>LR749804.1:1457200-1555960 GCA_902729485.2 Mus minutoides | reverse complement strand
ACACTCACATACTCATACATAGAGGCACACACACCTTGGTCTCTAGCCTTTAGTTGCTGAAAGACAAACATATCCTATTTTACCATAGGGATAAAAACAAAACAAAATCTTCTTGTTACTCCTAAATTGGATTTTTTTTGAAAGCCCAATACAATAGGACATAGCAGTTAAGAGGCAACAATTATAGGTAGACTGTATCTTTTAACAGTTTTACACATCTAACTTCAAGTTTTAACTTACAGTTACTGACATTGAAAGCTGCCTAAAATACAGCATTTCTATCCTAAATGTTCAGGATGTTTTGTAGGGGGAAAGTGAGGAAATTATTAAAGTTCTTAGTAAAGAAACCCAGAGTAGCTCAGACCACATGAAAGCTGTTGTAAAGCATCTCTATATATAGTTATATATAGTGCTTGCTTGGTAAATAGTAAATTTCCAAAATTTACCATTCCTTTAATACCTGAAGATGTGTGAATTTAAACCTGTATACATGTTATTCACTATGAGTCAAATGAAATTATTAGGCAACACTCATTCATCTTTGTATTAGCTGGTTATTGGGATTTACTGAGATGAAGTGACTTTCATTTCTTATGTACTTTGTATTAAAGGAAGGAAACACTATGATCTACTTAATAAATCTACTTAATAGATCTACTTTATTACACAAAACTTACTCATGTATTCCCAAAGTCTAAAATGGGGATCTTTCTTTCTTTCTTTCTTTCTTTCTTTCTTTCTTTCTTTCTTTCTTTCTTTCTTTCTTCCTTCCTTCCTTTCTTCCTTTCTTCCTTTCTTCCTTTCTTCCTTTCTCTTCCTTCCTTCCTCTTTCTTTCTTTCTTTCTTTCTTTCTTTCTTTCTTTCTTTCTTTCTTTCTTTCTTTCATTCACTTTTTAATTATTTGAAGACAGTATCTCACTACGTACACCAGATTGGTCTTCCACCCACAGCAATCAGCCTTTCTCTTCCTTGTGAGTGCTGAGGTTATAGATGTGTGAATTTTTCACTGTTGCCAGGTAATTGTTCCTTATGAACTTTTTAACATATAAAAATACAAACATTTGAGGATACATTGAGATTAATTGAATCCATTTGTTTTAATCTCAAGATGATGTAGCGAAGTTGTAAGTGACTTGGCTGAAGTCACAAAACTAAAACTAGAACATTTGATATTCTGTACTGGCTAGTTTTTGTGTCAACTTGACACAGGTGGGTTATCACAGAGAAGGGAGCTTCAGTTGGGGAAATGCCTCCATGAGATCTAGCTGTAAGGCATTTTTTCAATTAGTGATCAAGAGCTCCTTGTGGTGGGACCATCTCTGGGCTGGCAGTCTTGGGTTCTATAAGAGAGCAGGCTGAGCAAGCCAGAGGAAGCAAGCCAGTAAAGAACATCCCTCCATGGCTTCTGCATTAGCTCCTGTTTTCTGACCTGCCTGAGTTCCAGTCCTGACTTCCTTCAGTGATGGACAGCAGTATAGAAGTGTAAGCCGAATAAACCCTTTCCTCCCCAACTGCTTCTTGGTCATGATGTGTGTGCAGGAATAGAAACCCTGACTAAGACAAATTGGTACCAGCTGAGTGGGGTATTCCTGTGACAACATGACCATGTTTTGGGGAGGACTGTGGAAGGACTTTGGAACTTTAGGTTAGAAGATCTATTCAGTGTTAAGATCTGTGAGATGTTGTGTAGGAGCTTGGCAAATAATGTTGAGAACAGTGTAGAAGATGGAGGCCTGGCTTGTGAAATTTCAGAGGGAAGATTAAAGACTTTTTTCAGGGCCATCACTAGTTTGATTGTGAAGATTCTGTGGTTCTGGTTAGCTGGGGCTGAAGAGTCAGCTGTGATTAACAAGATACCAGAACTACTAAAGCAAAAACTTTGAATTACTGGGACTATTTGTGCTGGTTAGCTGGAGCTAAGAAATTAGCAGTGATTAAGAAGAGACCACTAGCTGTCCTATGCCATAGTGTCTGAGTTTAATGACAGCTAGTGCCTACTTAAGGGACCCTGATATAGCTGTCTCGTACAGAAGTGGATGCTCATAATCATCTATAAGAGGGAACACAGGGCCCACAATGGAGAAGCTAGAGATAGAACCCCAGGAGCTAAAGGGGCCTGCAACCCTAGAAGAGGATCAACAATATAAACTAACCAGAACCCCAGAACCCGTGTCTCTAGCTCCATATGTAGCAGAAGATGGCCTAGTCGGTCATCATTGGGAAGAGAGGCCCCTTGATACTGCAATCTTTATATGCCCCAATACAGGGGAACGCCAGGGCCAAGAAGTGGGAGTGGGTGGACAGGGGAGCAGGGGAGGGGGGAGGGGACTTTCATAATAGCATTTGAAATGTAAATTAAAAAAATATCTAATAAAAAAATTGGAAAAAAAAAAAAAAAAAAAAGAAGAGACCAGCATCATTGAGGTGACATCTTCTGGGACGTGTTTTCTGACAGCACAGAGGCTGTGTTCCAGAGATAGCCTTGTGCTGTGGCTGGACTTGGTAATGTGTAAGAGTTACCCAGTTGGTACTGGTATTGTAGGCATGAAGGGGTCATGCAGAGCAGTTGAGGCCACAGAAGCACTGTGAAAGGCCATGGAAGGCCATTGGTGAAAGTGCAGCCTCAGTTGCAATTGATGTCCCAGGACTGAAGGGGTCATGCAAAGCAGTTGAGGCTTGGCAACATGAAGAGAGCCTATGAGGGGCTAGTCTTGAAGGCTAGTTACAGTGGAAGACAGCAATGTTTTGGAGATGCCAGTACCATGAGATGACCACCAAGAACAGCAGCAGCAATGGAGTACAGGCATCTGGAGCCTAGAGGACAACATGTGTGCTACAAAGGGCATGGCTGGAGAAGTGACCGAAGCCCTTGGAGGAGCCCAGAAGATTATGAGTTGGATCCCAGACGTTGGACAGTTGGAGATTGATTTTTGCTTTTGATTGTAACTGTGCCCTGATATTTTTCCCTCTTGAAGGAAGTTTTTAAATGAAGCCCACAGTTAAGAGACTTTGAATTTTAAAATACTTTGAATTTTATATTTTAAAAGGATTGAACTTTTAATATGTAAAAACTGTGGGACTTTTAAGTTATTTAAGATCTTAGAGATGAGTAAGAACTAATGGTTGAGGCTTTCTAGTGATGTATTTGTGTGTCAAGTTAACAAGGGGTCAATTGTACTGGCTAGTTTTTGTGTCAACTTGACACAGCTGGGTTATCACAGAGAAGGGAGCTTCAGTTGGGGAAATGCCTCCATGAGATCTAGCTGTGAGGCATTTTCTCAATTAGTGATCAAGGGCTCCTTGTGGGTGGGACCATCTATGGGCTGGCAGTCTTGGGTTCTATAAGAGTGCAGGCTGAGCAAGCCAGGGGAAGCAAGCCAGTAAAGAACATCCCTCCATGGCTTCTGCATCAGCTCCTGTTTTCTGACCTGCTTGAGTTTCAGTCCTGACTTCCATCAGTAATGAACAGCAGCATGGAAGTGTAAGCCGAATAAACCCTTTCCTCCTCAACTGCTTCTTGGTCATGATGTTTGTACAGGAATAGAAACCCTGACTAAGACACATTCCATTTTAAATTTTCAAGTTTCGTTTTTACTTTTAGGTCTATCAAGTTTGTTTGGTTCTTTTTTTCTTTTTTTTTTTTTAACCTTCACTGACCAACAATATTATTCAGGACAGAAAAGATGTTAATGCCTTATGTTCTATCTCTTTAACATTATGTCCAACCACAGCTATAAGTATTGATTCTTATTATTTTCTGTAACTAATGAAGTATATGTAAAGCTATGCTTTAATTTTAGCGTATTAAAATTAGAAAATCCCAAGTAAGAACACCACAAATTAAGTTTCCCCTGGGAAGCGCAGAGGGGAGGCTTCATGCCGTAGATATGTGCACCTGTGCAACCCCAGCCTCAGTCAGCTCCTTTGTTTTCTCTGACAGGCTTCTTGAGTTGTATGTGAGCTTTATTCCTATTTCATTCCTGTTTACAGAAAACCAGGCAAAACGTCGAAAGTGTGGATTTGTGTGGTGCACATATAGAATGGGCCAAAGAAAAATCAAGCAGAAAGAGTGTCTTTCAGGTAAGAATGCTACATGTGCTCAATTTACTCCCTTTCCCTCTAAATCTGAGCCCCCTCAGGTAATGAGAGCAACACTACCTTCCTGTGATGTGTTCATGTGTAGGAACTACTTGCCAGAAGGTCATTCTGAAAGACTGACTGGCTCCTCTTCCTTGTGGAATTGTGGCTTTATTTTGTGTTTTCCCTTGATGACTGGTTGCTATCTAAACAACAACAACAACAAAATGCATGTTTTGTGTCGATTAACTTACGACAGCATCAGTGAATTTTTTCGATGTATTTGATAGCTGTTTGGGGTACCAACCTAGAATGCTTTATTTAAATAGTTTTAATGCGGTACTTTCAAACACACACAAATTAAGATTCAGTAATTATAAGCTCTTCTTGTTCGCTGCCATCCTCTGCCATCCATGCCTTCCAGTCATTAACTACATTTACCAGTGTATGGAGGGATGAGGAGGGAGCAGGGCAGCTTGACAGGGATGGCAGGAAGATATGAAAGGGAGGTGGGAGAGTAATCAGAACACATTACATAAATGTAAGAGGTTATCAAAAGCCAAATTTAATTAATAATTTTAAATCAGATCCTTTTATAGTGAAGATTTTCACTTTTAGAAGAAAAGTTGCTGTGATTAATCAGTAGTCACAAGCATAAACCAATGAATGTTTTAAATAAAAACCCACAAAATCCTTAAAAGACTGAAAACCTGATATTTCACACACGATGTTACCCAATCATGATTTGTCCTGATTTTTAGTTACCAATATTTTGTTATAAGTTTGATCCATTTTTTTCCCATTTTAGGTGATATATAATACATTTTGAAATTAAATAATTTTGTTGTATTTTAGAATTATCCCACTTAGGAATGAAGGGAATAGATGAATACATATCTATTAATATTAAATATTTTTGGCAAAATTCTATTCTTTAAGTTGATGTCATTATTATGTAACAAAATACACTGATGAAATCAGTATCTGGACTTACAGCAGCGAGGCTGAATGGCCTTATGACTTCTGCTCATAAGAGGAAAGCAACTGTTCACTTCCAATATGTCTAGTATGTGCTACTTTCTTTGGGAATTCGTTCGTGTATATTAAAATAATTTGGCCCTATTCAGATTTAAAAAGAAAAACCACACACACACACACATGTCCTAGAAGAAATTATCTTTCTGTTTCTAGTTTTAAAGTACTTAAATATAGAGATGTTTTTAACCAAAAATTAAGTGAAAGGATACATATAATTATCATCTGTCAACTAAAAATAAAATTTTAAAAAGGGAAGAGGAAGGAAGGAGGCAGACAGGCAGGAAGGCACACGTACAGAGCAATGATCCCAAGCCAAATGGTAGCGAATGAAGAATTTAGAAAACCAAGGTATAAATAATAAAATCAACTTTGTTTGCAAGTGAGAAATAAGGATCAGTAATATCCGTCTCCCAAGTTTCCTTCTCTTGGTATTATTCTAATCCTAGTAATAAAATCAAGGGTCAGAATCCTAATCTCTGACAATCTATAATAGTGCTTCTCAGCCTATAGATTGCAACCCTTTTGGCAAACTTCTGTCTGCAAGCATATTTACATTATAATGCATAATAGTAGAGCAAAATTACGGTTATAAAGTATCAATGAAAATAAATTTATGGTTTGGGGCCCCTACAACATGAGGAACTGTATTAAAGGATCACAGCATTAGGAAGGTTGATAACACTGAGTTAGGGCATGATGCTGTAGACTCACATGTATTGTGAGGTCACCTAATTAATAAAGTTGTAAGAAAAAGAGATTAAGTTCAATCTAAAGAACATGATGTTCATACAATAGAACTTTCCATAGATTTGTGAGGCCAACCATTCTTCATTTATCTCTAAAAAGTGTCAGCAAGATCAAAAAGACTACTGCCAGCTTGGTATGATGGACAAATGGTAATGTATGTCATCCTTGGCCACTCCAACTATTGTCAATGTTCAAACTTTTATAATTTACACTTGATTTATATTTATGTTTCTGAATTTAGTTTCTTCCAATGAAGTCTATTTTCACTGTTTACAAATTTCTCATCATCTATTTTTGTTTGTAATGTCATTTGGACAATTGATGGGGCCTTGAGCCTTCAATATTTACACAGATGACTTTTAGGTTGATACATATGCAGATAGATAGTGTGATAGAAAAATTGATAGATGATAGGCAGATTATAGGTGAATACATTCTCGATAATTTTATATATAGAATTAAAAGATTATTATAAAGATATTGTGATTAATAAAGTTAAAGAAAAATTCTTGGATGACTTTATGTTAATTAATTTTGAATAAATTATTTGACTTGCCATAAGTGTATGCACCCACAGAGTAGACTGGAACAGTCCCCTGTTTGAGCAGAATAACGTAAGTTACTTTTATAGTTCTGATAACAAAAAGAGCATTGGAAAGAATTTGCCAGACAACTAAATCCAGATGACATGCATCGATATTTGATTAGATACATTAGCTGGGCTGTGTCTCAAATGATCAGAATATACATGATTATACCTCAAAAACATGGTATTAAGGCATGGGTGGGTGTTTGACTGTGTGTAAGGGTTTCATTACCTACTGAATAATGAAACATTTCTTCCTTACTGAAAAAGACCCTCTAACTTCAGCTGAGGTACCACATAAAAATAGTTTAAGGATTCCAAGTTTGAATTGGGCTTGATATTCAATCTCAGCCTATGAATTATAGATTACAGATCACAAATGACTATTGAGATTTTTAGTTCCAGATGAATCAAAGAAGAGCAAAATTAGAAATAATTTAAAATTTGAAATCTGTCTTTAAAAAGATGATGGATTGGCAATTATATACCACATAATTATGATGTCTATAAAGAAGTCAATCTTGAAATGAATAGGAAAACAAACAAAATTTTTGAATGCCTGAGATAGGCTAGAAACATATATTTTTGATCCAGAAAAATGAAATATTTTTCTTCCAGTGTTTATACTATTTAGACATCTGACTTCTTCATTTTCTGTATTTAACAAAATCCAAGATTTTTTCATAAATAAAACTCAATGTGGATTCAATCTTCTTCAAGTAATATATGTTAATATCATAGTGACAGATTCTAGCTTTAGTATGTAATAACTCTTGGTAAATAAAAAATGATATTCACTTTCTGAAACCAGGAACCTTTACCTACATTGGAGCCAGATTTTTTGTATTATAGGCATTGTTTAACTGCAAGTAACATTTTAAAAATTGCTGTTCTCTTCTGTAATACATTGCCTATGACACGTAATCACAGGTATCAAATAAGTATAACTTTAAATAATATAAATAGGAGTGCATTTATATTGAATTATTTGATTTTAGGAAATATAGTGAGCATTCATACACAGAGAGACATACATGTACAGGCACACACGCACACACACACACACACACACACACACACACACACACTCAAAGCTTTGCACTTACAAAATGGTCATAGAAATTCTGAACTGGATTAGTGAATGTCTATTGCTCTAACATTAGTTTAATTCGGCAGAAAGAGCGATATCTAAGACCATCACAAATCTGATAAAGTTTGAGAAAGCATTTATCCAGTGAACAATTTGGGATGAACTTTGGACACATTTTCTTGGTTCACTAAAAGCAGTGCCAGGTCTTCATCAGAGAGAGCCTGGACAAAAAAGATTTTTGTTCAAATCACATGTTTTAAACATTTCTGCTAAGGGCTGGTTTGCTCTATGGTGTTTAGCCTGAAATTTAAATCACTAAGGATTAAAAAGATTACAACATAATCTTAAATAATCCCAAATGTCATTTACGGAGAGATAGTTATAATAACTAGGCAGAATCCCACTAAAGGATGGCAAGACTCTCCAGCAGCATCCAGCCACAACAGGGATACTACTCATTCTTTGCTCACTGGCCACATTATGCATTTACATGGCCTGGCATCAGGAACTTTAACTGATAACATAGTGGCGAAATCAGGGAAAATTTTAAGAGTGGTCTTGTTACAAAATTGAAAGGGGAAATCTCACTTAGGTTCCTTGCCTTCCTTTGAGTTTGAGACTTTCTGAATAAAGTCGTTGGAAGTCTAGGGCAGGGAATTCATGACATGCTGTCAAACAGAGGATACAACGCTAACATATTGCCAGTCTCCCAGGGAGGCCACTTGTTTAAAAAAAAAAGAAGAAGCTAGGCTTGGTGGCTCATACTTTTAATCCAAGCCCTTGTGAGGCAGAGGCAGGTGAGTTCTGAGTTTGAGTCTAGTGTGTGATCTATATGGCAAGTTCAAGGACAGCCAGAGCTACTTAGAGACTTTGTCTCAAAAACCAAATAAAAATAAAAACAAAAGTGACAACAAAGCACTGTAATTATTTATATCCCAATAAGTTATCATATGATAATATTTGTAAAGCAGTTTTAGATATGACTAGAAAATATGTCAACTACTGTACTTACCAAGACGAGAGACTGGGCATGCTCTAGCTAATCAGACTGTTGCTGCTAAGGTGAGACCAGAATACACTTAGCATAAGAAACAACAAAGAAAACTATGTGGGAATTTTATCTGCCACATATGCCTTGTGTTGCAAGATTCCCAAAGTATCACTGAAATGAAAAACTATCTCCTTGTTTTTCATTAACAATTTGTTTCCTTAATTCCTTTCTCAGTAGGGTGTAAGATATTAACTGATTAGCTAAAGTATTGAATCATCTGTACTCCTGAATACGTATTTTACCCATACTTAGTGTTTTATAAACAATTTTTAATAAAAATATGACTGTTGAATTTATCAGATTTCTACAGACTACATGTATTAAGTTGTATAATTCTATCAGTTAATAAATAAAGAGTAGAACTATGTCAATTGCATCTTTGTAAGACAGGAGACATAGAGATGGCATAAGGAGATGAAGGTCCACCTTAATCCCATGTTCAAAAAATAAATATTGTGTTCAAATATTTAGGATTTGACATTGCTTCTTTAATATGAAAACTCATTTGCAGAGAGAAACCTGGTTCCCTGTAAGGAAGGTAAAGCTGAAGTCAGTCTAGCATCTAACCATTTGTTACTTTTCCAACTCTGGGTAAACTCCTCTGGCTATACTGTATATTAAATATATTTGTGTAATATTTTCCATAGATATGCATTACATCTAAAAAGAATTTGATTGCTTGTCCTGATCTGACATGTCTTAGCCTCACATAGTTTAGTACTACTTAGGTTTATTAATGTGATAATTTAATAGCATCCTGGAAAATGCTACTTTAAGCCAAAAGGAAAACTACTGGTATTTTGCTTTTATACATTTCTCATGTCAAGAGGGGCAGTTTAGAATAAGTCTGAGCATTTACCAATTTTCTCTTTCATTTTGCAATGCGAATAGTTAAACAAAATGCAAAGGGGGATTCTTCACATTTATAAATGCATTAGTTTGTGGTAAGGCTGGTTTCAGTTGGCAGAATTACTCATAGTATCTTAAAAGGCGTGGAGTCACACAACATAAGCCAGGGTAAAGAGAAGCATCAACATCCAATACAGCTATTGTTTACTCCATGGTTTGCCCTGGAGCATTTCATGTGTCTACCAGATATACATCCATCCTCAGAGGCATAGTGGAGCAACAGATGAGTCTGGGAACCTAGATGTTTGCAGTTGATGTTTTCAGAGATTGAAGTTGGAGATTCTCTCTCAGACTTGTGTATCACACTGAGAAAGGATGAGATAAGAGCTCCTTTCCTACCTGATACCTCTCTGTGTTAAAAGTGAAGAGATCCTTCAACGTATTTTAAAACAACTACAAAGGAGTAACTTTACTACAATCACTAATAGTCATCATTATTTCTTTGTTTGGTAACCAAGTCATCTAGTAACATTCTGCACGAAGCTGCAGGTGTGAATTTCAGGAGAATACAGTGGAGGGATGTTTGTGCATGGCCCTCAGTTGCTGAAGATCTTATATACCAAATGAGAGATATTTTCCTATATTGCTCAAAATATATGTGTCCTTATTCCCTATTTAGATTTTAGTAGCCAGTCCTTTATGAAAGTTTCATTGCTGCAATATCAAGTTAGTATAAACTAGTTAATGAGTGGTGTGTGCAAAATAACATGTCAACAAAAGAATATTCCCCTAGAACTTTCTTCTGAGCCCTGAACTGTAACTTGTAGATACAAGTTCAGAAACAATGTCCCATATAAAAAAGAGACAAGGGACACTTTATAATCCCCTTCTAAAAGTGTCAAAGAAATATTTTTCCTTGATTGGAAGGAAACAATATGAGTATTTTATAAATCTTAGCCTCAGTAAGATTGTACTGGGAGAGAGTTAATTCTGGCATTAGGGTTTTAATACATGCGTGTGCACACACGTGCGCGTGCACATACACACACAGAGTGAGAGAGAGAGAGAGGGAGAGAGAGAGAGAGAGAGAGAGAGAGAGAGAGAGAGAAAGATACACATACACAACACTGGCTGTGGGCTGTGATAAGAGAGATTCTGAAAACCAGGGGGAAATGATGTATTCAGATTTTAACGAAATTCAAATCTTATTAGCTCTGACTAATAAAGGGGGAATTGAAGCAGAGGGATAGCTCCAAGCACACCAATAATAAGAGGACTACACCCATCTCTTCAAACCAGACCATGCCCATACCTTTAGAGCAAATCAATAGGGAACACTAGCTTTTTGCTTTTTTTTTTTTTTTTTTTTGAGGAAAATAATAAAGGTTCTTTGACCTAAATCCTTGAAACTAACATACAAAAATCAAATATGTTGCTAGAGAAAAAAAATTATCAAATTGATCCCACCTGGGTGATCCTGGGAGGCTCTAGATCATAAATCTTCCACTTGGTGGGGTACATTCTTTTGCACTTTTCACTCACTATCTAAAGCTACTAAAAGGCACTGCTAGTGTCCTGCCATTTTCTGTTCACACTAAAAATCAGAACAAAACGGAACTGTAAGGCAGTAACCACCACACTGACCATAGTGATAGATTGTTAGAGCCAAATCAGTCAAAAGAACTAAGATATGAAGTTTCCGAAATGACATAAATTAGATCAAACTTTTGAACTGAAGGGAATGAATTTGACGTCATGTGCATTTTCACCGAAGAATAGATGGATGTGGCCAAAGGGCTATAAAGCCACCGCTTTGGTCCCTTTGGCCTCTGGAGTAGCTAGGGTGTGGGGTGGAGATAAGAGCCTTTTATTTGTACAATCTGAGTTTCAGTCTGACCTCAGGCTACCTGCAGCAAGCTGCCCTTCATTTCTTGGCCTCATGCTGGGACTCCCACCTCTTACAAGAAACTTTGTTTCTTCATGCATTGGTAGAACAAGCATTCTGGTCTCTAGGCTATCCATGGGTGTCTGTGGCTCACTGCAGTTTTCATGTAGTGTCTACATAGCCAAAGCGAGGCTTCCAGGTACTAGGTAACAAAACCGAAGTCTTCAGACTACGCACCACAATCTGAGCAAACTAATCCTGGACCTCAGGGAAGATTCCAAGGGACTGGAGTGAAATTATCAAGGACTAGAACTTTTCTCCTTTTGATTTTCATCTTGTATAAAGTACAGAAAATATGACTTTGATTCCGGCATGACAACATTCCAACTAAGGGCTCTCTTTTGCATAACTGTTTCAGAATTCTTGTTTGGTATTTGTAAAACAAAGTAGCCATGTTTACTTCATGCGGAGTCTGGTTTTCTTTCCTTTTTAATAGCAAACACATGTATTCCAGAAAAAGAAATGCTTTAATCCCTAAAGCTGATATATAATATATGGAGTCAATGAATGGTAACTCAGTTTATGGGCTGTCCAAGAGGATGGCAGAGTGAAATAAAATCAAGTACCTTAGGAAGGCACAAAATCACCTTCAGATAAATAGCCTGCCATTCTGTTTTTAGAAACATAACATAACAAGGCTGTATCTGAGGGCAAGAAACACACACTCACACACAGACATACACGCAAACAAACACATAAGCAGTCACACACACAAACACACAAATACACACACACAGTAAGATAGAGAGAGAAAGAGAAACACACACAAATACACACATACAAACATAAACACACAAGCACATACAGACACAAGCACACATGCATAAGAGCACTCACACACACGCACACACATACACACACACACAGAGTGCTTAAATACCACTAGCCACAAGAAAGAGGAAAAATCTGGACAGTGGTGAGAAAAACTCTAAAACCTCAGAGCAATGTTTAAAGCAGGATAGGAAAAATAACAAAGCAATCACTGTAAACAAAGGCTTGAAATGAACTCAAGAAAACAAATAGTCAGTTTATGATGCAAACCAATGCCAGCGCTTACTAGAGAATTCTTGTGTGGGATGTACACAGAACCCCAAACACACTATGGCTGAAACATAGTACTAAGAACTTACTAGAGAGACAGATTTGAAAGCGTGGATATAATTCAGAAACACATATGCACATGCAAATGCAGATGTGCATACAGTATCAATCAGTTATAAAAGAGGCCATGAATTAGAAGGAGCATGAGAAGGGGTATATGGGAGGGGTTTGAAGGAAGGAGACGCGAGAAATGCTGCGATTAAATTAGAATCGTAATTTTTGGAAGTCAAGGATATAGGATCTAAGAACATGGCTCCGGGGTAGTGGGAGAAGAGCACTTGCTATGCAGGCATGAAGACCTGAGTTCAATTCCCCTATACCCACATAAAAAGCTGTGGGAGGCCCTGTGTACCTCAGTCTGCATGCATTACTGCAGGAGGCAGGAACAGGAGTATTTTAGGGCCTTCTGGCTCAGACTAGCTCTACCTTCAGTGGAAGATGGTGTTTCAAGGGAACAAGGTGGAGATGGACAGAGCAGAACTCTCAACACCTACCTTTGGTTTCCCTGCAAGCATTCACAAGGCATGCCTTCCTTTTCTTTTTCTTTTCTTCTTGTTCTTTTTCTTTTTCTTTTTCTCTTTTTTCTTCCTTTCTTCCTTTCTTTGTTGTTGTTGTTGTTTTGTTTTGTTTCGTTTTGCCAATTTGACTCACTCTTGAGTTATCTTGAAAGAAGAACCTTGCTTGAGGAAATCTCCCAGTCTGATAGCCTTTCGGCAGGTCTGAGGGGGCATTTTCTTGATCAATGATTGAAGCAGGAGGGCCCAGGTTACTGAAAACGGTGCCACCCCTGGACAGGTGGTTCAGAATGGTATAAAAAAGCAGGCCAAGCAAATCATGAAAAAATAATCCAGTCAGCAGAATTCCTTCATGGCCTCTTGCTTTAGTTCTCACCTCCTGGTTCCTGCCTCTGTTTCCCACCGCCCCCCTCCCCCAAACACCATGATGGACTTTGACCTAGTAACCCAATTAACTCTTTCCTCACAGGTTGCTTTTGGTCATGGTCTCATGATCTATATCACAGCAGTATAAACTTAACTAAGGCACACATAAACCATGTAAACACACACACACACACACCATTTTATGAAGCATTTCATCTCCAGCAGGGGTGTGGCGGTTCTAACTCATTGCAGAGTGTACATTAAACCCAAGTTGTTTGCAACAACAGAGTTAACATGCTACGAAAGTGCCTCAAAGGACTTTGATCTACTGACACCGAACTTCCTTAGTACCTTGGGTAAACTTGGTAATTCTGTTGTGTTTTATCTGTTATTTAAACAATGCTTAACTTTCAAGAGTCCCACGCCCATGGTCGAGCTAAAGACAGACTTCTGACGCATAGTATCTATGATGGATTTGAACTCAAATCATGGCCGAATGATTAGGAGGTGCAAGCGATAGATTCCCAGGATGTGCTGATGAAGGTGTTGGAAAGTATGTGAAACCTTTCTTCTTTGAAAGGTGCTCTGGAACATGCACAATCACAGATGTCACTGTCCATCTGAAAGGAAGGAACAAACTCTGACACTTTAGAGAACAGTATCAAATTAAACTCAGTAGCAATTTAATGTTTAATCAGCATAAAAATAAATATTTGGAGGCCCACGTGCTAGAAAACAAATGTGTCCCATGAAATATAATTAACGGCATGAGAAAGTGGCTGGCTTCACTGCAGACAAATTTGTCCTTTTACTAAAGTAAGGATTGTTCTATTATTAACACTGGAAATCTTAGATGGGCAGGAGAGATTGCTGCATTATTCATAAAAGCGTTGCTGCCATCTGGTGGCCGTTTGGCAGTTCAGCACAGACTGCTAATTCCATTTGGGTCTCCTGTGAGGCTATGCAAGACAAGGCTCTAGGTGGTAAAAACCAAAAGTGTGAACAGTTAGGTTTAGATGTCATTCACTTGATGACTCTCCCCACGCCTTGGTAGAACGAAATTCTCAAGCAGCAGTGAGATGATTATATATTTTTGGCTTTACTGTGAGTGTGTATTTTACAAGGCTTATCGAAGGAAGTTACTCTTGGCTGTTGTTGACTGACAAATTTTATTGACATTCAGTTCTGTTGGCAAATAAATATGTACTCAAATATTAGGAAGATTTATTGAATCTAAAGATATGTTATTTTGTGTAAATAAGAATATATGTGAGATGCTGTAATCCCTCATTTGGATCTAAGCATGAATTTTCTTAAGTTATCATTCACTGAGCCTGCTTTTGGAAATAATACAATTTATAATATCAAAAAGAAAAATGAACAGCAATTCATAAAACTCGAGATTCTATCTCGTCACTGAAGGGTTCTATGAAGAAATCTTATTTCATGGCTCAGAAACGTATAATCTGATATAAAGAGGAGGACTTAGAAATTGAATGACAAATATTTAGGTTGCATTACGTATTAAGATCATGACGATCCCGGCAGTGGGGTACCCACTCATTCCCTCAAAGATTAGGGTGACTTTGTGTCCTGGACTAGTCCAAAATTTCCTAAAATCATAGGATTTTTTTATTGCATGTAGTCCTAAAATCATAGGCTCATTGTATGTGGTAAAATCTGAACCTGAGAATGGATATTTATGTAGATCAAAAGTCTTTGAAGAACGTAAGATATAATGAGGTAAAATTGCCCCAGGAGGGAGGCTGGAGTTCCTTGAATTCTCAGAGATGGTATTTAATAGTTAATGCCCACGTTCCAGTGGACGTTTCCCTGCCATTAAACTGCCTTATGATTTAGTAAAACTCGCCTGCCTACAAAGAGGCATTGCACTACACTGGGAGAATTATAATATTGAATGAATGTTATTCTTTACCATAAAAGTTGCAAGTGACTATTTTTAAAGAGAGACATTTGGATTTTATTTTAAAATTCTCTGGAAGGCTTTGGTTCTATGTATATACATTTGCCATTACCTCTGTTACGAGTTACTTTTGATACTGAAAATATTTCCTTCTTCAAAACATTTAATTTGGCTTATGGAAAGTCATGTGTCCCATCTTCCCTGGAAGAATGCTAAAGCCCCTTCTCCCCCAACCACTCCCCTCGGCCCCTTCTCCCCACGTTCTCCTCAGGAAAATGATGCCAACAAGATACTATCTAGACAGTAAGAGCTATGCGTCAGTTATATCTCTGTCCCTTTCATACATACGTGCATGTTTTAAAGTAGATCTATCCCCCGAGTTGGCCTGAATAGAGTTGTATGGTGGTTTCTAATGGCTCTGTAATTGACATAGTAAAGCTATAGTGAGAGTACAGGTATTAGTCAAATTTTCTATTGTTTGTCTCAATAGCATTTGCTTTCTGGCAGCTTTTTTCGGGTTCTTAGCGCCTATTTCTGGTTACTTAGGAAGGTTATTCATATACTGTAACCTTAAGCACTTCAGCATGCAATTTCTAGATGTTAGCACATAGTGGGGTGTTTAGTGATGTGTTGGCTCATGTAAAATTGTAATACCGACAGCCATATCTCAGTGAAATTTTTTTCATTTTATTTCTTAAGAAGTTGCTTAAAATTCTCTTTAAGCACAAAGTTTCTCAGAGATGCCTTTGACTTAAGTTGGGTTCTTTGTTCCAAAATCTGAGAAACTAGAAACTGGTCTGCTGTTTATTGTTGAGCAGATCCAAGAAAACAGATTTTAAGAATCAGCAAAAATGAAACAACAGGAAAAAATTGCATATAATATACAAAGTACTAATAAAGTTGGACATAGGGCAACATGATGCTAACATGAGTTTTATACCCAAAATTCCATAAGATGATTAAACCAAAATACTTTTTATCAGCCTCTGAGCCTGTGATTTATAGCTATCTCCAGAATGAGATCTTTAGTTCTTTTCAACTTTCTGGTCATACGTGTGGCAAGTATGTTCATCTGGGTATTCTCTTCTTTGAGTCCATGAATATCCACAGCAGAAAGCAAAAGGAATTGGATGCGGCTTGAGGCCAGACATAAGCTGTCTGAGGAAGTCTGATGCAAATGCAGACCCAGATGTGGAGAGAGGGGTGGCCAGAGAGTAGCAATGTGTGTTGCAATTCACTCCTACTAGCCTTCCATGTCTATATGTCTCACCTTAAATGTTATCCTGAGGTTTAGACATGCGACTGCTCTTTCGTCTCTAGAAGAGCTAAGAAAACATTTTAGGGAAAACCATTCACCCTTGTCCTGTGCCTGTGTATGAGGCTACACTTGATAACCATTGTCTACTTCATTCCAAGGGATTCTGGACTTTCCTCATCCATCGTTACAATTGTGTGGTCTGTTCTGTTTTCCTACTGTGCACTTTTTCATGTCCAAGGATTATGGGGCTTGATTTTCTTGATATTTCCAGACTCCATTAGATGCACTGGACAGTGCACTGGACTCACCGGGCCTGCAGGATACAAGAGGTGACTCCTTGAGTCACCTGCATGCCAGAACCATTCTTATTGACACCATCCAGTAAGAGTGTCATGGTATGCTTAAAAAGGCCAGCTTTCCCCATGAACGTACCAGCCACTTTCCATATTATTATCCTGTATCCCCAGCATGCATAGCTACCAGCCATTGGCAATATTTTTAAATTAATTGCAGCATTACTAATACCTTTAGAAGCAAAACTCTCCCTGTGCTAAGAACACTGGTGTGTAATCCAGCAGAGGCCGGGTTTGAAAACTTAGAAGCTTAAATGATACAGATGTGCGCTGTGGTGGCTATTCTTTTGTGTACTTTGGTTCTTAGACACCTGTGCTCTAGCTTTTTGGAATGTTGTATTATGTCACCACAAACCCTGTGCTGTAGAGCAGCTCAGTGAGGGCACTGCACTAGATATGCAGTTGTGACTGAGTTTCTTATTATAAGGTGCCACCTTATTTTGGATGCATTTTAAGACACCATACCATTGCAAAGTTAATTGTTCCTGAGTGATGGTGCACTTAGAAAGAACAGTATGCCCTAGAACTAGGTGTCCTAGGTTTCATTTCCTCTATGTCTTTGCTTTGAAGCAGTACAGTGCTTCTAACAGAGCTAATAACCCTGTGTTACTAGTTTTACATCCATAAAGATCAGAAACAATGGAGAAGACATAGGCACCAATCAGAAAATACAAACACATATCTAGAGTTTATTTCCAGTCCAGGAAGACTGAATTAAGATCCCATGAACAGAAGAGGTTCAATTTGTTATCCAGAACTTGGCTGTTGTTCTGATGTTCTGAATGGTTGTTTCTCCTGATGAAATGTTATTTAATATGCAAAGCTATATTGGCTTTGTTGGGAGGAAGTATTGGTGTTAGGTCAGTACAGTGTCATGCCTGACACTGTAACTACCTCATTCATGGATTTATTTTATAAGATCTAACTGGCTAAAGCTAGAAGATGGAGAACATCAAAGATTCAAGTCATCTGGTTCAACAATGTGATCTCTGGGGAAAATTATGACATTAACAGGAGACATAAAACTTGCATGTTATTTCTGACTTTCATGAGTCCACTAATATTTTACAGACTTCATTGTCTCCAATCCTCTTTCTACATTGTCCCCTCCTGGGCCTCTGATCACCATATAAAGCCATCCCTACTGTCTATATTCCTCCTCTGGCTACCCAGTATTAGGTTGCTTGCTTGAATGGTGTGTAGTAGCATTTCTGCTCACCACTGCCTTAAATCCTCATCCTAGGGTGGGCTGATGGCAGGTGCTACCCAGCATTTTCCATTCTTCATCAGATGACTTCAAGACCATCCATGAGACCATAGGGTCAAGCATAGGAAGCATCCCTGGACACACATGTGGAGGGGACCTGGGACATTTGATTCACCTATGTGTGAGACTTAGATTCTCCAGATTTATTGTCCCAAATTCCACATATTTTATTTCTGCCTCAGGATTGTCATGTAACTCCTCATTCTTCATTTAGTAGATTTGAAAATGTCGACTGTAATAGGGAGCTAAAACTACATAGTTTGTTGAAAATATGATCAGATACCTACTATTGATTCTGATGCAGTGATGAGCCAGGGTGTAACTTTCAATTCCCGAGATCCCTTGGATGAAGAAAAGAAAGTCTTCCTCCAGCATCTCATACGCTTTTAATATGTATGCGTATGAAACTTTTAGCATAACCTACCACAACACTTATAGACGTTATACTCTAGGTTATCTCTGAACTTTTAGAATCTTATGTTGTGAGAGTCAAAGCACAAGTAGCCCAGCCTGGGTGTGCTAAAGATGTTCATTGGTTATGGATGCTTCTATCAATGGCTTCCAGAAAACCACTCCCATTGTGCAGTATACATTGTGTGTCTAGCAATAGAGGCTTGTTTCCGTCATGTAACTTTATGAGAATATCTGAGTAAGACTGAGATTTATGAATTTAATCAAATAAGTAGTTGTTTTAAGCCTCTAAACTCTGGGCTCATTCATAACCGAATAAATACCCAACTGATCCAAATTATGCATTTACAAATATAATCCAATGGTTCAATACTTATGAGAGGTAATGGCAGTTCTGTAAATAGGGTTTAACCCTTTAAAGAGATCTTGGGACCCCAGTGAATTGCCAAATTCCATCTTACAGGGCTGTAGAGAAAAGGTAGGTAGTAGACTTCATCTGGCCTTGTAGCTTCGCTATTACTCAGTATGTTTATAGAAATAACTGCCTAACAAAGTTAGCTTCTAGGAAGGATGCCAGGTTACAAGGAATCATACCCAAGTCTCAGAATCACATTGGGCTTGCACCCAAAATGTTTGCAACATTAGGTGGAAGCAACATAATCTGGCTTGGAAAGTTCTAGGGGAACAAAACGGCAGAGAGTGCTCAGGGAACACTGTGTTCAGCGTCTTCAAGATAGGATCTTTCTTGGCCTCTTAGAAAACAAGAGAAAACTGTATATCTTGCTATTTTTAAAAATAATGTGGATGAACAGAATCTCGGGTTGTCACAGATCATTGTTAAGCCAACAACTTTAGAGGTTCTAACCCACAAACTGGGCTGTAAGACACAGGAGAAGATAGAAATGCAGTTGGAAAAATCTAAACATTGCCCCAAAGTTTTGGCATTTCAGGACTTTCCAGGGAAAAGAAAAGAAATTTGATTCCTGTGCAGTCGATGGGAAAGCTTGTAATTGGCCTGAGAAAATTAAATTTCTCATATTTTCATTGCAAATGGTATTTTCATGTTTGTTTTTCAAAACTTGAAAATGACCTTACATGTTAAACGTCATTAGCTAAAAGCAACTATGAAGGCCGTGTTACTTTGGAATTTAATGTTGAAACAACTGTGAGGTTTTTTTTTAAGGTATATCTGCCAATTGCCACTATTATTAATTTTAAAAGTTGTAGGTGATTTTTTTTTCAGATCAAGTACTTATTTAAAGTGGAGATATGATTCATAAGAATGGCTATTTCAATGCAATGTTAGGTCCCCCCCCCCCAAAAAAAAGCTGTGTAAATATAGAGGTTTAATTTATTTTTTTCTCTTTGGAGTTCTCTCCTTTTCCTTTTAAAAAAAATTAAACCTAAAATATTCATGTTAAAATTTCAGGCTTGTTTTTGTTTGTTTATTTGTTTGTTTGTTTTGTCTTTTTCCCCTGGGATCTAAAATTTATTTCAATTCTTTTAACTAAATTAATTTCTAAAACTACCATGAGTTTATATTCCTGGATTTATAGCAGGTTCAACTTGGTAGCAAAGTGTGATGAGGAGAAGAATGGAATAACTGAGTTCATTAAAGGCTAGCTCAGTAGTTTGTAACCTCCCTAATGCTGGGGTCCCTTACTCTAGCTCCTCATGTCGTGGTGACCCCCAACCACAGCGTCATTTTTGTTGCAACTTCATAACAGCAATTTTGCAACTATTATTAGTCATACAGTAAATAGCGGATATACCACCCATATTCATGCTTCTGAATAACTGAAATCAATATAATAAATTGAAGAAGATGATAATAACAGAGAAATACAACAGATCTTTCTATTAAATTTAAACATTTGGCCCTGAATTAACCAAGATAGACTTCTGTATTCTCTAAGGTGAGTGAGTGAGTGAGTGTGTGTGTGTGTGTGTGTGTGTGTGTGTGTGTGTGTGTCTGTGCATCTTCTGATGTTGGTTAGTTATACTACCTACATTCTGGACCCAGACTGATGGAAAAAACTGTTTAGCATGAATATAACAAAACTAAATGGGTCTTTAGAGCGCAGACTGAGAGCCAACCTATATGCCACATCTGTCTGAGACACAGCTAGTAGAGGAGAGATGCATTAGCCCCTGCCCCAGCTGCTCACCATAATACTCAAAGCTAGTGCAGGAAGAGCTCCTAGTTTGCATCAAGAATAATCATAGAACTTTCAACAGTCTTGGCACAAGTAGACATTCAAATTATCTGTATCATCTAAAGGACATTTGGTTAGGTTATTGATATTGTTATGATAGAGTGAATTACATCACACCTTTACAAATGTAAAAGCACATTTTCCACACTTTTATTATTTTCTTTCATTGGTGCTGATATAATGGCTCATTTAAAGGAATCACTGAAAGTCTTTGATTAAACACTGTTGAATATGGAACTAGAGTTCACGTTATTCAATAACATATGTCAACCTGCATACCAATTCATAACTATTTTAAAATATGTTCAGAAGTGTTTAGGATGTGGATATTTTGGATTAATGATTAAAGTCAAAGGCAGATGTATAAAGATAAGAACTAAAGATCAGAGAATTCAGTGTAAAATATGTCCTTTCAGAAAGAAACACCAAATGAAGCAAAATTTTAAAAGTATTTTCATTTAATATTTGACTGATATTAAGGGCTTGTCCATTTTTCTAATGACAAGTGAGTATATGTTGTATATCCTGAAGCACTTTATGTTCAATTTGTAGATATTTACACACTGTCTTAAAAATGTAAAGTATATAAATATAATGACTAATATGGTTAGACTCACATTAAACAATTCGCAGACTGAGTAAACTTTGAGGGAACTTGTTGTAATGATTATCTTCTAGATTTCAAAATCTATACACTTCTATATATGTATATGATGTATGTATATATATATATATATATATATATATATATATATATATATATGTATATGTATATACATGATGAGATATTAGATGTGTTTTAAAAGAAGAATGACAGTCATCACCATAAATTGTTCCACAACAAAAACAAAATTTGACTGTGAGTAAAGCCATATAAATACGTAAAAATGGCACATTTTTGGTGAAAAAGTTTGATACAAGAAAAATAACTTTTATTTAAGTAAATGAACTACCTAGTGTCAATGAAAATGACTGTGAATCAGCTCTGTAAGAAGTTAGCATGGCCAAGTTCAGCTTCGTGTAGTTTAACACTTCTTTTTGTCATTTGAAGCCCCTGTTTTTCTTATATAGACCATATTGATTTAAAGCAAGCAAACAAAACAATCCCAGTAAACCTAGTGGCAATTAGCTACCACTCCTGGGAAATATTTTAGCACATGTTCCTGGAACTTAAAAAATCTACACCTTCAGAGAGAAGGCAGGAAAATTTGGCCAAGCAACTAAAGTGTGGAAATTCTCAACAATGAAAACAAATGAGACCTAGGTAGGAAAGAAAAACCAATAGATGTAGAACGTGGCTCTATCTTAGAACATGGAAGGTCGAAGAAATGTTTGGTACCTCATACAAAAAAGGTTCTTTTCCTTCAATCAAGTTTAACAGAAGTCAGTTAAAAACCAGTGTGTGTGTGTGTGTGTGTGTGTGTGTGTGTGTGTGTGTTTCTATGTGTATGAATTTTTAAAATTACAGATGTAAGAGTTAGAAAATGGAGTTTTATATAAATGATCTGTAAAATAGCAGAATCATGAAGTTCGTTATTAGTATTTTGGATGAAGAAGTGCTTATGAAATCTACAGGTACTTGAATAGACATTGGACTGCCAAGCAACAGTAAACAATGGACTCCATTCTGCCAAAAGATGGCGAACATACCAAAATTAAAGTAAAGATTAGAATTAACTGTGAAGCTGGACGGTGGTAGCACATACTTTTAATCTCGGCACTGGGGAGGCAGAGGCAGAGGCAGAGGCAGAGGCAGAGGCAGAGGCAGAGGCAGAGGCAGAGGCAGAGGCGCAGAGAGGCAGAGGCGCAGAGAGGCAGAGGCGCAGAGAGGCAGAGGCAGGTAGATCTCATGAGTATGAGGCCAACCTGGTCTACAGAGTGAGTTCCAGGATAGTGAAGGCTACAGAGAGAAATTCCTGTCTTGAAAAAACAAAACAAAACAACAAAAAACAAAAAGAGTGACTTAGAAAACAATTGACATTTGTTGAATTAGCATCAGCTTTTAACATTGACTTAAAAAGTCAAGTACAACAAGACCACATTTCCATGTGTCTGCCCTTTAAAATGAGTGTCAAAGAATTGTTTAAAAGTTAGGACGTCTTTCGTTCTCATCGCTATGACCCAGGCCTTGCTTGGAGTGTATGCTTTAGATTTCTTTAAGCAAGCAGAGACACTGTGATTTACATGTCCACCCCTCCTGGTTCAAACTTGAAGATATGTCTCTATTCTATTGAGATGCTGTGATTCATGTAGAAGTTGAAAATTTACTAAGGTAACAACATATGTATAAGTGGCATAATTTCATTCTTTATGGATGAGAAAAACTCCTCTCTGTATATAAACCATACTTTGTGAAAGCTGAGACTTCTCTACATGACATAATATGTATACTCAATTTTCACACGAATTCTTAAGTTTCTCCATCATCATTTGGTCCTCCTGGTGCTGGAGATGCTTACTTCATAAAGTACTAATCGTCTTGAAAGCAGAAGGTCTACTTCACCTCTGTTGGCTGTTTTTGAAAAAATGTGAGTGTATTTTAGCATCAGCCTTTTGACGGTGGATGATATTTAATCATCCCTAATTCAGTTTGGTCTGCCAGGAAGTGATAATCATTGTATCATTTGGTGGTGAAGGCATTGTCTCTCTGTGGTTTGATGATGTCTACTTTAATTATGTATTATCTCCTTTTAAAAGAAATATATTTCAGAGGTGCTGATTTCTTTGATATAGCACCCATATTGATTTAATTATTCTTTTGTATTATTATTGTGTTATAATTTAATGTAATTATATTTCATTGGAAATTCAGATCTCCTGATTGATTTTTCTTTTTAAATTTATGTTAATATTGCTTGGTATATTTAAACCATTAATATAGTTTATAGCCATCTGACTTTGATCTTTGTATGTAATTTTCTATAGCTTTATCTTGAAAATATTTAAAAATTGCATGTTAGTTTTCTATTAATATACTAGTCACATCCAAAAAATTAAATATATATTCAACAAAATTAAAAACATTAATCTTCATTAATGTTGACATCAGTGACAGTCACCTAACATTTAGATTTTCATCCTCAGGTAATCTAATGTTTTATAAAAGTCTTCCCTTTTTTGTTTGTTTTTCAAATTTTTTAATTTATTATTATTATATACATATTTAACTAGTTATATATAGTGGGTTTGATTATGACATTTTTTGTACATATCTTTAATGACATTCATCCTCATTCAACTAGTCTATTTTCTTTCTGCAACTATTTCCCCTGTTTTCCCTCTCTCCTCTCTCCGTCTCTCCCTCTCTCCTCTCTCCGTCTCTCCCTCTCCTCCTCCTCCCCTTCCTTCCTTCCTTCCTTCCTTCCTTCCTTCCTTCCTTCCTTCCTTCCTTCCTTCCTCTCCATCTCTGTCTCTTTCTCTGTCTCTGTTGTTCCTTCTTGGTTATGCACGGATTTTCATTTCGGTTGTTAACAGAGCATGGATGAACCTTGATGATGGAGTTGATAGAGTGAATTACATCACACCTTTACAAATGTAAAAGCACATTTTCCACACTTTTATTATTTTCTTTCATTGGTGCTGATATAATGGCTCATTTAAAGTAATCACTGAAGTTCTTTGATTAAACACTGTTGAATATGGAACTAGAGTTCACATTATTCAATAACATAGGTCAACCTGCATACCAATTCATAACTATTTTAAAATAAGTTCAGAAGTGTTTAGGATGTGGATATTTTTGATTAATGATTAAAGTCAAAGGCAGTTAATGGAGCATGGATGAACAACATGGTGATGGCTGTACAACTGAAGTAAACATCTGTCTCACTGAGAGCCATTAACTGCTTATAGATACTGGAGTGGAGGACTGGAAGTTGGTCCTTATGATCCCCTTTTCCATGGATGATAGAATGTGAAAGGGCCCAGTCTTATAAAGGTTGTCCTGATAATCACAGTGGCTGAGAGTTCAAGGACGCATTAGCCAAGCTGTGCCTTGATGAAATTTTTCTACAACATCCTACCCTCTCCTCCATTCTTGTAGTATCCCCATTATGGTATTACTTGAGCCTACTTCTATCCCTTTTGATGTTGGAGGTTTTGTCTTGTCTTCTGAACATGAAATTTCTATTTTTCCTTGTTGTTAATATAATTTTCTGCAGTGTTATTTCTGTCCTTTTCTGGCCCTGGAAAAAAAATCCAAGATGGAATAAAAGCTGGATTTGGTTTCTGTATCCTGTCGACTCTGCCCTCATTTCATTAGTTTTCAACCTTCAGAAATTAGCATTCCGATTTTGACCATGTAAACTCCCAAGCTGTGTTTTACTGAGACGCCAGCCTAAGTAGATTCCTCAAGATACAATTTCCTCCAATAAATCATCTTTCTTTCAAGATGTTCTTCAAGGAGTTATTATTTAAAAACTATAAAATCCCTTTTTACGGTGTCTAGCTCATTATATAATATTTCTTACAGGTATTTAACATATTTGCTTTCATTTTAAAGTGTCTCTTTCATATTAAAGGTGGGGGGAAGAATTAACGTGTTAACATCCATTCGTTTTCTCTGTTCCACTCTAAGGAAATAGGTTTAGCTCACAACCCAATACTTGATGAGTTTTAAGCAGTCTGTAGTTCCTTTTTTACTTTAATGTGGGCATGAATTAAATCTGCAATTCTCTGGAAGAAAGAACTACTTCTTTTAAATCTCCAGTCATTTTGTTTTTATTTTTATGCATCAAGAAGGGGCGGTGGTGGTGGTAAAGCTTTTTGTAACAAGGATGTCTATAGCCATGGATGAGGGAACCGAGGTAGAACAGGGCAGCGAGTAGCTGGGGACCTTTTTGTTCTACTCAGAAAGGAATCTTGGTAGGCCAGAGAAGCTCTTCCAGGGCTGACACTTAGCAGCTCTTATAATCCACAGCTGCTAACGGTAATGAGTCCCAGAAGAAAACAGCCGCAAGCTGTTGCTTACAGTGCCCTCTAGAGTTACATCTCTAGGGCGAGCGTTCAGCACTGGAACCCTTAGCCTTAAGATGACTGTTGTAGAATTCTCCGGCCTAGATGCCGGCAATGTGTGGCCCACTATAGCAGACTTGAGTTATAGCCCCTTGGCCTTTAAGCCCTGGGGAACTCTGTAGCAAGCTTTTGCTGTTGCCATTGTAACTGCTGCCACTCCAAGATGATGTAATTCCTGTTACTTTGCCATGTATTCTACTGCTTCTTGTTGCCTCTGCCGCTGCTGGTGGTGCCATCTCTGCTCTTCTTCACGTTACAAGATCAGGCTACTCTACCAATAGTAAAGAAATCAAAATTCGACAAGAGAATACAATTTGAGGGTGGGAGAGTAGTATTTCAGTACTAACATAGGGGAATGGTATAGAAGGTTGTTACTTGGCCAGCCCTGGCCAGTTTATATAGCTAAAGATGGAGTGTTTATATACACCATGTTTCATATACAGGATGTACTGTGGTCATTCCCATGGTGGTGATGTCTCTCATACACCAGTCATCACAGGCTCTTTGCTAAGACTGTCGGGACAGTCTTTGCTCACCAGCCCAGTTGGGGGTGTGTCCAGGGGCATCTAAATTGGAAGGAGACTCAGAAAGCCAGAAGTCCTGTATGAGCTGTTTGAAAAAAGGGCTGCTGGGATTTGGGGGGGGGGGGTGCCTTTAGGAGCGATGCTTTGGCAACAAACAGCTATGGTGGCCATGTGGCTTCCTTCAGTCATCTGTGACTGTTGAAATGGCTGTGTCAGCAGGGAAGTAGTCTGGCTTGACTCATATTCCTTAGGTCAGGGCAACTAGGGACCAGAGAAAGGTCTGACAAAGTCCTGGGACTCAAACTGCCTCTATCTCCAACATTTCAGCTTATTTTTAAAAAGAAAAAAATAATAAAGTCAGTCCCATAGATTAAAAACCTTGGTGCTTACAGCATTCCAATTGAATAATATTTAACATTGTTTTGAATGTGTTTAATTCTGGAGGTAGCCCCACTCATCTGTCTCACAGATCTCAAGGCTCTTGTGATTGGGGAGGAGGTGGCTGCAGGACCCCTCTTAACATTCATGCCTTCTCCTGATGTCTTGGACTAGGAACATGTACTATTTGCCTAGGCTTCGATGACCTGTGGCATGTCAAACCACAGTTACCATCAATAGTCAAGAAGATTACCCATCTATTTTCACTATCTTGAGTCCTGGATTAATGTGATTTTTTCCCCATGTTTTCATGAATGTTTCAGAAGAAAAGTATTAAATATGTATTTTTCGGCAAGTCAGTTGTGAATTTTACTTGTAATAGCTTGTGATTTTTCTAAATTTATGTTTAGCCATATAAAGTGGATTTTTTTGTACTGTTTTGCACTGTGATTTTATATTTGACAATGCAAAGATAACAATATCTGTGTAGATGCTGCATATTGTACATGCTGAAGCACTTTGTCCAGGATTTTGACAAAGTGTCATTTCATTATTCTTGCGGGACTTCTTAATGGATTGTTTTAAATTAAAGATGAAGAAAAACAAATTATTCACATCATTCTCCTTTATAATCACATGCTTTGCTGCAGTGTTAGGGACAGTGTGAGTTTCCGGGCATGTTGGACAAGCCACGGGCTACGGAGCTACATCTCTAGCCCTTTAATCAATCTATCTGTGGTTGCAGATCCTGTGTTATTTTCAAATACACCCATTTGAAATAGCACTGCAACTGGTACCCTTATATCTGTTATTTGTGTCCAAAACCAAAAGTAATTAGGCCGAGATACCTGAAATAATGTATAATCTTTATTCAGTCAGAATACACTTAATTGTGGTCATTATTTAACTATTCCTTTCAGGGTTTTAAAGCAAAATGCCCATGTATCCTCCATTACTTTTGTGAGTTAGGTTAGGTCACTTTACCTCATTAAATACACTGTGGCTTAAACATAAATAAATTATGCCTCATACAGCCTCCGAGGCCAGATAAAAAGTAGCAAATGTATGACTCTACGCCTTGTTATCTGTGCCTAAGTGAACTATCTATGTCTTGGCTGGCTTTAAACTCTAGACTTTTAGGGGAACAAAGCTGTCTTTAATAACTAGTTTGTTTCCATAGAGGAAAAAAAAGTCCAAAGTCCTCCATTAATTTTCATTGTTACATTAAAACTAGCTTTGCTCTGGTCTTCTCATCTGTACTTCATTAAGGCACATTCTGTGGTATAATGTTGCAAGTTTTGGAAATGCAGAGACAGTTCAAGAAATTGATTCTATTTGTTCTTTCTGTTCAATAGACCTTTGATCTGAAATGTTCAATGGTGCCTGGCTCTTCCACGCAAGCCACTTTTAAACCATTGTTCGCATTGTAATAGCCTTGTTATCAGGTTGTGTGAATTAATTCCATCACATTAAGAGGAGGAAGTTAGATTCACACAGCACAGACTAATAGCTGTCTCCTGTTACTGGCCAATTGATTGGGTAACCAGACGACACACCACGTTTATAACAATTCGGCTGTTTTGCAAGGTGGTCTTAATTTCAGAGTTTCATAATGACAACAATAAATTTTTGATTTCCCCAGGACACCTTGCCTAACAGGCTTTGAGAATTTAACAATGTATACTGAAAAATATCACAATGGACTAAGCTACCACTCTTGGTAAAAATCCCTGAACCAAAAACCAACAAAGAATAAACCCTTCTGTTTGGTAAGAAACCCACATATAAACAAAAACAGAAGCCACCCACAAACTAAAGGGCCACATCTCTTGAGCAGGAGTCAGCTCAGGAGAAATCCTGAGTTCCTCCAGGCAGTTCCTGTCATATATTGGGCACTGAGCAGCTGCTGATTTCTTTTCAAAAGGAGAGAAGGTTGGGGGCATAGAGGAGGCTGCTCACTCCATCACTGAACTGTTGCTCCGAGAAACAATATTGATTGGCAAAAATGGGTCACACATTATGAATGTCTACATCAAATTGCTCACCCTGGCAATGGTGAGGTGGAGTTAAAAAACAAATCTGAAAGACATAATTAAAAAAAAAAAAACTTTTCAAATCATCATTTAAACAAAATTATCATTTGATGAGACAGATTTATTTCCCTTCTCAGTTCAGTTTGTAAATATGAAATCAGGCCAGTTTATTTATTTAATTATTTCTACTTATTTCACAAGATCAAGAGAACACATTTTTCTGAAAGCAAACTTCTTACTCTTGAGACATCCAACTACAGACAGATGACAAAGTCACTGCTGATAACCATTTACATAAGGTTCCTTCTAGAGGTGTTATGGCTGACTGGGTCAAATCCACTACTCTGCTGATACATCAACATAGGATGCTAATGCTTTCCTCTGGGAGGACTGACCGGTCCTCTAACCATATTGCTTAGTCATTAGTCTGCTTTCCTAGGGCTGAGTCCTTACCCACCTTGGCATGCCATCTTATTTCTTCCCCTCTAAGTCAACATGCACCCACTCTTTATGAATCCTTCCACAAACAATTTGCTTGTGGCTAAAGTGAACCTTTCTCAATTCTGGTCTTGAGCAGATTGTGTGACCTTATAGTGATTGGAAGGAAAATTACATTAGAGAATTTAGGTAGAAGTTATGTTCTACTGAGCACATCCAAGAAGCGGCCAGTTGGAAATCCCTTATTCACATAGTCTTTGCATCTATGCTGGAACCCTCTCCCATGCATTTTGTATCACAAATACTGCTCAGAGCCAACTTTCCACATCTATCACTTGTTTTCAAGATAGGGATTAAGCAGGGCATGGTGGCCTACACCTTTATTCACAGCACTCAGGAGGCAAAGGCAGGAAGATCTCTGGGGGTTCAAGGGCAACCCTGTCTAAAAGGCAAGTTTCAGGACAGGGCTTGTACAGAGAGACATTCAGTCTTAGAACCCAATCCTTAAGCCCCCCCCCCCCCACACACACACACATAAATCTTAAGGGCCATGGAGATGAAAATAAGAAAAGTGTTTACAGAACATTTGGGTCCCTTGTGGTGTTCCATGCATTTCTCTCTATAAATCTAGGTTTTAAAGCTACAGAAGGAGTCTCCCTGCTACCAAACTTTATTTTAAAACCAATGTATTTAACACCGCCTCTAAATGCTCTATGCAAGTACTAATAAACTTGCTTTTGGCTTAACATTAAGCATTTTTCTGCACTCCTTTCATAGGCCCGTGTATTATTGTTATAATTACATTGTGTAACTTTGAGAGCTAAGGCCACAGTTACTACTTTACTTGAAGGTACTTTAATGCTTGAATGTCTATCTTTCATGGTGATTCTCTGCATTGTGTTTACTCTCTTAGACTTAGTTTTGAATTTTACTAAGACATAAGGCACACAACAGACAGGATCAATACTTGCAGACTGTTTAGAAAGTCTGTCACTAGGGCCTCAGGTACCACATCATCTTAGCATTCTTTTGGCTTGGATGCTGTATAGTACATTGTGTTCTTCACAGTTTCTTCCTTTGTCATCGTTGTTGTTGTTGTTGTTGTTGTTGTTGTTGTGAGAACATCATGTGTGCTATATGGATGCATTCCCTGTCAGTTAAAGAGCCTATGGCCTGTGGACTAGGAAATACTATCGGTGGTACTTCCAGGAGAAAGGATTCTGGGAAAGAGCCAGGCAGGAGATTCCCCAGGGAAGATGTGACAAGATGGACTCATGGTACTTGAACACAGGAAGCCAGTCATGTGGCAGAATGTTGGCTAGAATGAATTGGATATTTTAAGTTTTATCTAGTCAGAGAAGAGCCTAGTTATATGGCCATGGTATTTGTAAATATATTTTGAGGCTGAGTCTTATTTCTGGGAGCATGGGGATTGGAGGAAGAGCTGGACAGGACTTCAGTTGTTGTAGTTTTTGTTCTGATCTTGGAGTTTACTGGATCTCTGCCTTTCAACCTTCTGAACTTTCTTTCCTTCCCTTCCAGTATGTCCAGGGAACCTACACATGGGAGTGCACTCTTCCCTTGCTATTTGGTCTGCAAACAGTGGTGACTATAGGAGTTTGACTTTCATTTGTTGGTCACCTCTCCATAAGAAAACATGACCAGTTTCACTAGGTATCATTTGCCTGGAGAGGTTGACAGACAGGATTGCTTACATTTGAGACAAAAATATGAAATGGCTAGAATAAAGGACTCACACACCATATCCCAATCCAAAGGGTATCTTCCATGCCTCTGTATTCATCGTATCAAGCCTTCTCTTGCCACAGGGATGTGCTGTCTACTTGATTATTTGGACAGTTAGAACTTTTTAAATCTTAAACTATTCATCTGTGGAAATGTTTTCAAAACCCTCATAGTAGTAGGCTTTGTCTTACCACCCAACATGTCATAGGCAGATGTTGAAAGAGGCCACATGGAACTAGGCAGTACAGTAAGGATTCTTCTCAAGGTCCAGAGAAAAATGGAACACAAGTTTTTTACTTTAAATGCCCAGCCTCTGAGTTCCATTCTTGTATTTTTGTCATGACAGCTTCTTCAGGGAGGTTTTTTTTTGTTTGTTTGTTTGTTTGTTTTCTGCCTATGTTGATCCATGTTGTCTGAGGAAAAAAATATTTTAAGGAAAGTATTAATTTGTTTTCTATCTTCTCTGGAAATTTAAGAGCCAGATTTATCCGTCTCTAACATCTCATAGAGGATGTGTTCATCTCAGAATGATCATGTGGTTTATAGAAACAGATCTGAAAGGCCATCAGAATAAACTCATTGGAGCTGGGGATTCAGCTCACTCAGATGAACAAGGCTCTGGGTTCATTCTCTAATGGTAACTATGATGACACCCAAGTGTTTCTGAAAACATGTACTTTTATTAATTAAAACATTATCCAAAAAAAAAAAAAACCCATTATCTTGCATACATATAGAAAGATTGTGCCAAGATAAAATGTTTCAGAGACTTACTTCCTCAGCACACTCTCAAGACCATCAAGCTTTCTTCCTAAATGTCATCCTGTGGATCAGCTCGTCTCACTTGGGGCTGAGTATTGGTAATATCTAGACCAGGTAGTGCACAGGGACCTGTCAAGTTCCAGCAGATTGCTCTTGGAAACAAAGAGAGCCTTCCTAAGAAGGTCTGCTGCAGGCACAGCTCGATGGGAAGAACTATTTACCTGTCTGTTCCACACATTAAATAGAAACACTAAAAAAGAAAGATTCTGTGGTTCACAGAGCAGAGGACTGTCATTCCCCAGAATTTTTCATTCAGGCATGGCTCTGCCCACAAGGAAAACAGACACAGGTTTTGAGCGGGTAGCAGTTTGGGTCAATTGTGTTCTTCCCCTCACTCTGTCACCAGGTTCCTCAGGTGGAGTTTCTGAAATGATGCAAATACTACTATTTTAGAAATGCGTATCATGCTTTAAATGGACTACTATGGCAATTTCAAAGTATGTAAGATTTTCTTATAGATTTTTTAAAATTTATTATTAGAGTAAAATTCATTGTTTTGATGCAGGAATCCACTATGAATTTCAGTCTCTTTTTGAGTTATCCGAGTTTTGTTGTGTGTATGTGACCACACTGAGATGGTTGTTTCCTCACTCTTGTTTTGTTTCTCTGTCTGTATTTTATATAGGATGGATTAGAACAAGGCAGATTCATGCTATATGATGGGTGCTATTTCTAGTAAAACATCATAGAATTCAGAGTGTACTTATTCAAATGCAAATGCTGTCTCCTTTCTAAGTCACTTAATCAGGACACTTTAATTTCTACCACTGCTAAATTCAGATCATAATATCTGCCCCCATCTACCTCCCTGGGAAGCTCGGAGGATTAATTAGATAAAGCACTTAATTCTCCTCATAGAGACCGGGGACATATAAAGGATGTTATTATTTCTAGGAGAGAATAAAGTGCTGTCTTTTTTATGGACAGTCCACCCTTCTGGGTTTTTTCCTCTTCATTCAGCTGAAGTGCCAATTTGGTGGGTTTTAATTTATCCTGTGAAACCCTTCTCATCTTCAAGTAGTTGTGCTTAGAGAAAAGATCCTCGAGTACTTCCTCTGATGATGGGAATTGCATGTGAGTCCTGAATTTCCTGAACAATACAGTGTTTTTGCCCTGCCCCTATGTGATTATAGCATTTGTCCAGAGACGAGCCATGCCTACATTGAAGACTATGATCTGTGCCAGATAGTGAGCTTAGACTTAGTCCCAAGGTCTGCCAAGAAGCCCAACAGCAATTCTTAGTCAGCTTAGATGCTGGGTATCTCTGTTCAAGTTGAGTCCTGCTTTGAATGCACCACATTTTCCAGACTGACCTGCCCATCTTTAAACAAGAGACAAGAAGGCCTTCCACTCACCAAAAGCCAAAATGCTCTTTGTAGATCATCTTAGGCATAGGAAGATGAGAAAATGGGAACACAGTCTTTACTTACTCTTCCCTAAAGCTTGTCAAGTCCTTCATTTGTAAATTGCCTTCAAGCAATATTTCTTTTTCATATTTTGATCTTAGAACCCTCTGATATTCTCCTGGAATTCTCATTGTTAGTTTTAGTGTTAAAATATATTCATTTTTTTCAGAGCTTTAGTTGGCTTTATTTTTTTAGCCATTTTGTTGGACTTTACGTGACTCCTGTGTGTATGGGTTTTAGCTATAGAGTTCTGTTAGAAAAGCTTTTGCGTTTTGATAACTGTAACTGATGCTTAAAGTCCAGAGTTGTGCCTTTTGTCAATTTCCATGGAAGTTCTTACAGATGGTGCTGGGTGTAGTTTGTCTCAGAAAGAAGTGAGGCCGCATCCACCAGAGAGTTTGGGAAGTACCCACAGTAGGGGACATCATGGGGTTTAAGATTGTCCCTAGTACTTCAGACCGGCCTGAAGTGACCTCACATTTCTGCCCATCCTAGAAATGAAGTCAATCTGTAAATCTTCACAAGTTAAAAATCAAAGAGTCCTTTGAAAGCTGAAATATGGCTATTGAGATCATCTGAATCTGGTTTTCATATTAAAAGGCTCACTTTAAAAAGCTAAGATTTCTTATTTTCCTTATAATTCCAGTATTAAAGGGAAAAGGAGAGAGATGGCTTTCCTAACAGACTAATGCCAGACTTTCTCAGGATGCTCCCAGTCATGATTATGGAGTTTCAGGAGAAGAAAAGATGGAGGGGTATACATCAGTAGAGGAAAAAGAAACTTAGAGTTAACTCATCAGTAGATTTGTTTGTCACATGTAGAAACAAGGAAGAGGTAAAAGTTCTGTTGGGACCTGCCACCCACTGACTCAGGCCACTCTCCAGATGCCACACTACTGGCATAAGCATTGTACCCTTGGTTGAAGATACAACAGTAGATATGCCAACATTATGATAAAATAACCTGAATTTATGGTTTTAATGAAGGACTTAATGAGATTTGAGGAGAGAGAGTGTTAATCCCAGCGCTTGGGAGGCAGAGGCAGGCAGATTTTTGAGTTCGAGGCCAGCCTGGCCTACAGAGTGAGTTCCAGGGCAGCCAGGGCTATGCAGAGAAACCCTGTCGTTAAACAAACAAACAAACAAACAAACAAAACCAAAAAACAAACAAAAAAAAGGAGAGAGTGTTCACATGAAGTGGCAGTATATTCTTAAGGACTACAGCCCTTCCTACCCCAGGCCATCAATCAGATAAGGTAAAATGAAGAATAGCAGTCAGCTTAATGGGTATTATGCTTTTGTTTATATATAAAGAGATGGTGCTTTAGTTAGGGTCATCCTGTTGTGAACAGACACCGTGACCAAGAAAATTTTTATAAGGACAACATTTAATTGGGACTGGCTTACAGGTTCACTTGTTTAGTCCATTATCAAGGTGGGAGCATGGCTGCATTCAGGCTGGCATGGGGCAGGAGGAGCTTGAGAGTTCTACATTTTCATCTAAAAACCACTAAGAGAAGACTGGCTCCCATGTGGTTACGAGGAAGGTCTCATTGCCCAGCCCCACAGTGACACTCTTCCTCCGACACGACTGCATGTATTCCAACAAGGCCACACCTCTTAATAGTGGCACTCCCTGGGCAAAGTATATTCAAACCACCACATATGGAAATCACAAAAGTATAATCTTAATCTCTCTCTCTCTCTTTCTCTCTCTCTCTCTCTCTCTCTCTCTCTCTCTCTCTCTCTCTCTCTCTCTCTTGGTTACAAATATATTTCAAAATCAAAGGGAAAGTAGTAGAGCCACTTAGATAGTTATGCTTCTGTTAGGCGTGTTTCAGTTACATTTATGGGTTTAACCCATAACATCTCTCCTGTCATACCTAAGACCGCTAGTTATCTTACCAAGACAATTCTCAATTCTACTGGTTAGTTTTCTTTTAATTATCAACTTGGCAGAGCCTAGAGTCACCTGAAAACAGGGAACCTCAATTGCAGAACTGTCAAATCAGATTGACTTGTGGCTATGTCAGTGAGAGATTGTCTTGATTGATGATTGATTCAGGAGAGTCCAGCCTACAGTGAACAGCACTCTCATCTTAGGAAGGGAGGTCAGACAGTATAAGAAAGCTAGCAGAGCAGGAGCTACAGAGGGAGCCAGTAAGCATCATTTCTCCATGGTTTCTTCTCTGGTTTTGTCCTTCTCCAGCTCCTGGTGCTTTACCTCAGAGTCGGATCCTGAACTAGAAGTATAAAATGAAATAAGGCCTTCCCTCCCCAAGTTAATTTTGGTTGTTGTTGTTGTTTTATTTTATTAATCTCTGCAACAAGCAACAGAAAACAAATAGGAATAGCCATAGAGTAAATGGTTAAAGTCAGGCTTAAAATGAAGACAGTTCATTTTGCAAGAATAATAACCATATCACTAGGCTACCTTACACTAGAAAGATAGAGGTCTGGTGTTTGATAAGTGAAGCTCTAAGCAGCAAGGCAAAATTCAAGAGCATCAGAACACTAGTGGGACAAGGTATAACATTGTTAGGGTTCTTTTGTGTAAAAAAAAAAAAAGGCTTAAAAATGGAGATCTATACATAAGGATTTAAGGTAATTCGTCTAGGTGCCAGCAGTAGAACGGATAGGAAGTGTGCTAAACCGCAGCTCTACCACAGTTCATTATGGGCCTGCACAGGTTTGAGAACCCAACTTCTTGACACTGACATGAAGAAGCAGATTTTCTTGCACCGGCCAAGTGGGAATGGTGGTGCCTGATTGTGGTAACAAAGCGGCCAGTAGTCAGTCGTCAACATATACTGAGATCTTTTACCAAAAAAATGTAGCTGCACAGCAAACACCACAGACAGCCCTAGCAGTCAGTGATGAGCTGAAAATAGGATCCTTTCCATTTTTAAAAATCCCACTATTGAGATAAAGAGAAGAGAAAAACTTCTCACTTTATTCCTTTTTTATGCTTTTTGATTGCTGAACTATGCAAAAGTGTTACCTAGCCAAAAATATTTTTAAGTCTTCTATGAATCCAGTATTCATAAGCTTATGTAACTTCTTCACTCCCAAACTAAAGGAACTTGTTATACATGCGATCCAATAAGGTTACCATCTAGTAGATAAGAGTTTATTCTTTCAGCAGGTTTTACTTTGGGGGAACTTTCTTGAGAGTTAGCTCTTAAAATTGTGTTCCTAGTCTTTCCACACTGAGAAATGAATTTGTAGGTATTTTATTGTTTAGGATTTATATAAATTTTGATGTCATCAAAACGATGTACAGACTTTAATCTATACAACTAGGGAGGACTCCCTGATGCTTCAATACTACTGATATAAAACTATCAAGGTATAATAGAGGTTATCCATACTAAAGCCACACACTAATTATTTTCTGTCATTTTTGGGTATATATTAATTCCCTCATTTCAACCTGAGATGATGAAACACAGACAGCTTCAGCAACTTTCCAGATGTCCCATAGGTGAACACTGGCAGAAACCATATTTGGACCTTGGTCAGTCTTCAAAGCTGTCCTCTTTCTACCCAGGCAAGCTATTGCAAAGTCCCATCCATGCCTGGTTCCGGGTCCCTACTTACATGGCACCAGTGCTGTCCCCTGCCAGTCTCTGCTGGGATTGCATTGTAATCAACCCCAACACAATCCAGGAAAAAAACAAAACAAAACAAAAAACAAAACAAAACAAAAATAATCAGTTCCTTTTGGAGCAAATCATTTAGGTGTATTGATTCCAAATTTGTCATTACTTTCCATGAAAGTTAAGTATAGAGTATAAATTGCCACTCACCACATAAAGTTGATGACTTTCTATGCTCAAATGGTTTGACAATTTGTGATTTCTCCACTAGGAGTTTTTTTATTCTAACATTTTTTAAGGCAAAATATCCAATCCCTGTCTAAAATGATCAAATTTTGCCCTGAAGCAAACTTGTAAATTTTGGTGTAAAGACTCGTGAAACTTCACAAGGCAAGAGATCAATAATTTCTGTTCTCACTGTACACTCCTCAGTATACAGACTGCCAACACAAAAAAGTTAAGATTCAAATGGCAAGTAAGAACTCTCTCCCAACCTCTTTAAAAATAAAGCAGTATCTTTAAAATAGATGTGATCAATCTGTATTCAAAATTTTAGGAAAAGAAAAAAAAAATACCTGAGTTCAGAAATTTAGAATAGTTTTACATAAATAGTAGACATGTGTCTCAGTAATTGTACCAGCTATAACATGAACTGCTCTCCCCACAGCACTTTTGAGTGTTTTGACGGTGTGTCTGATGTTGTAACTTTTGTTACGAGCCAGGATTTAAACAAGTGGCCAAATGGCTGTACGCACTGCAGACACACCAAAGCACTGGGACAGACTGCTTAGCAGCACCAACCTTTGGGGTGTTACTTTTATGTCTTTATAAATGTAGTGAGCATCAATTAAATCTCAGCCAATATGAAGCAATACTAAGACATGCTCTATCATCTTCTTTCTAATGTTCAGTCTTCTTTATCTTGGTGCATCCAAGTTGTTAATGTTTCCTTGTGATTAGCTCTTGGGTCTTTTATTCTTCTTGCTGAGTTCTGTCGGAGAACTCATTTAGTTCCATGGCTTTGCCTAGGCCTTTAGCACATGGACTGCCCATTTTCTGTTGCCAATCTTTCTCCTTCATCTGACTGTCGGTTATTTATTTTGTGACTGTTTACTGGCAGTTTGTGCTCTTTGATAATTGAATCCTCTTCATGGTAAACTCTCCAAGATAATCCCAAGCCGTGTCTTTTCTTCTGAACTTTTAATTTTTTATAAAAGAAGTAGCATTCAAATACACAGTGCTTGACATCTTTGAGCAGATGGGAAGTAGATGACAAGAGCTAGGAGTTAGGACAGAAGAACATTTGGGACCAAGCACATCTTTAAGGCCCGGGAGCTTTGCCCCAAGTCACTAATGGTCATGAGAGAGAAAAGCAGGCACAGTTTTTGTCAAATCTAAATTTTTAAATGGAAACAAAGTGTAATTTGGTGGTAAAATTTATCAATGTATTTAACTGCCACCAACTGTTGAACTCTCTTGAGGCAACAGGAGATCTGTAATAAGAATTCCTACTGCCTGACAGTGACTTCTATGTAGGAACTGACCTAAGGCAACTAGAAAAATATATAAGTAAAAATAGAAATTGCTTCTGATGTCATACAGCAATCTTGTGAAAGACATACAAAAGACTGATGCAAATATGATTAAGCACATATAAATGTGCATAGAATTTACTTAAAAAGTTAAAATGGGGCTTCTTCTCCATTTGGGAACTTTATTTCTAAACCCAATATTATTTGGGAAAATTAAAGAGCTTTGGGAACATAACTAGTTAAATATTATTTTCAATGTACCCTAAAAATTATTTTTTAAATAGAAGAAACATCAAAACATGTTTAAGATTTTGACCCTTATATATTCCAAGTATGAGGTCAAAAACCCATGTTAGTTGTAAGGTAGAAAAGTCAGAATATTGAACTTTTTAATTTATTCTGGCTGCAGAAATTACTTTTTGCTATTTACTTCACCTACATGAGGTGGCTAATTGGTTTGAATATAAATAGCTAAACACCAAAAAAGGAGAATATATTGATAAAACATCACAGCATCATAGCCACTGAATTCTGTCAGGACTGCTGTAGACCTACATGCATTCACTTTTTGAATTAGACGTCTAATATTTTGTGGGAATGCATATTTCTTTAAGTTGAGTAACTAAATTCATGTTAATATAGTATCGGTTTATTGAACTTCAGATTTCAGCTCAGGCATCACAGAAGAGTGTGGAGCTATATTTAGAGTGAGATCTGCATATTCCATGCAGATGGAACCAGTCCATGAATGTATGTTGGTATCATTCCTGCCAGTCCTAATAAAATTATCTTTGGTGTGTTTGAACAAGACACACGTTACACATGAAAACTGAAACATCAACCATTATATACCCTTTAAGTGTAGATGAAATAATTTTACATCCACACAATATTTTTAAATGTTGACTTTAGCAAAAAAAAAAACTTAAAAATCCTCTGCAGAAATGAAAATTCATGATGCACAAAATTATGAAGGAAAACAATGTCTACTCCAAATAACCCATAACTTTTTTGAATAAAATTTCAGTGTTATGATTTAATCTTTCTCATTTATGCTTTCTCGGTGTATTTGAATTCATAGTGTTTTCATGTGCAGTATAACATTTAATCTGCACAGTACCCTTTGTGAAAAGTGGCAATATTACATGCTTAATGGTGGAAGAAGTCCCAAGGAAATGAATGGCGGTCTTACTCATCACAGGCAGGGTCAGTTGCAAACCAAATGCTGGAGGTAGGATGCTCTTAATTCCAGTCCAGGCTTATGATTTTTAGTAAAATAAAATGAGGACAACAAAGGGAAATCTCGGTAGCCAAGTAGACACCAAAGTCTATAGGGAAATGCCTTCATCTAATTGGCTTATTTATTTTCTTATTCCCCTTTACTTTGACTAATGTTAGTGATTGACCCCACCCCTGAATCATGTGAAACTCATGTTCTTTCACTGACCTGTACCCCTTACCCCACTGATCTGAGTGTTTTGGGGTGCAATAGTAAACTAGACAAGTGTATAGTATGTATAATTTTAGACATAACCCATTTAGCATAAGTCTATGTCACTGGTGGTTGTCTGGTCACGTATGATTCTATAGACATTTTTTAAACCTAATGTTACTATACAAATTATCTCGTGACAATAAATCAGTCACTAGGAAGTCACTAGGAGGGCAGTTTTGAAGTCAATAACGTACAGGCAGAAATCTGTTACAGTAACTTATGTCCAGACTCTTTTTCTTTAAGTCTTGTAAACTTTAAATCATTTTTCAGGACACAAGCCTCTCTCTCTCTGAAAATGACTAGCATCCCAAGGTGTGTCTTGAAAGTTCATTATCAAAACAATAAAAAGTAGGAGAGATTCTAACAGGCTTTTCATCTCTATGTGACTACCCAGTAGCAGTGATCAACGGAATCTGTTGACCTTCGAGACGGTACCTTCTGTGACAGGTAGAGGATGTATTCCAATCTAGTGACTTTCTGGTTTTAATAAGCAAGAAGTTGTATCAAATGTTTCAACTTGAAAACGTAAGTGCCTGAGTTTCTGGTTTTCCCGGCTGCTTCTTGAGCTCACACACCCTTGCACACATAGTGTGAAGGCTCTTTGCATTTGATGAGAGGCACGAAGAACCAGGCACAGTGTGATCCACTTGGGAAAAAGTGCCACATGGTTCAGTTATGCATCAATCACCCTCCGATGGTGACAGAAGGTGTCATTCTAGGCAACAGGTCACTGAGAGAGTGCCACTTTTATGTATGCACACACAGTTGTATCTTGTGCACATTCCACACCTCCTAATGCAGACTGAACATGTTTCCTCTGGAATCACGTACACAATATGCAGAATGGCTGTGCAGGAAGATTCCATGGCAACCGCACATGCAGGGCTTACAGATTTTATTTGAAAAGAAAATAAGTTTACCTTTCTCCAGCTTTAACTTTAAAAAAAAAAAAGACACTATTCCTTAGATATATTTGATTCAAACTTGAAAACTAGCACTGCACAATTTCTTGAGCAGTATCTTATCTTTGGGGCTTTCTGAATAACCTACAGGCTATTCATTCTACCCTTTAGAAGCCTTGGAGGTATTTTTCTGTGCTGTGTACATTTTCATCCAAAGGAATATTTTCTTCTCATTCCCTTACATACCTTGGGACATTTTCTACCCACTGCACCTTAGAGGACTGTTTAAGACCCTATCCACTCCATCTTCTCTTACTTTCACCTGAAGGGCAAAATCCCTAAGATCTTGACACAATACTGATAAATACATGGAATTATTAAAGGTGCCATCTCAGCAGAAGAGGACTGCTGCTGCCTTTGTTCTCGGGGGAATACATATTTCACCCAGTAGCAAGACACCCAACTGTGGCTACAATCAGAAGCCTCTGAAATGCCTTTAAGCTAATCATCTTTGAACATAAGTCTTTGTTGTTGTGTGAAGGATCGTCTACATTCAAGGCACAAAAATCTGTTTTATGCTTATTTCTCTCCACCTTGAGTGGGCCAGCATCAAGCTTGTCACCATTGATGGTGAGTGAAGTGCAGGGAGGGATCTGTCAGCATTCACCACCCCCCCATCCCGATGAAGACAGTGAGAGAAACCCAAAGCTCTGTAGAGAGGGCTCAGGAGAGAGCCAAGCGGAGTGTTTGCAAAAGAACATTTTATATGTTTTCTTGTGACAGCACTAGTTTAACAGAAAATAGTTGGAGTGTGCCAAAAAGGGGAAAAATGAAAGACACTAGTAGTAAGTTAGGCTTGCATGACATGATGGATCTGGGCTATGACAAACCGAATTGGAACAAAGCTTCCCCTGGGAGCAACTATACCAGGTTTGCTGAATTGTATTTCTTGATTTCTTACTGTGCAACAGTGCTTTTTACTGTTAGATTGACTAGGCTTCAGAATATTTTTAAAATTGTACAAATCAAAATCCATGTAGCTTAAAAATGAAGGATGTAAAAGGTTTAGGAGTTTGATGTATGGAAAGGCATTCTGTATTCCCTCATGTGAGTATTAAATATACACTTTGTCTGTTTGATGAATTTCAAATCTTTGTAGGAGGCAGTACACAAGAAAGCAGTTTCTGAGGCTAGAAACCCTGGCTGGAAAGGGCACAGGCTGATGCTCATCAAAGCTTCCACCCTCTGATGCCACCCAATTATGCCCAGGCATTGCAGCAGGCTACATGCGTAGATTCATGCATGTTCTAAGATGTACACATGACCCATTTGTTTTTTTTTTTTTAATCTAATGTCCTCCTAACACAAGGGAATGATTCTTACCATCTACTGTGCCTATTGTCACTCAGTGATCCATACACCACAACAGGAAATCAAATGAATAATAAATAATATAAAGGAGGGGATAAAAATTATCTCATATTCAGTAAACTTGGCTTGTTTTCATTCTCCACATGACACCAAGTATCTCTACAATCTGATTGTATGAATCCTATAAATTGTCATTATAAGAAATTTGAACAGATTCCACTACATTGTCAGATAACTTTTAGGTATTGGAGCTATAGGCATAAAGATTTAGTGTTCCTTTCTTCAAGGAGGAACCAATTTGAATAATTAACAGCATCATAATACTGTAATATAAGTGCTGATTGACAGGCAAGCTCAAAGCAGATGAAGGTGGCAAGTCACCTCAGCCACAGCTCCATGACTTTCCCTGATGCTATGGCTGAGGTACAAAAGACATGAAAGAAGATGGTGACACTCGGAGAGTGACTGAGGTTTACGAAAAGAAGGTGACATACTAAGGACGGAGACACAAACAGTACAGTGGGAATCAGAAGAATAAAAGTGTAAAACACACACTGAAATGCTGATGGTAATTCAAAGGAACAAAGAAGATTAGTTAATGAAAACTAGGAAGTAGCAATATTCACCACTGGAATTTCTCCATCTGTATGTAAACAATCAGAAACTGCTTGTCTTCTGTAGCACAGTGAAACATGCAAAATGTCAGACAATGATACCAGTAATCTGAATCCTTCCATGAAATCCCTTGATTTTACATACATCGAAGCTGAAGAGTTCTGTTTCAGTCCATGCTCCTTGCCTCCTGCCTTCTTCAGCAGGACAAAGTAAGTAACCTGTGTAAATATAAAGATACAGTGTAGAAGAGGCTTTGAACCCGAGTACATGGAATGTGTATCCTTTCTGGGTAATCATAAGATTCAGACAATCTGACTTGAAGATACCTGAGTTAGAATGAAACTTCAATAGGTAGGAGAAACAGATTAAAGTATCACGGGTACTAGCAGGTAGAGTGGCAAAGAATGTGGGCATTGGCAAGGAGTAAGTAAGATTTGTCTAAAAGTCCTTGGTTGGAAGAATGAAGAAGCAGAGAGGGTATTAGAAGGATGCAGGAGATGGTAAGTGAGAGGATGAAACCTGAGAATTCTCTTGTGGTTTGAAAGGAACGTTGGCTAGACTACCCTGTTGCGTGTAATTTAAAAAAAAAAAAAAAAACAAAAAAAAAACACACTTACTCCTTGCCCGATGCCAAGGTCCGCACTCTGACCTGTCCTGGTTCCCCTAGCTCCAACTAGATGGCAACCATCCTCCAACCCGGGAAATCTGGGAGCAGCTGTCTGCAACTCCACCCGCCCCTTTCAGGTAGCTTTGCCAAGCCTCCATCAAATGCCTAGACTGCTCTCTTTCTCTTGCCCATCTTAGCTCCGTGGATGGAAAACACTAGATAGTTTTATAATTTTAAAACTAGCCAGATAACACAGTGGCTGGGTGAAGAATTTCCTGTCCTAATCTTACTAGCTGCCAAGCTAGGTGCCCGGAGGCCTTACATTGTTGTTCGTGCTTCTCCTTCCAAAGCCTGGCCAGCTGCAAGGTCTCCCTATCTCCCTGTGTCCCTTCTCTTCCTCATAGGACCCGGAAGTCCCACCTTTCCTTTCCCCCCAGCAACTGGCTTCGGACGTCTTTATTGACACAATCAACAACCAATTAGAGAACCGGATTTTAGTATCAGCTCCTCCCCATAAACTTCCTAAAGTCCAATTACAGAAAGTGGTGAGTTGTTACGGAGTGGCAACAGTTGGAATAAAAAATTCCAACCCAACCTGGCCCAGCAGACCTTACTGACTTTGCCCTGCTTTGATTTTTTTTTTTTTTTTTTTTTTGATTAAAGAAAACTAAGATCAATTTAGTCACCAAAATATACTAGAGAGTTACAGTTTCTAAATTGATATTTTAGTGTTTGGAGAGATGAGTAAACAATGAATATAAAAATATATTAAATACTCTGCCTGCATTCCTGAAATTTAAAATCTATATGAAAATATTACATATATACACATGTCCCAGAACCTTATGTGTTTTCAATCAAGTTTATGTGAATTTATTATTTTATTACTATATTTAGGACTTTTTAAAAAACAACTCACTATTAAGCATAAACCAGCCTTGAACCTTTTTCTGATGCCCAGGCTGGCCTGAAACCCTCATCCCTGTGTAAGTATGTAGATTATAAGTCTATAGCACAATATCTAGCTATAAATTTACTTTTAATTAATAGTTGTGATTTTTTAATAAGTGCTATATCAGGAAGGTAAATTATTTTGTATGGTATTTTATTAGGTTATAATGAATTCTAAGAGTAAAAATCTCAATAGTAAGCTAGAGGATGTTTTCTGTAACACATCAGACTATCCAGCAAGGGCATTCTATTCCTCCCATTTGACCTTTTTGTTACCAGTAGAAGTAGCACTGAGTGAGTTAGGTACTTAATTGAGGCATGCTGATTTGAATTTCAATTGACTAGATTTGACCTTTATCCTTCCAGATCTATGGACTTTATTTCCTACCTTCCTTCTCACCACTTAGACTAGAGTTGAGACTATCACACATTATAGTAATGTTTAGTCTGGTAATGGTGGTGCCAGAATAACCATTAATTCCAGCACTTAGGACGTAAAAGCAGGCAGATCTCTGAGTTTGAGGTTAACCTATTGTACAAAGTGCGTTCTAGGAGAGCCAAGGCTACACAGAGAAACGCTGTCTTGAGAAACCAAAACTGCAAGCTAAAATAAACAAACGAATGAATAAATAAACACATAACTAATTGACAAAGAGTTCTCCTATCTTTAAGTTTGTATCCAAACACTAGTCAAATTTAACTAGTAAGTTAGGGTAAGAAAGTCTCAACATATTATAAATTTTACCAATAAAAGTATTACAAAGGTTTCTCCAAAACCCCTCTGACCATGGATAGTGTTTGCTGACAGCTACACTGTTGCCACTCAAAATCAATGATGAGTGAAAACAGTATTGGGCTTTTGTGCCTTAAAAAATAAATCCTCTTCGTATTGGAATACAGTTGCTTGTGCTTTGTACTGATGGGTCAATTCCATCTGACATTTGAGGTGTGCTTTAATATCTAACTCATAATGTATACTATTATAAAATGAAAATATTAAGGTAATTTTAAGAAATTTCATAAGGTAATGCTATTGACTTTTAAAGTTCAATTATTTATCAATATAAGTTCACATACAACACAAGACAATGCCAATATTCCTCAATTATTCTGATCCATTTACACCTTAAGATAAGAAAGTAATAGGCATGCCACTCTAATCTTCATTTACTCTTGATTTGTACTCTCTTTGGTTTGGCTTTATTTATGTGTAAATATGCATAGTTCAAAACTTGTTAGTAGCAACACTAATAATGTCATTTATATACTTCACCTTGTCCATTTTAAATGGATTGTTCTATTTATAGAGTAACAGCCTGTAAAATTAAATTAAAAAATTTAATAGAAAAGGCAGTCCCTTTAAAATTATTATGATGGAAAGAAGGGTAATTTTTTCATAAATCATTTCCAAAGCAACTTTTCAAAAAGTCTTCTTTTTAACTCTAAAACTTTAAAATAGTCATTGATTTTTTAAAAAATAATTATTTATGCAAAATAATTTATGACAGATTTTGAAGTACTTGAAAATGTATTCTTATAATAGGAATTTTATAAGACCATTAATTTTAGCAGTGCTAGGAAGCATAAATATAATTTAGAAGCTATTTTGTTGATTGTTTCTAGAAATATATATTGACCCCATTAGTTTTAAGTGATAAGATTACTAAGCCAAAATATTAATCCCACAGCACCAGAATTGCTAGCTTTAACCATTTTTCTGCAAGCCTTTTGTTACCACTTATACTTTACTTAGCTTTTCATGCATAAATATAAATGCACGTTTTAAATTATCTTAGAACTCACTTTTTAAAAACTTACTTCAAAGTAACACCCTTCATATTTGTAATTACTAGTCTTTTTTTCCAGACTCTTTGATATGTGCTTGGGGCCATGACAGGGTTAACATCCTTTTGGACAGCATTTAATTAATCAAGGTGGTGGCCCTATGTTTAGAGAAGCTTCTCTATTCAATACTCATCCACAGAGTTATTTATTCATCAAGTAAAGGTCTCTGGGAGAGGAAGCAATCATTTTCACAATAAGGACAAATAATCTTATTGGCTCTTTATTAAGTATCTGATATAGTCCCAAAGTTTTAAAAGTGATTAAGGTACTTCATTCTCACAGCAAGGGGAATTATTTGAAATGTTTCTAGAAGTTTCTTAGATAGTTCTGCTACTGTTACATATTAATATATAACATGAGCATATATATATATATATATATAGAGAGAGAGAGAGAGAGAGAGGGGGGGGGGGCTTATGAATGTTTAGAAGCCCACTTGATATAGGCTAGGCAAAAACATATTCATTTTGCACAAGACTTTATGTTATGTCTATTTTGGCAGAGAGTACAATAATAATGATTTCAAAACTTCAAGCTGTAGCTTTGTTAATTCAGTGTGCACTTGATGAAAGGCAGAGGCTGAGCCATTTTCAGATTATGGGACTTAAGGCTGGATGTTCTAGAAATGAAGTATAAATAGCATTTCTGTCCAAAACATTAAGTACTGAAGAGATAATTTGATAATGCATCATTTATATTCAAATTTAAGTTTTCATGTTATGGTACTTAACATAAAAAGCTCTGAGAAACATATTTTTGTTGTTGCCTATTCAGTTTGAAAAATATATATACTTAAAAACAGAGATAAGAGAGAAATAATCTCTTCAGATTAATGTGCAAAAGAACACATTTAATACAAATTCTTGAAACTTATGAAATCTTCACTCCATTGGAATTTGCTAAACCTATTTTTCCTTAAAGTATCTCTTGAGTTTTCATTTTGATAAATTATCACCCAAGTTTTCCTGTTGTACCAACTGAATCTTCTTTAACACATACCCTAAAGATCCTAAAATATCCTCCTACAATGGTCAAGCACCCACGATCCCAAAACTTAAACATGTGAATGAGGTGAACAAGCTATTTTTGAGATTAACATAATTTTATAGGAATAAGTGCTCCAATTGGAAAAAAATATCAGTGCATGAATTTCTTGTTGCTTCTGAAACTGAGTTATTTTATAGATCAATATTTTGCTTTTGCTAAGATGTATACATCTCTTTTCTGTTTCATAGTGGATAGTATATTAACCAGGACAACATTAGTTGTTATAACAAATCAATCATAAAAGTAAGTAATAGCTCAAACAGAACAGAATTTTATCCACTCATGTTAACACCAGAGTGAAAATAACTGGTTGTTGGGCTTATGTTTTGTTTACTGTAGATCCGAAAACTAGAAATTTATCATTTAATAGAACAAGCATCTTCAACACATGTCTCTTGGGTCACTGTTCATCTACATCAGTCTGATCAAAGCACAATACACAGTGTCATCACTGGACTGTAGTGGTGTTCATCACCTCTGCTTAAGTTTGACTTCAAGAACTCATTCTTAGAAAGCAATAGCAGATAAAGGAGAAAGGCATTCTCCACTGTTCAGCAGCTCCCTAGCAAATGTAGCATGGACTGTGGGCCATATTAACAAAGTAGATAGTCATTGGGCATTTTTCCAAGAATTCTAAGCTTTAAAAATATCAGTGATAAGCCAGGAAAACCCTGAACTACTATACTGGGTAAGAATTAGAAGGTCCGGTTCTCCTAACACACAGCCTGAGTTTCTGGTCCCTGAATTGCTACTTTTCAGCCTACAACCATACTCTGCTTTCAAACAGAAAATATATACTTGGAGAGAACCCAAAGGAAATCTTAATTGAAAACTGAGCTAATAAAAATTAATTTAATCGTAATAAAAGAATAGCCAGTAAATCTCAGCTATATACTAGATATACTAGTTTAGTTAATAGTTACTGTAATGTTCAAGACAATTTTATATATACACGTGGGGAAATGAGGTGCAGGGTGAACCATATACCCAGCACCATGAAGAAAAATGCATTGACTCCTAATTCATCTCTAGAGGTCTGTCATACTATCTTATTCCTCTTAAAAAGACAGAAAAAGCCGTTGAAAAGAAAAGGGGCAACACTTTCTTTCCTGAATGAAAGAAACATCTTACTTGATTTAATTTACAGTTTGTACATATGTATGATTTGTCCCTACCCTGAAGAGCACATACAGTCTATTTTTCTCTTCTCTGTAGGGGCACTTCCCACCTGTCTGTATCCTGTAGTCTCAGAGAGGAACAAACTTAAGAGGTCTCTGTTCTCCAAGAATACAGACTGCTGTGCAGTGGAAAATAATCTAACCTAGTTAGGAAGGAGAATCTAAACTAAAAGACCAAAGACAGGATTTGATATCAGGTAGTACAAATGAGGTGTCAGGGAGTCCATGAAGGTTGTGAGATTTAGTATAAATGGACAGGAACTTGGGAGAAGAGAACGTAGAGTGTTACAGGGAAGGGTGGTAGAAATCAGGGTTACAGTAGATAAAGGCAGCATCTTCATCTATAGCAGTGATAGCAGGCAAATCTCGGAATTGGTAAGAGTTACATCATTATACATCTTACTTTAGAACCTATTTTTGCATATATTTTTTAATTCTATGTAACCATCTGGTAGGGTCTGGCACTTCACAATTTACTGCAATATTAGTGTTTATCTGCGGAACTAGTCTTGTAGTCATAGGAGATGGATGCTGGGCTCTGGGAACAGAGTTTGAGGGGGAATTTCCAAACAAATGCTACTTTCCTAAAACTCAAAAGTGTATCTCATCATCTTTACCATCCCACACAAGTCTTTACCCTTCCTTGCAACTACCTATTTTTAGAACAATTGACCATCCTTAGTGCTTATATCACTCAGGTCACTCTTTTAAAGAATACCTCGCCATTGTTTTCAAACCAAGGACAAAGATCCTGGAGGACAAGAAAAGGATTTTCAATTCTCTAAAGAGCCACTTTTGACACTGCCTGCTCTTCTTTTTCAATAGCAAAGCACTTCTAGTGACACTGCGGCTGTTTTTAACTTATATCATTGCTGCAGACATCATAAATTGACAAGAAGTGGTCCAGGGGACAGCTGCAAGGGCAGGTCTTGCTTTCAGATCCATCTGACACCTGAATTCACAAGACAGAAAACAGCTTTCTTAGTGGGTAATACAGAAGGTGAATGATTATTGAGAGGTGTTTTTCCAGTGTCATAGCACCACTGAATCCAACATGCTTTCTGCACTCCTACCCCAAGACTATCAGTGTAAGCAGAAGCAGTCAGGGCTATATAGTCTTCTAGAAGCCTTAGAATAAGAAGTTAGTGAAAACCCATAAAAATCTCAAAGACTTTTAATCCATATGTTGGCAGTCTTGGCGTATTTTAATAAAATATTCATTTTGCACTTACGTTATATCCTGGTTTTCCCTCTTTTTTGAATAATTACATCAAATAATTATACCAAAAAAGAGAGTGTTCAAAATGAAAAAGAAAAAGTTATACTTAATTCTCTTCTTGAAGAATCTTTAGGAAGAGGAAACAAACAAGCCGGCCTAAATCAAATTGTGGTTATGGTTATTTTAATAGCAATGACTTGGACAGGCAATAGTAGCAAATGAGAGAACTTAATCCAAGTATTACTAGAGGAGCGCCAACAAGTGTACAGAGTGCAGAACTGAGAAGTGATTGAGTCGCTGGTCAAGTCAGATGCTCTCATGCCGTGAAGAGTTATATAGGCTGATCGTTTGAGATCTCTATATTTCTTTAGCTGCTGTAGTGTAGGTGCCTGTGGACTGCTAGGTTGGTCACCCGTCTCTGCTCTCTGTGGAGAATGCCTCACTCTTTCTTTAAATCAGGAGACTAAACTCTGTAGAATGTCAAATTATAAATTTTCTAGGTAACCTCCTGTGACTATAGGCTTTCATAAGAACCAAACTATAGTAAGTCTTTTAACCTTAGTCCCAGTTTACTAGGAATAACTGTCATTACACCTCACCTGTTGGTTAGGCCATTCCTCTCGTTCTTACTGTATATGCTGCCAAGATTTATGCCAAGAGTTATCAGAGATAACTCCATTGAGAAAATGACCTCATTAAGATCAAGGTGTTAGCCGGGCGTGGTGGCACACGCCTTTAATCCCAGCACTTGGGAGGCAGAGGCAGGTGGATTTCTGAGTTCGAGGCCAGCTTGGTCTACAGAGTGAGTTCCAGGACAGCCAGGGCTAAACAGAGAAACCCTGTCTCGAAAAAACAAAAAACAAAACAAAACAAAAAAAAAAAAACACAAAAGAACAACAACAACAACAAAAAGATCAAGTTGTTGACAAGCCAGTAGGGCATTTTTTTTTTTTTTGGAGGTAGCGATATATGGGGGAGGGACTAGCCCATTATGGGTGGTATTGCCCCTGGGCTGGTGGTCTTGGGTTCTGCTAGAAAGCAGGCTGAGCAAGGTATGCTGAGGAGACAGTAAGCAGCACTGCTGCATAACCGCTCCATCAGCTCTTTCCTGCCCCTTTTGAGTTATACTTTTCCATTGATTAGAGTTTTCTTTAAATATCAAGAGATAGTCTATAGCCTTTGTGTGGAATCCTGCCATATGTGCATTACATGTTCTTATGTGCTTATGTATATAGTTTAATATAATGCCTGTTGAAGGCATCTTTTTGTAAGCATGTGTTACTACTGAGTAACCCTTGATGGTTATTGTGATATGGAATATAACTGAATTCTACATTGAATTTCTCCAGTTGTCTGAAGAGTTCCTCATCTGCTATCACGGTGGATCATTTCCTACTACTTTCCATGTTGAGGAAACTACTTTCTTTACATTTATCTAAGTATTTTAATTAAGATCTGAAGTGTTCTTATTTAAGCAATCCAAGTGTTTTCCATAGAAGTGTAAAACGGAGCACTAAAAGTTGTGTTTAAAATTTTTCGGTGACTTAAAATAGGTTCAGTAGTTTTCTTTCCTGACAAATAATCATGTGAGACTAGGAAAGAGTCATATTGGGAAGTCACTTAAATAATAGGGAGGATAATCAGAATGGTTATTATGCTTCAGGCAAAAATTAATTAAGAAAGTCTTCTTTATTCTTTCTATAGCAATGAAAATCTATAAAATCCTTGCAAAGGCATTAACAAGGTACTTCTTTACTTGTACTATTGCATTTAATAGCATTAGTTAATGAAATATTTGGGATTATAAAGAACAGATTGTTAAACTGTATAAACAAATTGCATAACCTATTCATATAGGAATGGACTACGAACAGCTTTGGGGCAGACAATCAGGGTTTAAAAATAGACAGAGTATTATCCCTGGATCTATGTAGAAGCTACAAAGTTTCCCTGTGCTGTAATAGTGCAGAAGCTATGTATAATGTCTCTTGAAAAATGAGGTAGCATACTAAAAGATTAAAATGAGGCAGAACACAACCATGGGTGGCCTTAGGGATACATGAGTAATTAATAAACCTTTGCCTTATGTAACCATATATTGACACTCAGCAAACTGTTATAAATATGAGTCGAAGTTATCTCTTAAGTATTCTTTTTGTCATTCATAGAATATCTTGAATGTATGTATTAGTGTAATGGCTCAACAAAACATAGCTTTAGCTCTTGTATTACAACATTCTTACAAATATTGTCAGCTGGAAGTTTTTAGACAAACAGCTCTCTAGAGCCTAGGCAGTGACAAGGAATCCTTTGCATCTGTAGATGTGGTTGCTCCCGACATCTCATTGTTCACACCTAACAGGTGCAAGGAGCCCATCCAGCAAGGACGGAGAGCTGCTCAGTGTCTTTTTATAGAAATAGCAGTTATCTGGTACCACTATGTTCCTCTGGCTAGAACCCAGACATGAAGGAATTGTATAGTTTAGAAAAGTCATTACATGGTCTTGGGTGTGTTACACATAAGATATTGGGCGACTTATCTGCAGCAGAGAATTACCAAGTCAATAAATGCAGCAATAGTGCCTTTGTATTGATTAATAACGACATGATGAATACCTTACACATGTCCATATGTTTGACTATACCATGGCCCCAGAGTGTCATCCTGATGTGAACACGAAGGCAGTGCACTTAGTTCTGTGATGTCAAGAGTGGTTTTCAGAGTGGAGTACTTTAATAAAATATAACAGAATTCTAAATGGATGTATTTTTATGGATCAAATATTAATGAGATATTCCTGATGCATCAACTGTAATAACCACAATTACATATACCCATGAGCAGACACTTTGCACTGGTACAACTTTTCATTACTCATTTCCAACATCATAGATCATCTTGTCACTGACTCCTCAATGTTTTGAAGATAAGATAAGAGAGACCAACCTCATTCCTCAAAATGACAATAATATTAATAAAGACAGAAAAAAGGTGTATAAAAATCACTTCCATGTTTAACAAACATCATTTGGTGTGTGGATAAGATATCCTATACCATTTTGAATCTTTCTAATTTTTCTATCCTTATAGTGCATGTCAGGACATTTTTAGAAATAAAATAATACCTTAACAAATATTGGTTAATATAAATTTAACATCATTTCGAATTTATACCTTCTTGCTCTAGTGCAATTATATAATAATTTTTTGATTACATAGATAATCTATCTACCTATATGAGGATATATGCAAATATGTTATAATTATATTTATACATGTCTGTTGGTAAGTAGGTTTATACATATGTATATTTTTAGGGTTTTAGATTGGAAATATGATTCCATTTTGCTAATTAATCATGTGTCAAACAGACTATTTAAATTTGAGTATTAGAGAACTTTTATATTTAAAATGTGTCTGTTTAACTTTAAACTTTGCTACATACTGGGAAAAAAGACATTGAATGTGTTTTTGATCTTGCTAACTTTGGTCTTTGAACCTTCTAAATAGACAAATAATGTTTTCTCTACCTATTGGATAAGAGGATTAACTACAATGAATGTCAGGTGTTTTTTAATGTTGCATATCTATTAATCTTACTCTTGCTTCTATGTAGTTTACTTCCGTATGTCATTATTACCATGACCTAAGCACACCACTACTGTTCCTGAAAGTTACTGTTGCTGGCGGCCATCTATTGCCACATGCATTCCAATTTTACTTTATTCTCCAAGTTATTTTTTTTTGTTAAACTTTAACAGAAAAAAATGATAGCTAGGTATAAATAATACTTCTTACTCTGACTAAAAATAATTCAGACACTTTATATCCTTTTCGAAAATTTTCAGTCCAATGTGGTGTGAAATTCTGGGCTGAAAAATCTGTATTTCTGGTGAAAATACTTATTTAACACAGAAAATGTGGAAGTTGAAAACTAGTTCTACTTTATACTTTTTTCTGACAAGTATTACCTGGAAGAGTAAGAAAATTAAAATTTCTGAGTTTGCAGACAACTCTAAATTCTCTCAGGAAGTGAAATTTCAATACTTCCCCAGGAGACAGCTCAACTCAAGAGAGTTCTGCATTCTCATAAAATATCCCTTTTATCAAAGAAAAGACCTAATTGCATAAATCATGACCTTGTCCCTGAGTTAACTCTTTTGGTTTAATAACCTAAGCATTTTAAATTGTGTAGGATAAACATAATGATTACTATATTCAAGGATAAATATAATGATATTACCTTATAAACATGTATACAATTAAGTCTAAATATGGGCATTTACAGGATGTTACAATTATCTTCTTATTCCCAGATTGTAGCCTTTACTCTTTCAAGTAAACTGTTTAAAAAGCATGCCCCAAAATAGTAGTTATTATGGTTGTGGATATTTCAGGAATATATTTTGTATTGTTTAAATCACATGAAATTTCCAATTTTGTGGGTCAGAAAATGGGCATATATGTTTACATATCTCCAAAGCTTATTATTTTTAATTATAAATTAAACATAATAGTGAGAAAATATACAAAATGTTTGGTTGTAACAAATTTGAGACACACCAATATTCTTTTTATAGTCTTTCAATTGTCAATGCATTCAGCAAAAAAAAAAAAAAAATAATAATAATTCCCTAATATGAAGGAAGTAGTAGAATGTTAGCACTTCAGGGGAAAATGGTCCTTCTATACAAATGGAATTTGAGCAACTGTTATAAACAAATTAAGGGTAATTTAAAATATATAAATATCATTTAGTGCCAAGAGAATGCCAATCAAATAAAACCAGTTGACACTCTCTTTAAGACACTCTCTACATAAGTTTATTTTATTATAAAAAAAAAATTTGTCTAAATTGAATTTTTAACTAAGATTTGTTTTTAATTTTTTTGGAAAAACAATTTTTTAAACACCTGTTTCATCATCATTTCATTCAAATCTGTTGGAACAGCCTCAGAAATATTGGGCACTCTGTGGATCTCTTATATAAGGATGCATTGCTCCTAGCCAAGTCAAAATTGCTAGATTTTAGTAAGGCAATGCTTTCGTGTCTTCACAAAAAGAACACAAGGAAGACATAGATAATCTTTCTGAAGTTTGTGGGCAACCATGGTCATTATGGCAATGTTCATCTTAGAAGGAATGGGACAGATGGCTTTTTATTGTCAATGAAGTACAATATCAAACTGCTCAGATCATGGGTTCGAGGTCAGGTGACATCTACATTTGAATCTTCTTCAACCTTTACTGTTTGTTTAAATTCATTCAATCAGTTTATGCCTTTGAATGAAACTATGTTAATAGTCAATAGATGATAGATAGATAGATAGATAGATAGATGATAGATAGACAATCAACATAGCTTCAGATATTATGTATCAGATAATTATGGAGAACAAATCAAATAACACATAAATACTCTTGAATGGTGCCTACCATCTGATTCAGTACCTTGCAGACACCTGAAGGTATTATTCATCTGTATTGCTACTACTTGGTAATAGATACTGTAGACAAACGTGACTACTCCATTGCCTTCTCAGTAGGGCCAAGGTTTTATCCCTGTGACTGGGAACAATATCTCACCAATTTTCTGATTATGCCTATATTAGTTTCCTATTGACTTACACCAAACTACACAAACATGACACCAACAAAATGACTCACATCCATCATCTCAGTGGTCTTGAAAGGAAAGCTAGGAGTCCAGGCACCAAGCTCTTGGGTCCCTCACTGAGAACTCTCTCATGTTTCAAACCATGTGATGGGAGGTCAGCCATCTCTCTTTGGTCCTGGGTATTCTCTGAATGATTGGGACACTGAAATTCCCTGCAGTTGTAGATCGAGGCCTGAACTCTCAGGCTGATTGCTTTGTTCAAGGCCAGCAAAAGAGTCTCAGTCTCAAGAAAGCAATGATAACGTGTTATAAATTGGTGATTCTTTAAGAGTTATTTAGTTGCTTCAGGTATGTGCAGGTTAGAGTACTTTTTGGCGAACTCACCCTAAATGCATTTGGCATCTTCTTCTCATGTTCAGGGTCTTTTCACTGACTGACTCCATAAGGGACAGACATCAAACTACAGGTCCTGTGTACTTTGAAGATGGGAGATCCCTCTAGGCTTTTATGGAGACCATGCATTAATTTCATCTTCCATATCTCCAGACATTTTCCACTTAATAATGGGTGTTTCATTTGAAAATTCTGGTTAAAATTTAAGTGCTAAGGCTTAGTTTAAAAAAAAAAATTGGAGGAAAATATAGGCTCAACATGCAAATGAAGCATCAACATTTGATATATCCTCATGAAAATCCTTTTCTTGAGTATCATGTTAGGTAAAGAAGATTGGCTTGGATATAGGGTGGTGGTGGGAGAGTGTTGTTAGTTTAAAAGGAGAAGAAGGAAATGTATCTTTGCTCCTCAACCAGCCAAAAAAATAATCTCAAATATCTGCTGCAATTTTTAAGTCTGGTTTGCCTATGAATGACTTTCAGTTGGGATGGATCAAACCTCGATGAGTCTTGATAAGAAAGCTAAAGCAGCTATCACCGTGTCTCAGGTCTGTGCAGGTATCTTCACAGTGCTATTCCATTTTTTTGTTATCAGTTCCAAATAAATTGAACTATCACAAGTTTGCCAACAGATTTTCCTGTTTGTAGAAAAGGCAGAGTCAATTTTAGCCTTTTCTGGACATGAACCTATATATACAGTTCTAATATTTGCTGCAATAGGCACACATAAGCAGTGCTAGAGCAACATAACATATAGTCATGCAACTGTGAGAAAATTGATAAAATATTTTGACTCCTCCAGCGTATTAGGTTTTTGCTGTAGCTACATGGTGTGGTAGGGGTAGAGGTGGAGGAAGAGACAGAATGGGAACAAAATTCATGAACACTGAGTAGAGTCAATAAAAATAGCCACTAAAGTAGAATTAAAACAGCTTCTATCTTAGAATTTTACTTCACACTCTATTAAACTAAGTACAACTTTCCCATGATATTTTGGACTAACAAAGCAAGTAAAAATAAGCAAGAATTTTCTGGTAGAGAGATCTGTGATGATGCTATGATAGCAGGCAAGGGACTAAGTTAGAGATGGGCCTTCTCCATGCTGCCCTGTTTAAAGAAAAAGTAACCTGCAACACAAGGATAATTGTATTCAGTTAAGAGGACTGAGTTGGTAAGAAAATGTTATGCAAAATATATTTGATTATATAGAATATTGAAGTGCTATAATGAATATTATAATTATAAATGTTTATATTGACATTGGCATACTATTTTTTGTTAGAATATATTATTTTTTAATAAAAAAGTATGCCTGCTGGTTTATCGTGGGGAACAAACACTGAGCTGAGAAGTCACTGGTGCATGTATCTACTGAGTCTAAAATGGAGGCCATTTCACTGTTCCATGACACTATTCAGTAAACTACCTAGGGAAACAGAGTCCATCATCAGTTAGGTGAATAATGTTTTCATATCTTAAATATGCAAGGAGACAAATCAATAGAAAAGTATAAATACAAAGGAATTATAAAGACTGGTGGTTTGACTATATGTGATATTAGATTTGCCTCTGACCTTGCTAATAGATATGATATAAAAAAGAAAATAATACTTTTAAAAATTTTTATTGTATATTTTCTTTATTTACATTTCAAATGCTATCCCCAAAGTCCCCTATACCCCCCCCCATTTTCCCTACCCACTCACTCCCACTTCTTGGCCCTGGCATTCCCCTGTAGTGGGGCATATAAAGTTTGCAAGACCAAGGGGCCTCTCTTCCTAATGATGGCTGACTGGGCCATCTTCTGCTACATATGCAGCTAGAGACATGAGCTCTGAGGGTACTGATTAGTTCATATTGTTTTTCCACCTATAGGATTGCAGACCCTTCAGTCCTTGGGTACTTTCTCTAGCTCCAAATTTTCATGAACTTTTCCCCATGGCTACCATTTACTTCTCTTTGTATATTACAGTATTGCCAAAGGGGTTTTATTGCTTAAGTGGCCTTCAAGAATGTAGTAGAAATGATGTAAATCCAGTACTTCTGTATGAAACTATAAAATATAAATAAATTAAAACTTGATAAAATAAATAATATTCATACAAATTATTCAAAAAATAAAAACACATTAAAATAAACTATATTAAAAGCACCTGGAGCTGGGCGGTGGTGACATATGCCTTTAATCCAAGCACTTGGGAGGCAGAGTCAGGTGGATTTCTGAGTTCGAGGCCAGCCTGATCTACAAAGTGAGTTCCAGGACAGCCAGGGCTACACAGAGAAACTCTGTCTTGAAAAAAAAAAAAACAAAAAACAGAACAGAACAAAACAAAACATAAAAGCATCTGGATGTATAGCTCAGGATAAAACACTTGCCTGGGACCCATGAGACCTTGACTTTGATCCTCAGTATTGTAGAAGTTAGATTTTAGATTTTTTATATGTATATTCTAACAAGATATATGATATATTCTCTCTCTCTCTCTCTCTCTCTCTCTCTGTGTGTGTGTGTGTGTGGTGGGGGTGTGTGTGTGTAGGTGATTTATTCTGCTATTAGGCCTACTCCTGTAGAATCAACTTCTTTTCTTCATGGCCTATCCATCTTTTCCACAACAAAAAAATTTTCATTTAAGATGATCAAAACAAGTTCCAATGTACAGGAAAATATGCACAATGAACATTGACATGATGCAGGCTCCATTTCTGATCTGGGATCTCCTGATATCAGGCTTTCTGGTACAGAAATTTTGGCTAAAATTCCTGCTAAGAAAAGCCAGGTCAAACTGGTCTTATCAATGTGAGTCTGTGTAAGTCTCTTCATTTCTTGGCCATCCAGTTATCTGCCTGCAGAGGAAGGATTGGACTGAGAAATGGTTGTTCCTAAACCATGTCTGCAGAAAGACCTTCCTTCAGAAGATGCATATAAGGACAAAGGAAGAAAGACCTGTGAGCTTAGCTTGCTGTGAATATCCCAGGCATGCAGAAAGCCCAGCACCCTGTGAACTGGGTTTAAAAATGAAAGCCTCCATCACAGTACAAGGGGGAAAAGCAGGAGAATCAAAAGTTCTAGGTTATCCTCAGCCACACATGTGCTTGAAAATAGGCAGAACTATGTGAGATCTTGTCGTAATTTTTTTTTCCCAAACCAACAAACAAAATAGTGATCTAATATACCCATGTTGACAGCTAAGGCCTTCATGATGGTTAAATATCTTGTGGCTTTGATTTAATGAGAATAAAAACCAATAAATTCTCTGGTCAATTATCATGGTTCATCAACCCAGGGCACAGAGTTCTTTGCAGTAGAAGATGTCCTGTGGTCCATGTCAGTGGCAGCATCCCTGACTTATACCCCTCTAGACTCATAACACCTAAAACCCTTGCAAATATTTGAATCATTTTGAGTTGTATATACAAACGGGTGCCTTTGTGTGAATGATGATACAGATGGCAAACAATAAACATATTAGCAACAATAGCTATATTTTTCTGTTGTGCAATAATTAATATCATTCAACATGAATACACAAAATCAATAATTTTATAACATTTATTATGTATTTTTCTAGACATAACAGACAATTAGCACAATTTGCAAAACAGTCTCTTCTTCTTTGAGCGCAGTGTGGCTATGGTCTAAAAGAACAAAGTATTTTCCCAAATTAAAGCTAACGTACTTCATTTCATTGCTTATGGTTCTTGATAAAACCCTGCAAACACAAGCAGTCTGATGTTATTTTCTGTTTACAGTATTACTATGTTGTTTTAGTTAACAGAATGAAAAACAGCTCTGTGATACCACAAGTAAAAATGTTTTATTCTTAGTTTGTTTCATCAATAAAAGCTGACATTTTTTGCAAGAAAGATGTTATACTATTGAAATTAACTCTTTGTCAATTGTAAATAATTGTATTATATCGGTATGTTATCCTGAAGATTAGAAATCATTTCTTCCAGAATCATGTTTTTGCTGCCTCAGCGCTGTTTCCATTGAAAGGAATTTGAATGAAGTGCATCTCATTACTAACATAAAGTAGATGGAGCTTGAATAATTTTTATATTTATTTTCCATGGATGGCTATTACATTTCTTATCCTATCTATCCAAATTTTATAAAATAAATTGTTTTAATCCGTTCTTTGGAGGGAAGCAATGAATTTATTTTTGCAAAAGCTATGCATCTGAATATATTGTAATATGCACAAGGCTCTGTTAACACAGTTATTTATATAAAAAGTGTAGCTGCCTTACCTTTTATTTAATTTACATACTCTATTTACTTTCCGACAGGTTCTTCTTGCATTTTTATTTACATACCAAAAATGTCTTTCTGAATAAGTCAACTAAGGCTTGGGTGAACTGCACAATCTGACATTCCATAAAATGTTTTATGTGTTACGTGGCTTATATGAATTTGTAAGCTAATAATATAAAAGTTTGGAGCTATTTCATCAACGATTTTTCTACAATAGCAAAGTGTCCCTTATGTACAGGAGTAAAGAGAATATTGTCTTTTGTCTGACATCATGTCTAGGATGGGTTATAAAACTCACTCTCAGTCTCTTTGTTTGAAGTAAAACACATAAATCACTATCTATATTTAACTATTATTGATATTTTATATAAATTATTATGAATTTTGCATTATATGAATGTCATATGTCCACATTTAGAGACTTTTGTGTGATATAATCAATAAAATATTATTCTTCTCCTCACTTGTTGAAAACAACAGTTTTCTTAGCTGTTTTATAACCAGTGTTAGGGTCACATACTACAAGATATCTAGGATATGGTGTGTCAAAACAGTGACCAATTTTAGAAATACAAACTATGTTATATTTCTATTTTTCCTATCTTTTTCTGGTGCATAGCTTCTGCAAGCATGGCTTATATTTGTGTAGACTACCATTCATATTCTTATGCACTCCTGATATAAATAATTTGAATTTTTTTCATTCAGTTTCCCAAATTATTCTAGTCATTATGGATGATTCACGAGAGGATTAATCTCTTGGATGTGACATCAAACTAGAGAGGAAAGACAGTACCTATCCTACCGTCTGCAGTTAAGAACTTGCTGCGTATCTTTAAGCTTTACTTAAAGTGCTTATAGTAATTGAGTGTGCGTGCTCATCTCTGTTAAAACCCAAACAGCAATATGGGAGAGTGTGGTTTGTTTTTGAAATGTGCAAGGCAGGAAAATTAGTGAAATCTGTTTAAGTCACAAAACTGCCTCATTCAGGACCCAGCTCAGCAGCATGAGAAAAGTAAGTCAAGTTAACAGTACTTTTAACATATGTCTAAGCTCACATATTCAATTCACTTCAAATTCCTTCCTTTTCCCTTAGTTCTGTCTACAAAGAAAAGCGATGCAAAGATGGTAAATGGGCTTTGCAGTTCACGAGCCCCAGATTTTCTCAAGGATTTCAGGATGAAAATGTTCCCAGTTGAGGCCACACATCTTACGAGAATGTGCATCAAGAACAGTTAGACTTCATCGCCACGCCCCCCTCGCCCCATCCTGGAGCCTTTCTGACTCTCAACCATACACATGCATACGTTTTGATTTTATCCATACTAGGAAAAAATGAGGATGAAACAAAGTCAAATTTGTGGACAATAGGTTAAGGAATTACACAGAAATTGTGGTGTAGTCATCCAAATTGTTCCACAATCGTAGGATTACGTATTTGGAAAACCTATGATGGATCCATAACGGGCTTCAGTCTCAGAGGATGTTGTGGACTCGGAGCTGCGTGGCAGCATGAGATGTTCTTTTCTCTCCATCTCTCAGCAATCAGAATAGATCTCAGATGTATCAGCACTGATGGGTCAGTCTTCATTTATACTCAAGCACGCTTGAATAATATTCTCTCCCAGTTTTTGTGTTACAGGCCTAACATTTGATCGCATGTTTTCTTTAGTTAACTTTCTATATTATATGGCAATCTCTGAAGTTATTTTTTTCAAAGATAAAAAAGAGAAAAAAAAACGCATGCTCAAAAAATGTAGAAGTTATTTTTGCAGTAACGTATGTCATGATTTTTAAACATTCAGGCCTTTAAACTTTTTTTTATAGTGTATATTCTTGCCAATCCCGGCACAGTTCTACAAAGTAAAATATTTGGCAGTGAATTCATATTAACAGATGGAACAAGAAATTAACACGTTTTTGCTTCGCTAATTCACAGTTCTTTTAATACGCTAATTCTAAATCACCTGTTCTGACTTTGACAGGCTACAGACACCTGTTTGGGGTAATATTCCACAGCTAATTATTACATGAGAAATTCAGTTTCCAACAAAAAGGGTTTCTGCGTGAATTTGTCATAGTTAACAAATTAGTAATATCGTCTAAATACAAATATATCTTTGATGTCTTCATTTAAATGCACTTAATCTCCTACTTATCTCTCCAGAGTGATACGTGAGCACAAGGCTGTCCTCTTAGTTTAGAATTCTGTCTGTCACACTTTACACCACAGTTGCACTGATCAAGTCAGAATGTTCTTACTAGTCGCAGCAATTTACTGTAGTACTATATTCTAAATCACAGGAAAAGAAGCTAGAATGTTCATGGGGCTGGAAAAAATCCTAACTATATGTTAAAAATGACTCAGGAGAGTTAAAAAGAAAAGAAGGGTGTGTTTGGGGGGGAGGGAGAGAGGGAGGGGAGAGGGAGGGTGAGAGGGAGAGAGGGAGGGGGAGGGAAGGAGGGAAAGAGAGAGACTGACTTTCACTGAACTGAAGGGTATAAAAAACCACCATAGCACCGTAGATGAAGCTCCAAGAGGATTGTTTCCTAAAAACAAGGCATTAAATAGTGGCGGAGACTTTATTCCACGAAAATCATGTACCTACTCTCCTTATATCTGAACTTCTTAACCCAGAAGCTGCTTTCCACAGGACTTTGAGTTTCTCTAACTCTTATTATTGGCCTCAGTGATATCCATGTGGCCATTTCCCCTCTCTTGCCCTGGACAGTGTCCCTTTGCAGTACCTGTTTGCTTAGCAGTCTGCAGGAAACTCATCTTATAGAGAGGAGTATGTGTCTGGGGAAGGGGGAGGGGAGGTTGATGGCATATGAAAGCAAAAATCCGAAACGTAAGGTTTTTAGATGTTTGTAACATAATGACAGATGCTGAGGTACAGTTTCTCTTCAGGTTTTGCCAAAGGTTCCATTTTGTGTGTCTGTTTTTTGAGTCTCTCTAATTGCTGTTCAGCTTTCTCTGTGGCTTTGCTAATGCATCTTCCTTAACCACGTTAGGGAAGGAGAGAACTTGTCGTTTCTTTAATTAACCTTTATATCTTAGTACCAGATAGCAGAGTTCACCAGGCAGGCACACTTCAAGATTCATGCTGTTTTGCTCTGATTTTTTAAGAGTTATTGCACACTGCATATTTTTTTAATGCCTTTTTATGTTGTAAGACTTAAAGTGGATAAGGACCAAGAGTGGTTTTTTTTTAATATGCACATTCTTTGTAATTTTGTTGTTTTTCTTTCAATTGCTACTCTAGAAAGCACACAGTCTTTTCTTTCAAACCATGCTGATGATATTACTATTTGCAGAAATTTAACTGGCAGCCCACCCCAGGAAGATAAAAATCCTGTAGCATCCAAGTTCGGTTCCCTCCTACACCCACACCTGAAACCATATTTCTGCCAGAGCCTACATTCTGCTAAGGAGGAAACCAATCTTTTATAATACTTCAACATACGTGAATTTTATTTTATTTTTAATTAAAAAATACATTTCTCATCCAAATATGCTGGATGACATTTTAAGCTAGGAAGGAGGATCCCAGATAACTCACCTTTACAATTAACTCTTATCAAAAGAGACAGTTCTCTCTTTGCACCTTGCCTAAGTGTAGGACTGTGGCATCTCTGGTGAGAGAAAACATAGAGATGACAAGCACCCAAGATCTTGGCTATATGCAGAGGCACACTGTCCGACAGAATCCTCTTGGGCTCAAGCTCCAGAAGAGACATACTAGTCCAGAGTTCAAGTGAAATCTGTTTTTATTTGCAGTTCATAAGATACTCAGGGGTAAATAGAATTTTCTGGTGTTTTTTTTTTTTTTTTTTTTTTTTTTTTTTTTTTTTTTTTTTTTTTTTTTTTTTTTTTTTTTTTTTTTTTTTTTTTTTTTTTTTTTTTTTTTTTTTTTTTTTTTAAAGATGAGACATGTCTTAGGAAGCTAAATTTTTTCTGAAGACAAGTTTAGATGACCATTCATATCCTTGAGACCGAGTTTAATGAAAACAGGTTAACATTCTTGCTGAAGTGTGTTTCCCATTTGTATACAAGATAATATTTTTTAAGTTTTCGTGATGACTGACCTTACAATATTGGCCCCAGATAAAAATGAATCAATACTTAATAGAAGTTCCAACACCTACAATGCATCCAACCATAATAGGCTCTTTCCTGTAATGTGAGAAAATCTAGGTCATTTTACTATAAACCCACCACATGTATTATATTTGTTCATATGCATGTATGCATGTACATGTATGAAGGAGGTTAGTTGATCTTTCAGAGAGGACTACAGATCACACCAGGAGAATAGGCCTTGTTGGAGCCTACATTACATTACTGATAATATTTTTTAGAAAGTAAATATATACCAGACTTAAATAAATAAAGGGAAACCATTTATTTTATATAGCTTTTAGATGCTACTAATTGATAGTCACTATTACAATACTTACCTGTATTCTGAAATAGCTTTCTAGACAAATAACCTCATAGTCCTACATTCAGAATTTTATTTATGAAGCATTGCAAAAAATAAATAGATAGTATTCCTTGTGAAAATCTAATTCTCTTGCAATCTTAGACCAGTTTTACTAATACATCATCTGTCTTAGAATTATGGTAGTGTTCTAATAACAGCAGCTTACATAGCCACACATGTGGTTCCCAAATGCAGCTATACTTAAGACTCAGGAGGTCTTTTTGAAATTAGGAGAGGGCAGAACATTTGCTATGTTGACAGGGGTGGGACACAGTTCCCCATGTACTACTTCGGATGTAGAAAACAATGCCTGCATGCTACAGTTTCTACACACCACAAACAAGAGTTCCAGGACAATTTTAGCTGCCCTTTGCAACATTTTTAACCGGGACCATGGCCTGTTATATTTACATTCTGAAATGACCTTCAGCTCTAAAAAATAAATACATTTATGTCTGCTTAGTTACATCAGATGCTTTTTTATCTGAAAATGTTCCTAGTTTGATTAACAAGCCAGAGTCTGAATATAGAACTGACAAAAGGTGAGGGGATGAGTAAATAATTTTCAGGGAAGGTCAGCAACTGGTCTAGTATATGCACCATGTCTGAGCATGTATCCCTATCAAGCATGCTGAGACCTTGCTCTCAGCCACAGTGATAAACTAAGTCTAAAGCAGGTAAACAGCATAGCATGTCTTCTGGGCACAGAAAAATGCAACAGAAAAAGGAATAGAATACGGGCACCTATAATGCATAAAATCAAGTTAAAGATAACTTCAATAGCAGGAGGAGAAGAACAGAGGGCGCTTTTGACAAGTAGATAACATGGTGTTGGCGTAGTCAAGGAGTACATGGCATGCCTCAGGGTGAAATATAGGAAGCCTTATTTACAAGTCTGAGCATGCATGAAACCCACAGTTAGAAAGATGACTAGCAACTGTATTATGGTGCTTTATCTCAAAAATTAGGGAATGTTTGCTCTACTACATAAACTGTTTTGAGAAACTAAGTTTTTGTTCTGGATGATTGTGTTGAGGGGTTCAGGTAACCAATGTGTAGGATGAACTGCATGAAGGAGAGACTGCACTACTACACTGACAGCTTTGTCACTGCTGGCAGAATTGGTTAAAAGTGTGACATCGGAATATAAAGTACTGTGGCAACTAGCAATATGGGAAGGTTTAAAAAGCATCCATCAAAGGAAAAAATTGTAGTAGTAGTTATTACCAACATCTTCAGTGCATGGCACATAAATGCCCAAAGCATCTTCCCCTGTACAGGATATGACTGGTCCAACTGTGTAGAAAATCTCTTTCTAGAGTCAATAACATTCAATGATCATTTAAGGCTCAAACCCCAGGGCTATGTCTTAGCATCATGGTCCTTGCAACTAGAAGCTAAGTACAAGAGTTTACCTTTACCCTCTCAATCAGAGCTATCACGTCAAGATAGAAGTCCTATTTTTCAAATAGCAGACACAAAATTCTCTTCCTGTTCTTCAAAACGTTTATCTGGGCAGCAAGCCCCTCATACTCACAAGTGTTTAATTTTTCATAGTTGTCCTATTCCTGAGGGAAGGTTCTCTTCACCAAAAATGAGACCATCAAAGTAAACCTCGCTGGATCACTAAGAGCATTAAGTTGCAAACTGTATAGTTGAGTGGGAATCAGTACATACAAATTGACAGCCTTTCCCTGAGTGGCTACTGTGGCATCTTCTCCACAATGATGCTTAGCAGTCATTGTTTTTTTAATGCTTGCTGTAATCAGTGAAGTTTCAAGTATCTGGTTGAGACTAGCACACAATATTTTCTAGTGTTGGACCTCAACTGTAAATGGGGAAAAATTTTAATCTCTTATCCATTCATTTCTCTTCTGAGGGAATGAAAATAGAAACCCACTCCCAATCCCAAAGTCCGGCCATGGTCCTCAATCTAACAATCCCCCTCTTGTCTTTCCAGTCAACAATATGTTTGTTACTTATTCTAATGTATTTTATAATGCTACAATGTTGTCTGATTGGTTGCTCTGTTTTCACCCTTTGGCTTTTTAGTTCTTTATTGCATATCTGAAAAGAGATCCCAAATTGGATTTCATTTTTATTTGATTTAATGTTGTCAATTTATATTTTAAATAATGTAGTATTTTCCCACATTCCCACTTTCCCAAACCACATGCTCTTCTACTTATACTCCTCTTATATTTCATTTGCAAAAAATCTCCTCTTTCAATCTGTGCCACAAAAATATTTCTATCTTCTTGTGTATTTTGTCACTTGCCCAAGGTATTGTAATTGGATTAGAAAAACTCATCTTCATACGTCCTTTTTTTATGTGTTCTGTGCACTTACGATTTTCTGTAAACAAAAATAATAAATAACAGGTGGGTAGCTAAATATATAAATCAGGGGAATCAAGCATTGCAAAGAGGAGGAAAAGGCTATGTCAGAAACACTTTTTATGTACTGAGTATTGCTGTAAAACTGAGTCAAGTAAAAGTGTTCCTCGGCTGTGACTTTTCATAGACTAAAGTCTTGTGGTTACTAGGAAATACAAAATAAACATTCCTACTTATCAACTACATTTTTTTTCCTCAAAAATACATTGTCATAGGCGTACTAATAACTATGCCTTACAACTTACCAGTAAACACTGAACATCTGTTCTTATTCGTATGTCTTTCTTGATAGGTAGAGACAGGTGTGTCAGATGAGGGAGGTGAAACTGTGGGGTGAAAAGTGAAAGCAAAGCCTGAGGCTTTGAGGTAGCCCATCACCTGATTCAGCTGCATCATTTCCCTTTCCCAAAGTCCTGCTTTCCAGCAGATAAAGGTGAAAAGAGGGTGGAACAGGACCGTCGTGGGCCTGAAAAGATCTCTTCCAGATTGGGATTCATTATAGGCTAGTGTCTTAGAAATAGCCACAGTAAGAATATTGCCAAGTTCAAAGTTGATAATCCAGATTATACAAGTGCAGCACTGGCCTAGGACCCTGAGACTGGGCCAAAGTGCTCTAAAAGACTGCTGTAACGGAATGCAAGATCAAACAGCAACTTAAGGGAAGAAGGGCTTCTTTTGGCTCCCAGTAAAAGGACACACAGCAAATCAAAGAAATCATGGTTTAGTAGGCATGGCCACCAGGAACAAGAGACTGGCTGGTCATATTTCATCTATAGTAAAGAATCAGGAAATGAACAAGAAGTAGAGACAGGGACAAAAATCCCTCAAACGCATGTTTGCAGTGACATAATTTTTTCAGTACCTCTTAACATTCTGCAACTTTCTCAAGCAGTGCCCCCAGCCAACAGGCACCTATGGAGAAACTTGTTTGTGGGCACAGCTGTAATAGCTTCTGGTTTTGGAAGTAGTAAGCTTGCCTTTGAAAGCCCTAGTACGATAATTAAGATATTTGAAACCAAACTTAATCTTCCATTTCCATGTCACAGTGACTATGCTAACAATCATCTTATCACAAGTGACAGTAGATTTCTCTGGCAAAGCTAGGTGGCTTGCATATATAGCTACATCTAACTACAACAGCACCTGGGCAAACAAGGCCACTGCTCAGGGGCCTGATAGCAGGCACTGGGACACATATCAGTGAATTTCAGAACTAAGAAGTTGACAGTTTTGCCTTTGGAAAAACTATATGAAGAAATATAAATATGAAGGAATAGTCAGCAGTGGGGTGGATGCTGGCTCTGAGACCTGAGGTTCAAACCTCAAGTGTAGACTTACTAGAGTTAGTTTAGCTACAGCCTTTGTTTTAAAAGAACATTAAGGGTGTTCAGCAGATGCTGACAAGCCCTCACATAAAACTGTAGGAAGAAGCATACTTATAGTGAAATAATATGTATTATTTATACTAATAAATATAATATTGGGAAATATATATTGGGAATAATTTATATTGGGAATAATAACTCCGAAAGTTAATGTATCTTTCTGTTCTTAGTGTATTTTCTTCTTCCTTGGAATTATGACATTTTTTGATGATAGTAATAATTTATTTAAAAATTTTTGGGAAAATGTCACATTGTATGAAATCTACCCTATAGGATTGCTCTATATAGGTATTGTATTGTAAGCAGACTTTTAGAATCTTCTCATCTTTCCTTAACTGAAAGTCTGACCCTCTAAACAACTCCTACTTGCTCCTTCTCCCCAACTGGCAACTGTCTTCTTCTGTGACCTTCCATGGCTTTGATTGCTTTTTATTCCTCATGGGAAGCAAGACTGAGGTTCTTAAAAACCTGAATGAATGAATGAATGAATGAATGAGGAACTAGAAGATCTAGAAGAACTAGAATGGAAAGGGAAGGAGAAGAGAAACCCAGATGTGGGTGTGTTTGCTGAGGAATTGAACTCCACCTTTGGGTGACACATTTTTTTTTATAGATTAGAAAAATTGTCCATAGTTAACTTTTAATGTTTGCATAATTCCTGCTAAAATGATTGATATGTGTCTTTGATGTACTGCTCCCAGCACAGACCACCTGATCTACCCTCTATGGAAAATAATCCTTATTACTTCATAATCTAATCCTTATCTGCCTTACATCTCAGTGAGGAAGTGCAAGAAGAGTAAAACTCAGGTTTTTACTGCAGGTTCAAGCTTCCAGGAGTACTCCTCTTGCTGAATCTGAATGTGTATGCTCAGCCTAGGAAAACCTGCATATTTGTTTTGGAAGCCATAATCTTAAATTCAGTTTGTATGCCTGTCCATTGTGTAAATATGAATTTTTAAGCAATTTAACATTGCATCAGAGTACCAGGGCCCTCGATTCTCATTCATCCATATGAAAACAATTAGGGGGAAAAATGCCACTTATCTTAAACTGTATTTGTCAGATTTTCTTCATCAAACTTGGTAAGTACAGATCTCTTGACACTCTGATGAATTTTCATCACTCCGTGGTAAACCTAAGTGACTAGGCTGTGGCCCGTGAAGAGCTTTTGTTTCTGTGTGACATTAAATGTTTTCTTTTTTTTTAAAGAAACATGATTATAATGAATATTCAAAATGAGATCCATCCTCTGGCATGTACGGCTTGGGTCAGAAGTCGTGGTTAGAGAAGAACACTTACTAGTGAAGCTCAAGGCTTTATTATTTCTTATAAATTCACTTTTTTCCCCTCATGTTTCAGAGATCTAACTATCAAAGATGAAAGCTAGCTAAACATATACCCTCTTCAGTTTACCTCAGCAGCTTCGAAAAATGTGTTTTCTATGTAGTTAATTTAAAAGTTAGTGTATCTCCCTAGCTGGATACTGTCTTTATTCAAGATTTCTTAGAACTTATGTTTAAGACAGCTTGAGACAGATGTTATAAATGAAGAATAATCAGTCACCATAGTTCCGAGAATTTCTTCAAATACTCTTCATTTTCTGGTTCCAGCAGAATTTTATTTACTCAAATATAAATCCCTTTTTTGTTTAATACTCTAGAGCCTCATCCCCAACAAAACACATTTTAGTACAATTGTTTTTATAACCTGTCACTGGTTGATGATGATAAATGGAAAGTGATTAAGTATATTGTTTGTCAGATTTCTTCTTTTGCAAGCCAATAAATATTCCCAGAGTCCTGGCTTGTCACCTTGCTTACAATGATTATCAAACAGAAAAGACTTGAAATCTACGAGGAAAACTGGTGTTTATCTTGGTTATATTTTTTTTTCCTCTAGAGATATAAAATATGAATTGAAACTTTGGTACTTACAAGATAAAATAATTATCTAGAGATATTAAGTCATTTATTTCTTGTATAGGTTCCAAAAACCCCACCACGGGATTGTCATTTTATGTGAAGTCTCTTTCTGAAATGAACAGTATCTTTGTGTTGGATATACTTTCATAAATTAAATAATTGGCTTCTATCTATACTGCTACTGAGTAAAACTCTGCTTCATTTTTTATTTATTAAATGCCACAAATAAGCATTAATGAGAATGATGGCCGCTGTAAGACACAATGTATGTGAAGTCTTTGTGTATCCCTTATACCGAACGTCACATTTCCTGAAATATCCACCATCTATGTTTGTGGCCCTAAATTACCAATACTCTTCCTTCAAATACTAACTTTATGGTTTAGTTGTCTATTGGTAAGCTTTCTTATTTCGGAGTGGTCTTGAGGTTCTATGCATGTTTATTATATTAAATAGAGGTCATGAAAGACAAGAGAGAAATTTAACCAATGAAAGTAGCGTTGGGAAATGTTTCAATGAATTCTCTAGATTTTTATGACACTTTATACTTTTTCAAAGTCCATTCCTCATCTAATGGTTTTGTTATAGTCTTTCTAGTGGAGCCATGTGCAAGCAATCCAAAAAATTTTGCTTGTAGTCTTTGATCAACATCTATAGTAGATTTTAAAGCCCATTTGTAAAAATAAAGAAATGGAAGTTCAGAGAGTTCAAATAAATTTCCCTAAATCTTATAACTGAAATTCAAACACACATCTGCCTGGGAGGGTGGTTCATGATTGAAAAAGAATTGGAGATTATTGCATAAGCTATAATTCTGACTCTACCTCAGTAAGACTCTGTACCTTTTATAATTTAGGCTAAGTCTCTTTTTTTAGTGTGTCCCTCTCAAGTAATTTAAACTTATTCATCTAATTACTTTAAATCACTCCTTTGGACATTTAGTCAGCTATTATATTCCACTATTATTTCTGAATGGAATTTCCATGTGTGTGTGGGGGGTGGTATTTTATTTATTTACATTTCAAATGTTATTCCCTTTCCTGATTTTCCTTCCACAAACCCTCTATCCCTTCCCCTCCCCCCTGCTTCTATGAGGGAGTGCCCCCACCCATCCACCCACCTACTTCTGCCTCACTACCCTAGCATTCCTCTATGCTGGGTCATCAAGCCTCCACAGAACCATTGATGACAGATTAGGCATCCTCTGCTACATATGCAGATGGAGCCATGGGTCCCTCCATGTGTATACTTTGGTTGGTAGTTTGGTCCCTTGCAGCTCTGGGTGGTCTGGTTAGTTGATTTTGTTGTTCTTCTTATGTGGTTACAAACTCTTTCAGCTCCTACAGTCCTTCCCTGAACTCCTCCATTGGGGTCCTCATGCTCAGTCCTTTGGCTGCGAGCATCAGCATCTGTATTGGTCATACTCTGGCAGAGCCTCTCTGGGAACAGCCAAACCAGGCTAATGTTACCATGCCCTTTTTGGCACCAGCAATAGTGTATGTGTTTAGTGTCTGCAGATGGGCTGAATCCATAAATGGGGCGGTCTCTGGATGGCCTTTCCCTGATTAGAATTTTCTAATTGTGATTTTTTTTTCATATGATATGGAAAGAAAGCATCTTCTCAATGTTTCTTCACATATATGACAATATTTCTCCTGATTTCTGATTATATAGGCTTGACTTCTCTGGTGTTTAAGCTGTTTATTTTGCTTAGGCAACAAATGATAGGTGCGGTTTAGATGAAAATGGCTCCCATAGGCTCCTGTAGAGTAGCACTATTAAGAAGTATGTCATTGTTGGAGGGAGTGTATACCAGAGGGTGGGCTTAGAGGTTTCAGACACTCAAGCTAGTTCCAGAGTGTCTCTTTCTATTGCTGCCTGAGATCTGGATGTAGAACTCTACGTTACTTCTCCAGCACCACATCTGTCTGTATGACATCAAGGTTTCCAACTTATATTTTGTTGATAATGCACGAGTTGTGATCTAACCCAAGTTAAATGCTTTCCTTTATCAGAGTTGCAGTCGTCATGGCGTCTCTTCACAGCAATAAAACCCCAACCAAGACAACAGGAAGATGCTCAAAGAGACCTACTCTTTAATATATGGACTTACCCCAGTGGCTACTTACATTATAAGCAATGATTATAAAATTGTTTACATTTTAAAACAGTGCTGAATAGGTTTTTATAAACTGCCAAATTCACTTTCTTAATTAAGGATATTAGTGAGGGTAGGTCTCAATTGAACCGCACTATCTTTCAAAGAGTTCAGACATAGCAGGCAAAGTTTATGTTGACCTTTGAGTACCAAAATAAATACGCTGTGAACTGAGTATTGGAGAGGCAGCTTCCCCAAAATCATGTGCACTTAATGGAATACCACAGAGTTTTAAAATCTTAGTTATAACCTGTACAATCCTTAATTAAACTGAGTTACTATTCTAACCTTCACACTCANTTACACCCATTTTTATGAAACATTTCAACAAACATTGCATAACTGAAACAAACTCCTCCTGTATAATACAAAGCTGTGAGCTGCCCACAGTGACTAGAGTTACATTTGTAAGTATCCACAATTCTTAAGTCCCTGGCACTTTACAGTTGAATAAAATCTATCTTTTTCAAGCTCCTGGGGACATTGTGGAAGGACAGTGAAAAATGGTGAATCATGTCCCAGTGTTCTGAATTAACACGTGTGTAATATTGCCATCGTGTTTGTGCAGTTTCAACATGCATCGGAATAGAATTATGACTTTTTCTAATTCAGTTCTCCCTCAAGGTTCCATTTCTCTATCAGTGATCTATTGGAATATTCCTTGAGGCAAATATATATATATATATATATATATATATATATATATATATATATATATATATATAATGAGTTGTAATTTTCCATTTATAAAGTCATATGTTTGGTAACTGTCAATGTACCCAGATCAATTTGGATATCCATAGGAAAGTGATCATTGCACATTAGCATAATAGACTACACTGTGTGTATGTCCTTCATGGGTTTCCTGCAGGACATTTCACCTAACTATTGCCAAAGTGGTATTACTTTCTCCCTACAGAAATTCCTTCCATGGTTTACATTGTAAGTTGTTTGTCTCGTTACATTGTATCCTCTTCTTCTGTGTCACCTTCATATTATTATTATTTACATTCCAGCCATTGCACCTCCAGTTCCCTGCTCCCGCAGTTCCTCATCCTATTCCTCTTCCCCATTACTTCTAAAAGGGTGCTCACCCCCTTCCACAGGCATCTCCCTTCCCCAGGCGTCCCCCTTCCACAGGCATCCCCCTTCCCTAGGGATTTCAAGACTCTTGAGGTTTAGGTACATCTTCTCCAACTAAGGACAGACCATCACTCCTCTGCTATATATGTCATTTGTTTCTGTCTTCCCAAATAGACTATCAGCATAATATTGGAGATATAAGAATTGTTTTGTCCTAATCAAAGGAAGCACAACTCATCGCAGTCACTCAAAATAGTTTGCAGTTATAATTAATAATAGAACACATAAATGGGAATGTAGTGAAAACTTCATGGTATATTCAGGAAAATATTATACAGATGCCTCTTCCTTCAGTAACCAAGCTCAGGTTTCTAAAAGGAATATTGCTGAAATTACAACAGATGCTTTTAGGAAGTGTGTGGGAAAGCCTGATATGTGCTGATACTTAGAAAGCCTTGGCTCTGGAGGTCAAAAGGGGACGTTGTAGCAACAGAGCAACAGTTAATAATATTTCTTAATCGTGACCTCAGGTTTAAATAATGAGTCATTGTTACAAGCTTCACACTCCATAAATTTGTCAGCCTGTTTGCACTATGCAGAGCCATGCTCAGTGAAGAGCGCTTTCACAAACCCCATATTTCTAGAGAATCTGTCTGCCCCTTTCAAATCATGTTTCCTGTTATAGAAACTACCATCAAGGAGCTATCTGACGTGAATTCCACCAAATAATAATGCAGACGTTTGAGTCAAAGAAGGGGTCATCTCTCTTTCAGTCAATTTTTACATTTATAGATAAAACTGTGGCCTCCTCACCCTCTTGTTCAATAGTACACAACAATATCAGGGCAAACAAAGAAATACATGTGGAGACTGGGCATGCAAATGCATTATTTCTTCTCTTTGAAATAAGGGATGGGAGTTGAAATTATAATAATATAATATTGTTGCCTACAGCTAATGGCAGCCGAGAATTCTATAAAGAGTGTTTGTCCTGATGCAGAGATATAGCTGGCTTTCATAAAACCAGAGATACAAATGTCCTCATATTTTTTAAGAAACTGTTGGATAAGATCATCTGTCATACATTTCTCTTGAGGTATTTTATGCTGTGCGTTGTATTTAATAGTCCTATTCACAAATGGAACAACCCAGGGGGGGAAAAGATGAACATCACTTCATAATAAGACATGAAGATAAACTACTCTAAATTATGAGAGCTTCCACATTCATATGGCTTTTTTATTCATGCCTTTTCTGCTCACACACTATGGTGATTGAAGTGGCTTTGGTAGCGTTCTTATGAATTCATGGGAGTGATTAAGATAGTGTGCTCACCTTTGGTGCTATGTAAATGTCCTGTGTTTGCTTGGCTAGGCATGTTCTGTAGATTCAAAACCTTTACTCCAGTTTCAGGCAGTGCCTTAAGGTACTCCTGAGAAACTTCTTGGGACTCTGCACCCAAACTCCTCAAGGCAATGATAAGAATAAATGTCAAATATTATTACTTCTGGAATCTACTAATTTTTGTTTCAACTACAGAGTGCATATAAAAACCTTGGAGCATTTCCAGTTATCTTCACTATCATTTACTCCAGAGAGAGAGAGAGAGAGAGAGAGAGAGAGAGAGAGAGAGAGAGAGAGAGAGAGAGACTATTGAGGCTGCAGATGCAGTTAACATCATCAGAGGATGAATACTCACGGCCTGTACTGGCAACCTGAACAAATATATTCTGTATAATTAAATAAGGGAGCAGTTTAAAAAATAAAAATACAACATCTTTGGCAATCTTTTGTGAATAATGGGAAAGCAAGGGGAGGAATAAACCCAATGTGATTAATGGTTGCTCCTGAGGAGAAATTTTCCCCACCTCTAATTTGACTTTTCTGAAAAGCTTTAATGAATACTTTCCCCAGTGATGCTGATGCAGTTTGAAACATCATCACAGACCCTTTGTGGTGCGATTACCCTATGAACACATGGCATAGACAAACTTCTTAGGAATTCATGTGTTTGTAGGCACAGCATTCCTTTCCTGTCCATGCTACCAGATCTTCTGAATAAACATTCTCTTTCAAAAGATACTAAAAATTTTCACAAAGGGTCTTTATGAAGAACAAGACTTTTAAGGTGGCTGAAAAAAAATAGAACATCAAACATGGTACAAAGACTTGGTGGCTTAACTTATAGGTTTGTTTGCTGAAACTCAAAGGTAAATATATTGTAGCTAAAAGTGTTTCATTTTTATCCGCCTGCTGCAGTAATGGCTGTGTTACTTCTGGGCTTCCACTTCAATAATTGATCAGGGTTTGTATAGCACTGGCTAAGAGCAAAAATAAGAGTGTTGCTTTGAACAAACTGCTTCCCTGTTATAGCATTAGGCCCAGAAACAAGATTCAGGAAATATAGATATAGAAGAAACAGGAAAAAGATGGATACATTGGGTTGTAAATACTGCTTCGGGCTAGAAAGTAATGAGAATTTTTCCGTGGAGAGTTTTGACCTGCTATTCAAAAATTGTTTCTTGTCCTAATAAATCCTAAAAGTGTAATTTACTTGGAGAGGGGAAAAGAACAAAAGGCACCGAAATTCTTTTGATAACAACACTTGTTAAGGTTGATAAGTTGAGTTTCAAATGTGTGAAGAAAAATGTGCGACAGTTTGTTTTAAGGTGACAACCTAAGTGTTCAGGCTTCCGTGCTGCACAGGCGAACAAGCAGGACCCCAGGTGCAACTTGCACTTACACATTCAGTACACACACAATCAAAGTGGGGATGGATACTCTGTATTCACCTAGCAATTGACAATCGTGGAGGCCACATCTTTTTTTCTTAAGCAGACAAAAGCAAGGTTTCCCTTTTAAAAATTAAATTCTAATTTAATTCAGATACAGGAAATACCCATCTACATGAAAAAGAATGTATTCTGATCTGATGGTAGAGTTTTCTAGTGATAGGGCTAACGCATGCTAACTATTTTCTGGATTTAACCTGACCTGGGACAGAAAGCTCTCTGTCAGTAGGTGCTAATGATGACTCTTCTGTATATGTCCACTCTAACAAAGTTTGCCTGCTAAGTTAGCTATTTATTGAGTTTTAGCATAGACTTCTTGGTAGTGTATGCTTGTATGTGTATTAAAATCAACCTTATGACATGGAAACCATTAAATAACAAGTTTAAAATTGTACATAAGATTCAAGCCATTAAAGATGCTACTGTACCCCGCAGCTAGGCTGCAGTGATAATGGCACAAGAGTAACATAAGTAATATAGCAAAGAAATTGTGCTGTCCAAAATAAGCAACATGATTTTTTTCTATTGTGAAACATATTATAAAGGAGTTATGTATTTGCTTCATCCCCAGTCACTACACAAAAGGATAAAATTAAGCATTTATTTCTCTTTAAGCAATAAATATGCACCTATTCTAATGGAATTTCAAGGTAAAGAGTTATTTTTAACTAGAATTGCTCCACATAGTTGCTTTAGCTTCAGACCCTGCATGAGCACATTGTCATTAAGAAGCAGTTGCTTGAGGCTAACCATTGGATTAAGCACATGGACCCCAATGGAGGAGTTAGGGAAAGGACTGAAGGAGCTGAAGGGGTTTGCAACCCCATAGGAAGAACAACAATATCAACCAAATCCCCAGAGCTCCCAGGGACTAAACCACCAACCAAAGAATATACATGGAGGGACCCATGGCTCCAGCAGCATATGTCCCAGAGAATGGCCCTGTAGGGCATCAGTGGGAGGGGAGGTCCTTGGTCCTGTGAAGGCTCTATGCCCCAGCATAGGGGAATGCTAGGCTGGTGAGATGGGAGTGGGTGGGTGGATGGAACAGCCCCCTCATAGAACTGGGGCAGAGGGGGTGAAATAGGGAGTTTTCAGAGGGGAAACCAATACATTTAAAATGTAAATAAGTAAAATAACCAACTAACCAGAACCCCCAGAACCAGTGTCTCTAGCTCCATATGTAGCAGAAGATGGCCTAGTCGGTCATTATTGGGAAGAGAGGCCCCTTGGTACTGCAATCTTTATATGCCCCAATACAGGGGAACGCCAGGGCCAAGAAGTGGGAGTGGGTGAACAGAGGAGCAGGGAGGGGGCAGGGGACTTTTGGAATAGCATTTGAAATGTAAATTAAGAAAATATCTAATAAAAAATTGGAAAAAAAAAGAAAAGAAAATATCTAATAAAAAAAGGAAAAAAAAAAAGAGATGTGGTAGACAAAGCTGGCCTTGATTACCACAGTGAGGTCTTCTCATGTTCCTAAGGCTTACCATCAAACAAGTTTAGGAAATGTTAAGCTAAATAAAGATACATAGATTTCTTTCCTGAAATTTTTCTCAGGGAACTTAATATACCACAATGTACTACAAGGCTCTGTGCAGAGTCTGGAATGTAGTGTTCCCAAACCGATCTAACCCTAAGCATTTTTGTTCAAGTTCTCAAGGGATCTGTGACTCTTGGAGCATACTTTGAGAAATGCTGGCCTTGACCTATAGTGGCAGTAACCCTTTATTAACATTACAGTGAGAAAATCACTCTCTTCCTTTGTTCTTCAAGTTTCTAAATTTAAAAAGTCCTTAGCATCCCTAATATATTCCATAAGGGATACAACGCCTCTTGAAAATTCTTGTATGGGTAAAAACATTATTCTAAATAGAAGTAAGAATCTGCTTCCAGTAGTGATTGGAGTGCTTGACTGTACTCTCTCCCCTGCTGAAGGGTGTTTGTCATTATTGGTCTCTGGGCATAATTTTGATTGGGATTCAGAGATTTTTATATGACACATACCTTGGAGAATGTCACAGTGAGTTGAAATTGTAAATATTAAATGTCTAGAGGACGAGGAACTGTTCAAAGCGACAATACTTTCCCTCTTCCCCAGTAGCAATTTATTTTTTGAGCTCCTATCTAGGAAGTAAGACCATGGCTGAGTCTGCCAGAAACGTCAGTAAGATAAGAAGGATGGACAAAACCGACACACTCATTATCATCCAGTCTAGATTGTGTTGGGCTTCAGAATCATGAAGTACTGTATGTGTAGACTGTAAGGGCTCATGTACAGAATCTAGAATTAGAAAAAAAACAGTTGAGTTGACTCATGAAGAAATTGAAGAGATTATTCTGTTAGAGAGAGATAAAAAGGAAGCACGCCAACAAGACATAAAGGGGAAACGGATATTCTTAGACAAAGAGACTATTGGCTATTTTCTTCTTAGTATTGGTGCACTCAAGTCAAGAGCCTCCTATGAAGGAAGATACAGGTGGATGATGGAGACTGGTCCAGAAAACTCAGACCTCTGCCTTGTCAACATTGTTTCCTGTCTTCTTTCTTCCTATACTTCTACCCCTTCCTTCCTCCTCCCTCCCCAACTCATGACCACCACTTATTTCTATTTTCCTTATAAATAAGGGGGACAATCCCTTTTTCTCCTACTGGGCAATACTACCATTGAGCTGTATTCCAAGCACATTTTTCAATTTTGAGGAAAGGTCTCTATAAATGCACAGGATTTGAATTCATTGTCTTCCTAGTTTAGTCTCCTTAAGAGCTGGAACTGGAAGCCTAAGGCATCAAGTCTAACTTAAACCTGTATTATCATTCTCTTGGAGCATGCCTATAGCTTAGAACTAGACTTTGAACACAACAATCCTGTCAATTTTCCCTTAACTTGACAGTTACAATGAACTGGCCATTCCATGAATGCCTCCCATCATTGATTTTCAAATGAGTTGTGTAGTCTGTAAGTCTTTTGATTGTGGATTCTGGAGACAAGACAGTGAAGAGCATCTGGAGGATGTGGCTCTGCTTGAGTAGTAGGGGGTAAGAAATGCCCTAGGCAACTACCCTGTGGCTCATTCTCCACTTCTCTAGTTCTTTCTCAGACCCAAGCCTGTCCTAGAAGCTTTGTGAAAAAAGTCTGGAGCACAGTGATGATGGGCTTTAAATCACTACTCTACATACTGAGAAAATATCACACATAGAATGTTCAGATCCAGGTACCTGCCTAGTGGGTGCAATCACTGAGATGAGTCTCCATCCTGTCGTCACCTCATGATTGCATTAAGCTTTTAATGGATTTCTAATACGATGGAATTTGGGGGAGATAGGATACAGATGAGGGCATCTCCAGTTCCTCGGGGGAGTCTTACCCCTCTTCCCTTTCTGTCTGTCTCCAAATCCCAGATGCTATGCAGTGACCACCTCTATCTGCTGTATACTGTCTTTTTTGGAGGGATGATCTTTCTCACCACAGATCCACCATGACAGAGACCAATCCTCATGCTGCCATAAAGCCATAATCAATCTTTTCCTCTTTTAAGTTATTCTCTCAGGAGTTTGTGAAAATGACGAAAAGCCCAAATAACACACACAGAAAACCACCTGCTGGCTAATAATTGTATTTGTTTTCCTTTAAAGTGTTTAGTTTTATTTCTTTTGTTTTATGACTTTTATTAACAACATAGAACATGTCAGGCCTCACACTAGCCACTAAGAAAGCAACCCACATAGAAAACATTACTCTTGTCAAGGTATTTAGCGGAAGAAGGAGGATGAGTAAGTGATACTCGGCACAGGCAGGAGGATTCCTTGGGTCAACCAGAACAACATGAAAGTGCTTGGATGCTCAGCTAGGGTGGAGAGTATATTTTTACCAGTGATATGGGAAGAAGTTGAAGCCAGAACTGAGGAAAGAACTGCAAATGACACTTTTTTCCCTGTGCAAATGCACTATGTGAGCAGGAGTCCCTTGAGGAGCTGGCAATGGGCCAACATATTATAGGGAGTAAAGGGCAGAGAAGGCATAGGAACTGAGTCCAGAAAGGCAAGATTTAGAGTATACCAGATCGACTTAGCTATGGCACAATAGAAATCAACGACATGATTTGGATATAACAGCACTGTATGTGCAGGGATTTTGTTTGTTTGCTTGCTTCTTTTCAAAGTACTTCTCTATATGCTACATGTAGAAATTATGTCGAATTTTCCATTGCTTTTAGGATTTGAGGCTTTTGCCTGCATAAGATTCTGTATTGTATTAGGGACTCAGGAAATCCATTTATTTATTTATTTATTTATTTATTTATTTATTTATTTATTTATTTTTGGAAAAATCTAATTTAGGTAACTCCTTCTAGAGTTCTCTTACATCCTCATATTTTCAGGATCAAAAGATCTATGTTCAAAATAACATCAGGTCAACTAAATTCATCAAGGACTGGAAAAATATCAAACACCAAAAGGAAAATAGAAAGAAGAAAAAAAATGTAGTAAAAGGTGTGTTACCCTACCCAAAACACTGGAGGAGCATGCCACTGACCTATGATAATTAACTAGCAGAGAGAAAAAAAAAACACTGAATTAATTGCTCAGCTGGAAATTATTTAGTAATTCTCTGACTTTTAAATCCCAAGAGCTTTTCCCTTTAATGTGGTATTGTCAGACATTCTACACTGTGAATTCTCCAAGGCATTTTTCCTTTCTTTTGCTCCTTCCCAAATATACCGGCAAGTGTCTATCAAAAATAATGGATGTATTGGCTGCTTGATATCAGTTAGCACTACTCTAACTTTCCTATGTTAAGGCTCGCAGATCCTCCCAGGAGGTAGGATATTTTTTATAGACAGGCACGAAAGCATTCTGAGAAATAACTTAACCAATGCATCAGAGGCAAAGTGAAGATTTGAACTGGTGAAGTCCAAGCCTGTACATTGTGGTTAAAAACTGCAGCATTCTGCCTTGAAATGAATAATGTTACTATGCACACAGTTGCACACTTAATGTCCCTGAGAAAATGTGTAACTTAGGTAGAAAGTGCTTGGTGTATTTAATCCCTTATCTGGAGTAAATTCAGTGATTTGGGGGCTCTAAATAAAATTGTCAGTGAGTAAAACTCTGGTATTGAAACACTTGTGAGTGAAACATATAGAAATATCAAATAATTGCCACACATGTGTGGTTACATAAAGAGAAACAGGGAACAAAAGAAAGCTTTATACAACTATTTTGGTGTTAAATTTAGTTAAACAACAAAATAAGGACAGCTTTATACATTTCAATTAATATTTTCATGTTAATCTCCTGGCTTATTTAATCTAAAAATCACAATTTTACATCAAGTAATGAATACTGACCCAAGTGTTTACCTAGGAAAATGAAAATGCGCAAAACCTGCACATCAATGCATAGAATTGGCCTACCTAACTCAAATTCTTGTTCAGTTACCTGACAGCCGACCTTTACCCATTGTTCAGCCTTTCTCATTCTCATGTTTTAAAAACCAAAACCAGAACAAATAGTATCCTCTCATTGTGTTGTTGATGAAAGTCTTGAGTTCCAAAGCAAAAATTCAGTCCACTGTGACAATCTATATCAGAACAAACATGAAGTAGAAGCATAATAAACAAGGGATTTGAGATATCATGCTCTGTGGTGAGGTTAATGATAGACTTTTCATAAATATTAGAGAAATGCCCAGCACATGTCGGCCTTGGTTTTAAGAGCCAGGGTCCTTGCATGTCACTTTAGTTATTCCATTAGGAAGTGAGCAAGGACTGGGAGTTTGTTTGTACTGTCTCTGAGTGTAACATAGTATGGATAGGGAAAAAGGAGACATCACTAGCATAAGAGCATGCTCAGTCCCTCCAGAGGGATGCTGGGAGGCAAGTCTAATCCTAGTAGGCATGTGACTTCTTTATCTTCATTTGCTGTGACTCTGAAGCCAAATGCTCCTATGCTCCTATGCTCCTATGCTCCTATGCTCCTATGCTCCTGACCATTCTAAGGGCCTTGAGAGAAGGCTATAGTTATACTTTTAGGCCACAGGACTATCAAAGCCATTTGTCAAAGATTTTTCTTCATCATCAATATGAATGCTTGACCTCGGTCCATTTCCATATAGATTATCTTACTTTCTATCTTGATAGATTTTGGTGTCTATGGTTTCATTACTGGTGATTATGACAGAATTATCTGATATTATGTATAAAGCCATAAAGTCACGACAGACTTTAAAATTTAGCTTACTGGTATTCAGTGACATTTTCCTAACTTGGTTTCTTTGTTTGTTTGTTTGTTTGTTTGTTTTGGTTATTGAAGATAATTCTGTTCCTCACTTACCACATGAAACTCCCTAGCGAAGATTTGGGGTCCTCACATCTGATTTTTAGATGGCCTGTAAGTCTATTTGGATCATCTTTCAGCAGCGCATGCTGAGTTTTAAACATCTGAAACTCATTTTCTTGGCTTCTTTTGCTGTGATGAAACACCATGACCAAAAGCAACTTGGGGAGAAGAATTTATTTTAGCTTATCATGAAACATGAAGGGAAATCATGGCAGGAACTTGAGGCAGAAACTAAAGCAAAAGTCATGAAGAAACATTGCTACTGGCTTGTTTTCTGTGGCTTCCTGTGGATTATGCCACTCAGGACCACCTGTCAATGGTGGCACAACCCAATGTGCTAAGCCCTCCCCATCAAATCATTAATCAAGAAAATGTCCTACAGGTTTGCTACAGACCAGGCAGACAGAGGCATTTTAAACTCATATGAGACTCTGTGCTTCTAGACAACTCTAACTCTTGTCAAATCGACAGAAAACTGACCAAGGCACTAACTTAAGAAAAAAAAAAAAAGAAAAAAAGGCAGTCCTCTTTTTTTGAAAATGATGATTATTTTAAATATCTCACATAAAAAGCACTATATAGCAGAAACAAAGATATTCAGACAAGGTTTTAACAAAGTAAGACATTTCTTATACCCAGATAGGGAAGAGTGTTCTATTTAGGCTAGGAGTTGGCTAATGTATTGTCTACACTTGGATATTGGTCATTGAAATAATATATTAAGCTGCAGGAGCAAATGAAACCAAAACAGACTGGAAGTCTTGCAGGACAAGGAACCAAAACTATAACAGCCATAGCAAGAGGAGAGCAATGAGGGAGGAAGGGTAGAGATGAAGGTCAAAACAAGCTGAATTTTAAGTGAACACTTCTGGCATTTGTAGCTGAATGAATAGGGCAATCTAGATGTTTACTGCACATGTGACTTATTAGTATAGATTTGAGAAAAGATTTTTGATGGTTTTCTATGTTTTGGTACTCATCTATTACAGCTTATAAGTCCCCCTATTTTATTAGTACTTATCTTCTTTTTATTTTATTTTTTAAATGATTAGGCCTGTTTCATGACATAAGCTATAAATCCTGTATTTGGCAGTCTCTATGCTTGAGAACACCAAGTAGGCTCAGAGTAAGTAGTTGCTAGGACATCTCAACATTTAACATCTCAACATTACCTACCAATAGACTGGGCTTTCTAAAGTCACTTTGATGGTAAGAACCCCCTTTATTCATAGGACATTCACATGCTAGAGGCATGGTGGGTGGCCCTTGAAGAAGCCATTTGTTAAAAAAAAAAAAAAAAAAAAAAAACAAAAACTGTGCAGTGTTAAGCATTCAATGAAAAGCTGTGATTACCCAAACTAGAATCTGGTGCAATAAGAAGTCAGGATGCTCTAGTGCTTTTGTTTATCATCCATTTCTTCATGCAGAATGTGTTGGTTGTCTTATGGCGTTATTCTTCATGGCTATGTTGTCCTTTGCATATTTGTTTTCTATTCTGACACAGAAGAGCACTTACTGCAACACAGAAGTTTCTATGAGTTCTGCCTCCATAGTTCTGCCACACCCTACATTAAACACAACTCCTTTACCCTTACACCTTTCTATGGGAAGTTCACTGAGGGAGGGAGAACCCCAACTCTTTCCTTTCAACTTTACTATCTTGTAAAACTCCATGGATAATAGCTACTTAGTAAATACAACTTACATAGAATTTTGTACTTAATTAATACTTTTCACACTGTTCACTACATCAGAAATACTGTCATTGGACTAGAGATGCTATCAGCAGAACAAACAGACTTTCAGAAAATTTTGGTGCCCCCCCCCAAAAAAATGGTTCAGGGGGAAAAGATAGTTGCTACCAAGGCTGGTGACTTCACTTTGTTCTTCAGGTACTACATGCTGGAAGGGGAGAACTGGCAACCAGAAGTTGTCCTTTGACAATCACACACACACACACACACACACACACACACACACACACACACACGCACGCGCGCGCACACGCACATATGCATGTAAATAAAAGGTAGGCAACTCATGACATTCTCTCTAGCATAAATAAAACCTACAAACATGTAGCTAATATATTTTCTGAATTTTTTTCTAAAGTTCTATGTAATGTTTCCACGTCAGATCGCATCTCTTCCTGTGTCCTTCGCTGACTCACTGTGCTTCAGTTTCCTCATGCACTGAAGTTTCAAAACCTTGCTTATTCTGCACTAAGCTAAATAACAGCACACAGAGTATCTCTTCCTGGCTTCTCAGCAAAGAAATATTACATAATTTTCTTTCGTCTATTTATTCAATAAAATTGGGGGATCCAAATTATATCAAGGTTGCAAGAACAATTATTATAATTACTCAAAGGTTGAAATCAGATAAAATATCAAAAACTGAAATGTAAATTGCTTTTATCCTGATGATGTTTTGAATATTAAAAATAGTTTTCCTAGTTAAAAATAAGTGTAAATCTATCCCGTGTGTTCTGTCCAATGCACATGTTATGACAGAATTCAGCCAGCTCAGTGCCTTTGCATTCAAATCTGAGAGATTCACTGTGGACTCTGTCCTTTCCAGTGCAGAACTGCTCTGTCAATAATGGTAGCCAAGACAATTGTGCCAATGTGGAAATTTGTGAAACCCCCAAACCATACTACAGACATCAGTAAACACTTGCTGAATTTTTTCATGAAAATCAAAGTGGTATATAATAGTAATATACACTTGTATGTGAAGGTTTTATATCTAGAAATGCTGTGCTGGACAGACATTGGAGGGAAATAATGTTCATTTAACAGTCCAATGTTTAATAAGAAAATGACTTAAACATGAGAGATGATTTAGTTTTCTGTTCCTAAAATCTTGATAAAAGAATTTTAATTAGAATGTGCTGTGATTCTTCCTTTATGTGTGGCAATAGAGTGGTTTGACTTCTCAGAGGCCATTGCTGTAGACACACAATGGCCAGTGCAGTAATTGCATTTAAAGGTTACAAGCCCGACGTGGTATAATGTTGAAAAATACAGTACCAAGAAAATCATATCATTCTGCCTATAGCCTTTAAGTTTACATAAAATTATTCCTTTATAGTCCTAGACTCCATCCATTTGCTTCTTGCCCTGGGCCAGACTCTATGCTCATAGGTGATACAAGGAAGTGAAAAGCTCGGAGAAATAATCCTCAAGGCAACTGTGTAAGATCCAATGTAAAGATATGATCTATAAATGATGCCTAAAAAGATATGATCTATAAATGATGTAGTATGGATCTCTTGGTGAACTGGTATCCATCCACAACAGGAACACTTTTATGTCCAGTAACATACAATTTGCTTTCGTGTTTTAAATTTTTCCTTTGAAATTAAATTTACCTAGAGAAATTATATAGTACATAATATACATACATAAACACTGTTTTTTCAATTATGTAATCTGAGTATCAATCCCATTAGATTAGAAAGTTTTGATTTGTTTTTGTTTTTGTTTTGTTTGTTTGTTGGTAGTGTATCCTCACTATCTAGCATGCAACACAAGCTCTCTCAAAATTCCTGAGTCAAACTCAAAGCTTCCGATTCTCTACAGAGCTACAGCTTCATCAACTTAGCGGAAGCTTGACAAGTACTTGTGGAATGAAGACAGCATAATTGGCAGTGTGATAAGACTTCTGATGTTATGGAAATAATGGTGAAAAGCCCACATTTGTGGAATGTTTATGGAGAAAGTCATATCAAATCAAGTTTTGCTGCATGAATAGGAGTTTCTTGTGCAGAAATGAAGCACTGAGATCACTTGGAGGAACGATAGGACCTAAGAGAGCCTAAGGAAGTGTATTAAAAAGGAGCCATCAGTTCTGAGATGGATAAAGCCAGCTGCTCTTGAGGGCTGCTTGGCAAGACGTAGGGCAGCCAGGAAATGTCAGAGAAAGATCAGCAAAGGAGGATCAGAAAACTGGTAGAGGCTGGATTCCTAAGACCATCTATGCACACATTCAGAGGTTTAGACTGGAACTGGAATGTAAGTCATCTTTGAAGGGTTTCTGCAGAACAGCAGCCATGCGGAGTTAGCCCTGGAAGAAAAGTGGAGAGGGGTAGGAGCACAATGTTTGTTGAGTTAATGAGAGAATTTTTTGAGTTACTTTTGGCCTACCATTTGGTGAATTTTCAAGATTTGATAGAAATATTGATAGATAATGAAAATAAATAACCTCAAGTGACAGAGTTATTTTAATGGGAAAGTTAAGAATTTACCCAATATTTTAGAACATTAAAATTGAGGAGCTTTGCAGCACCCGTTCCTGTTATTACCCTGACCTTGCAGCACCCGTTCCTGTTATTACCCTGACCCTGGACATTCTTACTAAGCTAGCTTCTCTGAAACTCTTCAATTGCCTTCAACAGAAGTTTTTCACTTGAAAAACAAAAACAGTTTTTGACTTTTTGTTGTCTGCCAAAATTGATTAGCTGCAAATCAAGTTGAGCTATGTACTTTTAATTCATTATGGAAAGTAGTTCATGCAAATTTAAATATCAGTGTTCCCCACTACATATAAAAACAAACTTACATAAAAACAGACTGCCATTCAGGCATGGGGGAATCTTTGATATACACAGGTTTAGAAAAGCACCCCCCCCTGAGTTCCTTATGATAGCATCTACTCTCACTGTCTCACCACATCTCTACAGGAATTAAGTCACAAGCAGAAGGTTACATCTCTGATGATTCCTTGAGAGTGAGTGACACCTTAATCTGACTCAAAAATAGCACATATGATTTGAAATTGTTTCTTTTGAAGCTAAATATTACTATTGAATTTACAAAGTATGGAAACTTGTTAGAAGTTGTCCCAAAATTAATATTTGCATGTAATGTACCTGGCACATTTTAACATTATGGGGACTGGCTTCATTTTTTAAATTAAGAGTTGTGAGCTATAAAATTATTTCTTAAGGAAAAGTTTAGGTAGCAGCGTAGTAAAGAGTAGAAGAATTATGAAGCTAATCTTCTTTGAAGGATACAAGCCCACTCTGTCCAGATTAAATAAAACATCATTAATACCACCTGAGACATTTCATTTGCCTTTACAATAAAATGGTATTTCATAGAAACTATATCAGGGGTCTCACATATTTACAGTACATTGGCTATCTCAGAGAAGTTTTGAGGACCTCCTGAAGACTGCGTTGTATAAGTGGTCCTCTTTTATAAGGGTCAGGGAGAACTGGAATAGAGAGCATCAACTAGTTTGGTTTTGTGAGGTGAACCCCTAAGTAAAGGGTGGGGGAACTAAGAGTAAGCAGATGAACAGGTAAATCCCAAGAGTTGGGGAGTGGCCAGTATGATTTGTTGAGACTGTAATTGGAAAAAGGTGAGGGGCTGCTTTGCAAAGCTGAGAGATGCACAGAAAACCCAACTGAGCTGATACCTGATTTTCTCAGAAAGCCTTCCTGATATCAGCCATGCAGAATTCATCAACACCAAAACACAGCAGCTGCTTTTCTACCCAGGATAATTTACCATTTTTTTAACCTTAGTACATTAAAGTCTCCCAGCATTATTAGCAAGCAGTTTCATTTTAAACCCTCATTTCCTATTAATGTGATTTTTAAAGTGCCCCCAATGCTGGAAAGTATTATTCAGTTGGTGTATTTACTGTATGGGTTTTTGAGGATGTAAAGTCAAGAGAACAGCCAGCATCAGTTCAAGCTTGCCCCACATGGTTTTCCTAATACCCTTCAAATTCTGACTTCTGCCACTGAAGCCATATGTCTCTTTAAGCAGATACACTCTGCAGTGCCAACATGTGTCAAGGACATCCCTAGGTTACCAAAATCATTTTATGTGCAACTTCTTCTAATATTCCAAAGTACTCTCCCACCTGAACCCCACCCCAACCCCTAAAATACAATTTTAATAATAGGCATTAAAATGTCATGCTGATAATAAACTCAGAGATATATTACAGAGGATCTGTCTGTATTTTTTTTTTAATGCTTTTGGCATGAACATAATGGCGTGTGTGCACAGACTCACCCGCAGTGCCTCAATTCTATTTTTTTAAGGTTTTGGTTATGAAGTAGTGCAAAATTTCAAAATCATTCAATACAGAAATTATTCAATACAGAAATGTTGACTTACATAGAAGCTGGGAAGACAAGGCTATAAATTTTTGTTAATGGACATTGCAGAGAGATTAGAATTATAGAGACATGCAATGTCACATTTTCATCTCTAGTCAAGAGTTTTATCACCATTTTATCTTGTGTTGCTGCCGGGGAAGCCACAAACAGTAGGTTTGGCCATCTCAGGGACAGAGGTCTCTGGGAACTGCACCTGCTCATTATGTGAGAAATCCTTCTGTGGGCAGAGAGAAGGATTTCAGTGTTATTCTCAAACTGTTGCCTAATTCTTATAACTTGTGCATGGTTTTTTTTTTTTTTTTTTTTTTTTTGAGTCATGATTGTACAATCTGTTACCCATTTTGGGATAAAAACACTATTGAAATCAAGCATACTGACTTAACCAAACTGCATTTTTTTTCATGAATCGGGTTGTAAAGTTGATTGTCACTGTGCAGCCATGTCTTGTGTAAATTCACACACATACATACACACACACACACACACACACACACACACAGAAGGGCATCATTTAACAATTTACTCTTCTCAAATAAAGAGCTTTTTCTGTTGTTGTTGTTGTCGTCTTCCTTCTGATCTTCATGTCTTTGAAACACCATGAGTCACGGTGTTTCCCATGTAACAAGCAGCTCGGTTCTTTATTGTCTGCGAGGCTTCCATGTACTGCAGCAAATTTGAATTGGATATGTTGTGTTCAAATTGATAATACTGAGTAAGCCAAGAAATGCGTGCCTTTTCCTTTAAATGTGAGCTGCGGCAAGGCACAGTTATGGTACGCTATACTGAACAAGTCAGTCGGCACTGACCAAAATGTTGATGGATATACAGCAGATCAAAATGAGGAGAGTCATTTTGAAGTGCTCGGTATCTGTCTGACATGATAGGCTTCTGAATTTATACCCCTTTGCAAAAAAGAGTCTTCACATTATTTTGTCAGTTTGTTTCAATTTGAGAGGTGTAGAAAATTGGTATTCATTTTTTTGATATAACCCTTAAATTGTACAATTTAAGAAAACTGGCTGAAAGAGATAAATTAAATGGGTAGAAATATTTTCAAATCAAAGACCGACTGACATATATAAAAATGATGTATGTTTCTTACATGGTCCACAGGGGGAATTCTGCAGGCTTGCTATGATCTCTACAATTTGCTTCAGGGCAAACTAGATTCTGGGATATTCTATTATCCCTTTGGTCTGCTTATCATGGAAACTGATGTACAATCGAGAGTCCTTTTGGTCTTTCTTTCTGTCAGGCTGGAACTAGAAGGAATTCACTTATCTCGTCTCCTCACCTCCAGGAAACTGCTGCCGCAGAGTTCAGTGACCAGTAATCAATTATTATTGAGAAGCAATCAATTGCTAATTTCCATAATTATGCACATCTAAACACTATGAACAAGGAAGAGAAACAAAGCCGCACTCCAAGCCTTGCCTTGTTAGCAGTATTTTGTTAACACAGGCTCTAAAAAAAGCTGCCGCAGCTGGTACCACAAATGTGTTTCCAGTATTCAGGCCATCAACGTGATTCGTCGCTAAATGTATAGAATCAGCTTCTTGCTAAAAACTACAATTACAGGTGATATACAGATTGAAATCACAGGGCTGGTTTGTCGAAGAAAATTGTCCTAATGATGGGTTTTCGGATGGGGAACGCAGCTCTTTTCTTTCTCTGTGATGGGTTGTGAAGGCAGCTGCACCTGCCTCTATGCTGTATTCTGCCGCACTTAATGATATCTGATGATATCATTAGGCAAAGTGTTCATAAACAGATGTTGAGCCTGTGCCTAAATGCTGTCAGATGAGCGGTTGCTGGCCTGAAACAGTATTATTTATATAGAACATTTACGTTTGTTATGTTAATAACCCCACTATTAGCTCTCTGGATGTTGCGTTAGGAATGTAAATGTAGTTAATATGAATAACAACCTCTTTACTCTTTGTGCTGCAGTTGGGTATAACTTTTAGGCTTTGGGAGAGAAACAAAGATACCCCCACCAAGTCCTTTTGACTTAGTGATTTTTTTTTGACACCACTTGAAATTTTGATCAGAAGATAAATAATAAAAATCAATAGGACAGATGTTAAATATCAGACTCTGGTTTTCTGGACAGTTAGTAACCTTAGAGAACCCAACATCTCCGAATTTTTTCCCATGGGCCCAGGCCATCCACCTGATGTATTGGAGTGGTCATTGTGGACCCCAATGACAAGTGTCCATCTCAAAAATTCCTAAACACTCTATCATACATCAGCCTGATATGGTTGTTCCCATGATCTTGTTTTTGCTTTGTTTCCTAACAGCACTACGTTTCTCGACCCATGTACCAAGCATGGTGGTCATGGGCCTTAGCTATGTTTTTCTGGTTTTGTTGATGACTTAGCCATTACTGTGATGTCATAATTGCAATGCCTAGAAAATTGCAACGCCTAGAGAATTCCATGTGTATTTAAGTCAAAGTCGAATTTTATGTCTCATAGTTAATTCATGCAGAGTAAGTTATGCAAATTCTGACAGTCATCCAATGTACACTATTTCTCTGGAACACTGCTCTACTGTGATAGCCACATCATGTTTTGAGTAGATCTTTGTCATTTGGTGATGCTTTAACTCACTGAGGAATTTCCAAACTGAAAAGTGTACTCGATCATTTTTTTACAAGTTCCGAAAACTATTATTCCTAAATGTTAATGAAACAAAAATCAGCGTTAAACTTGCTCTTTTCTATCTCTGCAGTTATAGACTTGAGTAATTGTTTGACGTGTCTCATTATAGTTAATATTAAGAAGTCATTCAGGTTCCTAAAAGTGGTAAAATGCCTACGTGTGGATGATTCCCTGTCTACGAAAATGAGCAGGGTATTATAGGGGTCAGTTTGTGTGCGTAACTTCTCTAACTCCATCTTATTTGTAGGGAATTCTAAATCAGGTCATTGTAAGATATTATTTTAAAATTCTGATAATGACAGATATTTCTTTTCCTTTACTATCTATCACTTTAATTTCTATCTTTTTAGAAAACACTGGAAACTCCAGATTCTTTTCATAATGATGTTTTCTGTATTGTCTTCTAAATGCAGAAATGTAGAAAGTAAAGTAGAAAATGTTCTAGTATATACTTCTGTAAGAATTGCTAGCTCCTATAATGTTCACATGGAGATTTAAGAAAAGAAATTATTTAAACTTCCCAAGTTAGAAAAGTGAGAGGATAACTTTTTTTCCAAATTATGGCATAAGGTAATAAAACTGTAAAACTATTTGCATGTTTTCATGCAAAAGAAATGAGGTTCCTGGGAGGGATGAAATAATATTTCATGCACACACCATGAAAGGACTCTGATGACTCTCCAAGTATTTGGACTCTCCGAGGTGACTTTTAAAGGGGTGGGGAGGGTGATAAAAGGGCAACGAAGGCTTTGCCCACTATGCAGAGCAATTTCATTTGTTTGACATTGCTTCCAGTTATTTGGAAGGTACTTAGAAACACCTGTTCATCTGTGCACCCAGTCAACACTTAGGAAAGCCAGCCAATGAAAGGGGCCATCCTGAACTCCTCAGAAACTTAGACTGATGGAAGAGAGAGGGTGAAAGGGAGTGTTGAAAGCATCAACTATTGCTGAAACATGATCAATTCATCTAAGTCTATTTACAAGGCACGAGAGCCCACCTATCTCCAGTGAGTGAGTGTTTATTTCCCATCTTCTCTTCCCTAGCTTTGATTTTTGACCAGTTCCTTAAGAGGCATGTATGTCTAAGGTTTTATTAATTTCCTTTTACTCCAAAAGGTGGAAAAAAATGATGTTGCCATTTAGTCTATTATTTTCCAAAGCGTTTCTGTTATTTATGTCAGAACCAAGAGCAGATCTCCTTTACTGTTACACGTCTCCTTTAAGGATTTTAGAGGCCAAGTGGGGCATTTCACCTTCCTCCTGCCTCCCCTTCCACCCTGCTTCCCACTTCTCTTCTTCTTGTTCTTTGACATTTCTATTTACTTAGAGAACCAGACCTTTATGTAAATACCTTGATGCATATTAAATATCACTTACATTGGCATAATGACATGATTACCTTATGTGCAGGATCATTGCTTTTCCTATGTTCACAGCAACATTCAGAGGTCAAGTACAAGACAGCAAATGATTCTAGACTCAAATAATGCAGATTTCAGACCTAGCTAAGCAAATTACTGTGAGTTGTTAAGAAAATCTGTTATATTTCTAGGCCTCAATTTCTCTGCCCTAGTAAATGTATGCTTTCTTAGTGTATTGCTTCTTGGAAGGATGTTTGTAAAGATGACCAAATACTAAGATCTCTTGATTTCTATAGGGGCTTAACACTCAGCATAGACTTGGTGTTATTAAATTATGGCTGAAGCAACTCCTGAAAATAAAGACGTATTATAAACTGTATCCTAGTGGTAATAATAACAGCACTCCCACTAGCTTTCTCAGTTTTTATTGTTTTGCTTAGTTTTGTTTATGACTTAAAAATGACCAGAGGTGGGGACTGGAGAGATGGCTTAGTGGTTAAGAGCACTGACTGCTTTTCTGAAGGTCCTGAGTTCAAGTCCCAGCAACCACATAGTGGCTCACAACCATCTGTAATGAGATCTGATGCCCTCTTCTGGTATTTCTGAAAACAGCTACAGTGTACCTACATATAATAAATAAATCTTTTCAAAAATGACCAGAGGTATATGAAAACATATTTTACTTGTACAATAATGCAGATTTATTTATTTTCACTTCAATAATGAAGCCCATTTTAAATAATTTCTATCTTGATTGCTATAAGTTAAACTTCAACATTTGTTAAAAAGCATGCCTTTGACAGTGATATGAAAATTTGTGCCTTCTCTGTGTTCTACCTCAGAAACAACTGGGGACCTTTTCTTCTCTATTTCCTAGGTTCTGTAAGCTTTATAGATTGTACTGAGGAACTTCACATTCTAATGAGCACAAAAACAATGTTCTTCTTCAAAAAGAAAATCTAGTTATCCTTGAAAATGGGTTAAAATTGGTTTTGTATCAAAACCATGCTAAAATAACTATGGTGATACTAATTTATTATTTCATGTTACTATTCATTTCTCCTTAAAAATTACATCCTTTGTGGAAAGATGGCCTCCAGGAGGAAGGAGAGCACAGCATTTGCTCAACATCTCAACACTCTCTCTGTGTCTTATTGGGTTTCATTAAAAATACTCGTGATATGGCAGAATTCCACAAAGCCATTCTGAAGATTTTTCATCTCATATTGTACTCAGAAGTACATTTATGTCTACATGAGAAGAAGTTTGATACTATCAGGACAATACTGCTATAAGACTAGAAGTTTTAAAGTGCAAAAACTACACAGAAGGAACCTTTGTCCATAAGAACTGCATAAATTATCTACATTAACATGAAGTCCTTCACACATTCAAGGACTGTCACTTGTGTGTACATTGGTTTGATGACATCATTGCCTAGAACACAGGGATTTGGTCCGAAAATGGCCATAGCGCATGCCACTAGTATGGCATGTATTTTAAGGGATTTTTAAATGTCCCACTGGATATTTGACTGTAATGTGGAAATTTCTCCCCTTTATCTGAGGGCTTCAAAGACAAGAAATTGGTGGGTGTTGGGAAATATGGCTGGAAAAGGGAAAGGCGGAGAACAAAAAGGAGAGAACAAGAATGGCCATGGTCAATTTCTTGAAGAAACATCAACCAACTTCTACCCTGTTCAGCAAAATGCTCAATTGAACAAAAGTGATCTTGGTTTTGAGAGTCGCAGGTTTGTAGGCCTATGCACCTTACAAAGAATCGTATTCTAACCTGGGGACCAAGGATTGAGAATTAATGTGAGAGGAAACCCAAACCGGACACTCATAATTGCATCATTTATTATTATCCAAGTTTGGGTAGGAGGATTAGTATCAGAAGATTCCCTGTCTTCCAATCTTGTATCCATATCGATAAGATTGAGCTAATTGCTAATTGGTATTCAGAAAATGAACCACTCTAGTACTCTGAAGCTTTCCTGAATTATGGCACGAAGTTAGAAATAAGATATTGTTCACTTCCATTACCGAGTGGGGCATTTATTCCTGAAAATAACATAGTCTCATTTATAATATTTTTATCTAAAATATAAGTCATCATATGGAGCATTAGAAGAGTGTTTTCAGGCTCAGCCACTATTTATAGCACTTATCTCTCTCTCTCTCTCTCTCTCTCTCTCTCTCACACACACACACACACACACACACACACACACACACACACTACTTACTAATCATTACTATGGACTAAATTATTAGAAACTGACATAATTTACAGGGAAGGAGATGATTTCTTCCTGAATAACCTTGATTATCCCCATCTTCCACATCTTCCAATGATCAATACAAAATTCCTTTATGGCTTTACTCACATTTTATTATGTAGTTTTCTAAAACATGTTTTCAGTCATTGCTCTGGCATAGAATATCTTAACACATTGGGTGAATTTCATATCTCATGTGTTCCAAAGAAATTATAGTTTGGGAAATATCTGGGTTTGTCTTTGGGACAACTATTACTGTTTTAAATAAGTCAATATATATTCTTTAAAAAATACTAATAGGAAATTATGTTTCTAGAGATTTTTTTCAGTTTTATTAATGTGTAGCTGTGTGTTTCTGTGTAAGAGCTTATACATGTGAGTACAGTGTCCATGGAGACCAGAAGAGGGCAATGGATCCCCCTAGAACTGGAGTTCCAGCCAGTTGGGAGCAACATCATGTAGGAGCTGGGAATTCAACTCAGTCCTCTGAAAAGCAACATTCTATCTTAACTGCAGAAACACCCCCCCCCCTCACTCTCTAGAAAAAAAAAATTAAGAGTACTTAGTAGATCTCCAGGGCAGATTTAAATAAAATACTAATCAATACAATATGACTGTCCCCAAAACTTTAAGTGCTATTGAAGGTGGGTCATTTCATTAATAAGCCATTAACAATACTTCAGTTTTTCTTATTTGTTTCCTTGTTTGTTGCTTCAGTAAAACTATTTCTAAAGCATGGCTTATGGTATCTGTATACTGTATGGAAATTTTACCTATAGTCTAATTGATTGGAGAAAACTTTCAGTGCTGTAATTCCATGGAGACTATGAAAGTAAAAGGTGGTGAAGAGTTCCAAAGGAAGATTTCTTGGCTTATTTGAAAGTTTAAAAGTCAAATACCAAGATGGATTCTGCCTTTCTCCTTGGAATGTTCACTCCAGAACCGATTCTCAAGACAAACGATACTGAAGGAGTTTCCTCAGGCACTGTTTTTGTGCAAAGCATAAAGATTTATTATTACACCCCCCGAATTACTTTAGCGATTCTAACTTTAATCTGATAATTAATTTTCCAAAATATCACTCAGTTGGAAATAGTATGTTTTTGAATTATGGACAAATAATCTTTGAAAGCACACTATATAATTCTGATTATCCAAACCATTATCCCAAAATTTATCTTAATGAAATCCTCAAAAAAATTATAAAATAATTTAATGTAGCATTCTTTAAAAACTAAAGGAAGAGGGTGGCTAGAAAGGTGTTTCAACAATTAAGAGCTCTTGTTTGCCTTGCAGGGGACCTGGTTCCGTTACCAGCATTCATGTAGTGGTTCACAGCTATCTGTAACTCCAGTTACAAAAAATTCAACATTCTTAACTTCTGCCCCCATCAAACACATGAGGTGCACATAAATACATACAGGCTGAACTCTCAAATATGTTAAATAAAAATAACTGTAGAAGATCGATTTTAAAAGAGACACATATTGCTGGAAATATAACTCAATGGTAGGGCATTGACCTAATTGTTTTCTAAGTGGGAGGTGGGGAAGACCTAAAAAGAGTTGGAGGGAGGGGCAACCATAATTAAAATATACTTATGAAAACTATTTTCAATAAAAGAAAATAAAAAGTACCAGGCAATGTGGTAAATACATAGACTCCTAGTATTCTGGAGATTAAGACAAATAGATTGCATCAAGAGCCTACATACAGAGTTCAAGGCCAGCCTTGACTACAAACTAATATAGCTGTGGCAATATTAATTTCAGATTAGATGGTACATGAGCAAGAAATTATTGGCATCTAAGGCTAGATCTAAAATGATCCCATTTCTTTAAGAGGAACTTGTTGGAATTTGTTGATGGTTTTTTTTTTTTTTTTTTTTTTTTTGGTTTTTTGAGGCAGGGTTTCTCTGTAAAGCTGTGGCTGTCCTGGAACTCACTTTGTAGACCAGGCTGGCCTCGAACTCAGAAATCCGCCTGCCTTTGCCTCCCAAGTGCTGGGATTAAAGGCGTGAGGATATATTTTTTTTTAACTGGAAAAATACAACCGTGTATTTACAGCAGCGGGGCATAGGTGAATGTCTTATTGTCTTCACATACTCTGTTTAAGCCAAATGTTTGTTATAGATACCTCTAGCAATTTTTTTTGATGACTTAAAAAACTGATAACCATTTTGCTACATAAGTCAATCTGAGTTGAGATTATACAATATAGGAGAGTTATCTAGAAACATAGCCTATGGACCTTTACCTGAAATCAGTGAATAAGGCTCTTTTTGTTAAGTCTAGGGTCCTAAAGTGATGAAATTGCATACCAATTTCACTATATCATTCATTGGTTGATGGCTAGAAGCTAAACAGCTCTACGGTAAAGGAAAAACTGTTTTTATAATACACTAAATTTATCCAGATGTATCTTAATAATTGATTTTTGTTACTAAGTATTTCTGAAGCCTGCCAGTAATAGTCTTCAGTAGAATTATGCCCAGAACCAAATTGTAGTTGAAATCTGGGGCCCCAAAGTTGCCATAATGGAAAAAGCATTGGGAGCTTTAAAGTAGCAACTCCTGTGTTGTGATTTCATCTCCTCAACTGTTCTCTTTAAACCAAGAAGCTCTCAGATGCACAGACCTAAGCAAAACGGAAGTGGTCCTTCTGGCTACTTCCTTGATGAATGGGATCAGAACAAGAATGATAGTCACCCTAATCCATAGATGAGAAGGTTTAGGGGGTGGTGTTCCCATGCATCTTCGCACTTCTCTCGGAAGCAGGTACTCCGTGTGAATCAGTACACTGACAATGTGGCACATGCAGCTTCCCCCTCCCAGAACCGTCCTCACTGTAAGCTGCGTGATCACAGGGAAATCCGTTGCAAGGCACAATGACAGTGGCCACGTTTGTGCAAACAAGTGTCTTACTGAAAGCAGAAAGAACACACTTGAAAGGATCTCTCAGAAGCCTTCAATGTAAAAGCATGGCTGCCCAGAGCACACGCGCACACACAGTATTTCAGGGCTACTCGTAGCAAGCAAACAAAATATGCTTCAAATGGCTTAGCAAGCCCAGAAACGGAACACACCAGTTTAATGAGGTCTCTGCTTGAAATTAAAGTGGAGGGAGTTTTACGGAGAACAGTATTCAATAACAAAATATTAAATGATAAACACAGATTGCTTAAAATCAGACGGGCCATTTTAAGAAAAGCATTTTAGCTCATCATGATATGTAGCACCTTATTTAAATTAGGAGGTGTTAATTCGTAGCTTGAATAATATATTAATATAATATGTAAAGTGAATGGCATTGTTAATCACAGTCGCGCCTGGAACGACTTTGCTTCTGTGCACTGAATGTTAATTTTGCAAAACATTAATTTCAAAGATTTTGCAGCAGTGCTTTTGTAATTAAATATTAATGTCACATGTTATTGCAGAAGCATGTTTATGAAAGCCGGCAACACTTCAAGTCAACTCATTTGTTTTTATATTTATTCTTGTACATCTGCAATCCCTTCCATTTCACCATTTCAAAGTGCAGGCCATTTTGAATAGTCAATATGTGAACATTTTTCATTGTAAGCGTTTTTTAACATCCAACAGGGTAAATATTTAATGTTGTGTTTTTAGCTGGTATAATTTTTCAGAAAATTGGCTATAACTTTTAACAACTCAAAGGTACCTAAACTGTCTCCAGTTTTGGCTTAAGTGATCTGAAAATAAAGTAGTAATAAATGTGATGAAGCTATGTAAAAATATTCAAGAATTCAAAGGCTCTCTATGAAAGTTGGAAGTCACAAGAGCAGTTAAGTGCACTAGACATTTCAGCACGGATTCATTTTTATGTCTTTATTAAAAGTTCTGAACCTAGGCAAAGGATAGGCAGATCTCGCTTGTGAGTTTGATTCACATGTTTGAAGTCATGCATTTGCTTTAAATAAGAGAGAGTGTTTATTCTCAG
>LR749804.1:1344359-1457100 GCA_902729485.2 Mus minutoides | reverse complement strand
AATATTATTTGTCACTATTTAAAATGAACCTTTCCCCTTTAAGCTATGCCATTATGCTCATTTGTCCTGTCACCACTGACAGCCTGTATGACTCACACACAAAAATGGTCATTAGGTACTGCATCTTCTTCTTATTAAGGGGAAAAAAAAAAGGAAAGAAGGAAAGAAAGAAAGCATTCTGATGCCTCTAAAAGCCTGTAATTATTTTCATCCAAAGAGATAGTGTCGCTCGGAAGGTAATTTAATAACCTTTTGCATGTACCTGGGGAATGCCTCTCCAGGGGACCAAGGTGCAGACATGCCATTCAGTCGTCAAAACATGACCTTTAATGGTTGCTTGGAGAGAAGTTAGTACTGAATGTTGTACACAGTGCAATGCTAATTCTGCTTTCTAATATATGCAAAATTTAGTTCTTGAGCAATGATCTTTATAAGATGAATTAATATAGGTACTGCTCCAGGAAACAAAAGAAATTGCAAGTGAAATACTCCCACCATGCATAATCTTTTATACTTCAGTTTGAAGTAGTTAACAACTTCCATAATATGTGCAAAAAAATAGTCTCAAATACTCCATGGACTTTACTGTCTTTAAGTTAGTGGGTATGTATGTGCTACAGAAGCCTAATACAAGGTTAAAGGCATTTCTTTGATCAGCCTATTTCCCCAAATATGGTCCTGGCTACAATTCCATACAAAAGATAAAGATCCAGTTCTTTTCAGTATCATCTCTCTGTTTTATACCACCTTCTACATGGCTCATTTACATTACTAATGCAGTTACTGAGTTGTTTTTATTAAATTCTTCATGGATTTTTGATGTTACAAAATGACATTTTCAACACTCGCCTAGACAAAAGAGGTGCAGGCGGTCTCCTGTATCAGCCAGGTTGAGAACTCCTTATTTTGGTAGTGTGACGTTAGATCCCACCTTATTAGAGATGCTAGGGTTTCACCTCCTACCCCTGACATGCCATCCGTCAATTTATTAGCACGCTGGTGCAGCAAGCCACTGAATAGGCTATATCAATTCGTTTAGGTTTTGCTTTTTTCTTTCTTTCTTTCTTTTTTCCTTTAAAATGTCTGTAATCCTCAGCTCTGCTCTCTCAACCGGTCAGCATTAAAGATTTATGTTGCACTTTTTTCATTGCCACACCTGAATATGGATTACTTAAATGGGCTGTAAATAATTCATATCTGGGAATAAGTTTCCATTACTGACCAATGTTGTAATTTAATATACTGTATTATGGGTTATACAGTTTCACATGGTTTTCTGTGTGCATTCTGCAGTCAGGCAGACAACAGTTTAAGTAAAGATGGGGAGGTGTTTCTTTAGCTTATTTTCAGGTTCACTCTGGCCTCAAATCAGCAACAGGGATAAAGGAGGCAGAGACTGCATGCTCTTCTTGTATTTATGGAAATCATTTTTTAAGCTTTTGACCTGAAACAAAATAAATTCAAAAAGAAATAAATGTGTTAATATCGGTGACTAAAAAAAAAAAATCTTCTTATGAATTGAAAAATAATCTTGGTTCTTGAACCCAAAGGTTAATCTTCTTGTTTGATACTTAAATATCCCACGCACAAAATGCCACAATAAAATTATAATTTATGTGACAGGCTTGAATGAGACTACTGGATCAAATATACAAAATATTAAAGTACATGCTATTTTTAAAGCACAGGCAAGTGTTTACTCTTAAAAGAGCTTTAAACAACTTAAGATTAAGTTGGGTATAGTAAAAATTAATAATAGATTAATACATTAAAATCTATGAAGACACATAAGATAATGATTTAAAAAGGAATAATTTAAAAAGATGAATTAAAAAGTCGAATCAGAAAAGAAGGCCAGCATAAACTAGGGAAAAACATGCTGAGAATAAAGTCTGTTAGATCTTGAAATAGGAAGAACTGCTAAATAATGCATAGTTTTATTTTTCTATCATTTGCATAAACCTTAAGAGAGTATTTATTTGTGTAAAACTTGATGTATCGAGTAAGGAGAATGAAAAAAATGGCATTCATTTTGTTTTCATTTTGGTATTTAGGAAAAATATTCTGTTACATATGGACTACTTAGACCTAATCATCTGACTGAATGTGCAGTGTGCCTTGAGCCAGGTTGGAAAGGGCTGGCTGGAGAACACTGCCCTGGTCTTGCTGCAGGCGATGCAGGTTGGCCCACGCTCTGCTGGGGAGCAGATGGTGAGCCAATGCTTGTAGTCACACTTACCTTCCTTGCTAAATCCATAATCCCTCGCTGGACACGGAGCCAAGGCAGGCTTTGGAGGCAGAAAGGAGGTTACAATCTGGACTTGGGTAGTGACTGCCAGAACTGAGAAAACAGCTCAGAAATTTCAAATGCTTAACAAGTTATCTGTCTTGTCCCTAAGCCAGTGCAGCATTTTTAAAAGTAATTAAGACATGATTGAAAATGTGTATGCCATCTAAATACAAAAATCTTCAAAAATCATCAAAACCAATAATTAAAAGCCACATTTAATGTGACATTATGTAAAAATGCATTTAAAAACGAACTGTACTTTTGTTATTGAAGAGAAATACATTGAGTGGGGAAAACGCAAGAAAGAAGCATTTATAGAAAAGACATTTTATTTTTCTTGCAGAACTGAATGTTGTAGAAAGAAATATTCCGTAAATGCCTGTAAATATGAGTCTCTTCCTTCTGTAAGGAAATGTATAGCTATGTAATATTGTATCTATACCTACATATGTTTTTCTTGTTTTAAAATATTAAATGATTAATTAATTTTCTATATATAATACTGATGCATATATATGTATGTTTTTCTATGTGTGGATAGGTTCATTATCAACACAGACATTATAAACCAGAAAGACAAAATAAAAATATTGAGTGGATAGCCAAATTCTAATCATTTATAATAAAAGGGACAGTAAGAGCCATCTGTTTAATGTAAAACAACAACAAAAATCCTAACTGATAAAATGCATATATATCTAGTATAATAGGGTACTAATATAAAACAAAATATGTATAAAATGTCAATATAATTCATTGGAGCAACACTGACTTATCATATCCTGCCTATATAATAATCTCATACAAGAATCAAAGCCTGTTCATGGATGATTTGTGCTGGACCACAGGAGATCTCCTTTTCTTTCTTTCTTTTTCTTCTTTTCTTTAAGTTGTTACTGTTCTTGGTGTGTGTTACAAAATTTCCTCATTTTCTCTACTGAATTTTCATGACTCCTCATTCTCTTAGGCAACATTCTTCCTATACAAATCATTCTTAGGCATACTCCAGTTGAAATCCATTGACTTCAGTAGACTTGTAGCTGTCACCAATCTTGCCTCGGCATTCACAGTAACTCCAGTGGGCACAGTGCTCTCTGTTGTGCATTGAGTGCAGTGGGGCAACCTGTGCTGTATATTAGCTCCTCACACCACCATCTTTTTCTATTGTCTCTCTTGAGGAGGTAATTATTTCATCCTTACTTATATTTAAGAAAATCATCCTAATTTCTCTTCTTTACTGGCCTCTTTCCAAATTCATTCAAGTAACTTCTAACACTTCTTATCTCCTTCCCTGATAATACTGTTTTCTTCAGATTGATATAAAGTACTGAAGAAAGACATGAGACCATCATGGCCTCGTCTTGCATTCAAGAAACCCACCTGCACGGAGATATGCAGAGGTTACTATTGTAAAGGATACAGAGGAAAGAAACAGATGATACTGTAGTGGGCTTCTTAATTTTGCATTTTTGTTACCTCTTATTGAGCTAAATATGCCCTTAATTATAATGACATTTACATCAATTATTACTTGTAATGATGCAAAATTGTTATATGTAAAAATCACAGTTGTTAACATAAAATGTTTTTCTATAACAATTTTAAACCAATGAAATATATACGATGTTTCATTAAGAACTAAAGACAATAAGAAATTGCCTTCAATATAAGAGACATCTCTTCTATTTGTGATTTTAAACAAAGACAATACACTCACAGAAGTTATAAGTTTTCATCTCAGCTCTTCCATTATAGAAACATAATAATGTTTCTATGTCTCTGGGGATCAGTTTCTTTAAGCATATAATAATAGCACATATGTAAAGATTTTAATCACTACAGAACTGTCTATAGCTAAACAAACAAACAAAAAAAAAAAGTTTCAGAAGTAAATATAATTGAGCAGGAATAAATAACACAAAGCAGGTGATGTCTCCAGGCATCCTATGATTCATTACCAAAAAGCAATTCAACAGTACTCAAACCCATTTAACAAATGAACATCCATTTAGGCACTGAAAGTATTTTTAAGAAATTCATAGCATATTCTGATACAAAATTTGTGATGTATGTTCATTTGAAGTGAAACCCAAAGAAAATAATTTTTAAATATAGAACTACTCTGGGTATGTCCCATGTATCCAGATGATGAAATGATAAATACTATTACTGTGATCCATACATAAGTTCCATATTTGAGGGCAATAAAAAATTTCTGCATTGTAAAGAGCTCTATTCACAATTAATACAGGCCAGTGAGTAGCAGAAGTGAGCTAAAAAGCAAGCAAGCAAACAAACAAACAAAAACAACAATTTGAGGCTGAACAGGAAATCTAGCTCATCAAAGCTCTTAGAAGTGGTTTCTGAGCTCTAGTGAATCTTCTGCTCTTTGATGTGCTGCCGATTAAGCACCGGAGCCGTGTATGCCAATTATGGCGTAATATGTAAAGCTTCCAAATAAGTATAGTCTTAACCATCAACATTATCACAAACATTATTAATTAAAAGAGACCTCTGCTTTCCAAAAAGGGGAACGATGCTCTAATGGCAAATGACCTATTATAGAATTGGAAACGATGACATTGTCAGAAGTTGTAGCTCTTGGAGAGAGCATAAAGCAGAGATCTTGATGTTAATGGTCATGGAAGATTCTGTGTTGCCATCTGTCAGAAATTATTTACCAGTTTTTCTTTTCTGACCAAATTCCAAATTAAGAAGCTCTATTTCCTGGCATAAATTTACCCTCTATCTTAATTACAAATAGTGTCCATCTTTACTAAGGCCCATTAAAGCACACAAAGTTTTAAAAGTCTTCAATTGTAATAAATTTTAATTGCCTTCTTCCTTAAGATGCTCACCATCCCTTGGACTGGATTTTCATTAGAGGTTCTTAAAGCCTACTCAGATATTCTCAATCAACTGTAAGCATTTGTCCTGGGGTTGGCTGCCAAGGAGATCCTTCTAAAGCACAAATAGTGGTTTTCTTGCTTTTAATAACTTCCTTATAACTCTGCAGAGCTTTTAGGAAATAAGGTTCAATCTCTGTGATACCTTCCAAAGGTCGCCATGATCGGGTGCCTTCTTTATCTCTAACTCTTTATATATTACTGAATCTAAGTATTGTCCGTCCTGGATGTATTTTTCTTTAATCTAGATTTTCTGTTTATGAAAAATGCTATCACATTTTGGCCACATTTCCTAATTTTTTCCCCACTAAACCCTCTCTCATCTTCACCGTCAATAAAAGTTGTTTCTAATCACACTTCCCCATCTCCAAGACTGGGTCATATGTCTTCCTTTTATACTCTCATAATCCCCTTAACTGTCATATTTATATGTCAAAGTGAATATTTTTTCTTCCTCTTCTACTGGACCATGAACTCAGTTAATGAGTTAGCTTACTTTCTGTTCTGAACTCAAGGCCTTGGTGCTGTGTGAGAAAAAGCAGTACCATAGTTGATCCCTTTGTTCTGGGGTACTCTGGCATCCTCCTGTTAAAGATTTTCCCTTTCTCTTCAATGTTTCTGTCTTCTCTGGTTCTTATTTGTGGAGTTGTGGAGTTCCTTAGCCTTCAGTCATAAGTCCTATTGCCTTAATTAATATCTACAGTACTCAAGATGTTTTTATTGGGGAGCATGATTAGAAATCATCCACATGATATCTAGGTTCAAATCACTGAATCTGACCTTGTTCATAGACCATCAGACCTATTAATGAGATTTGTCTTTTGATATTGCACTTTGTCTATTTAAAGCATGTTAATTAAATAAGAATATTTGTTTACCTCTGCATTGGAATACTGTCTCCTACTTCTTTTTTTTCCACCCAAATAACTGGCTGCATTAATCTCTATGATATCTAACACTCATGTCAAAGTAACTTGAATGGATCTGTTTTTGTCTTTATCAACTTTGCAAGCACTGCCTGAATGGCCATGTCTTCCTTCTGTGGTACTGCAATTGTCTTTCTCAGCTTACACCCTTCTTTTCCAGTCCCTAGGCATATACTCTTCAACAAAAGCCAGATTGACCATTTAAATATGTTAATGAAATGAAGATGCTTACCTACTCAAAGCTCTATGTCATTTTAATTCTACTTTGAATGAGTTTCTAGAATATCCTCTTGGCTTACCACCACACAGTCCTTCCAAATGTTCTATCTTATTATCACCCTGCACTTTTTTTTTTTTTTTTCCGCTCTGGCTATACTACTTTTTAAATTTCTCAAAAAGCATTTTTGTTTCTCTGGATCTAAATTTATTCTTCCTGTCATCAACTTTTACCTATTCACTTCAGCTTTCCTTAAAAGAGACACTTGGCCATTTACTATCACAACACTATAACAGCTGTCATTACCAAACCCATCTCTGTTTATACTCAATGTTTTGATTATATCTTCTGAATAACTATGTCATTTTAATGTTCTACATGATACCCAACCTTCTCATAGAATTCCTTTGGTTTTATCGTTAGTCAGTACTTTTGATTCATCTTCAAATTCACCAAAACTATAGATTCTTCAGCATGTAGATTTTGTCATGCCCCACATAGTAATCCTAAAATCTTCAGCTAGGTCTGAACTAGCAACAAGTTCCTCCATAATTGCTAAATAAAAGAAATAACAATTACATGTGAGATTAAGATGAAATAAGTGAATTCTAATATAGACATGTGGACTGGGAGAAGTTGCATTAAATTTCCCTCAAATTTCATGATTCTCAATGAAAACAATAGGCAAATATTACTGACTCCTTTTGATTGCTGGACTATAGAAAGCTTCACAAAGTGGTTAAAGTCCACACAAGTCATGTTAAAGCTTGTCTTTCAACTGTTTATTCCTGGAGTATGAGACCAAAGAACTAAAAACCATAGAGGATACCTTAACAAAATAAATTCATGTTCACTTGCTTATCTAAGGATGATTAGATATCTAAATAACATGTTTTAGGTGAATAGCCACCATAATCCTTATCGCATGGCAAAAAAATTCCTCACCACTTTCATCTTTCCAGTTTGACTCCAATGTTATTTTGCACTCTCACTTTAGAACAGGAAACATTTCTCCATTGTGTTATTGAAGAAATACTTATTAAATACTCTGTAGGATGTTTAAAATGTAATACATGTAAATATAGCATTTTCTTTATTAGCTAGTAGTAATATATAAGATAGTACGTATGTACCAAGTCACAGTAAGAAAAACTGTAGAAAAGTTAATAAAATTTACATAGTACAATATCAAAAAGCTTGGCTTTGAAATACGCACCTAATTTTATCAGAGAGAGAGGGGGGAGGAATGAATGAATGAATGAATGAATGAATTTAAGAAAAGTACAAAAAGGAAGCATTTGGATGGTCAGTCATGGTAGATGTGCTACGGCTCTTGAGATTCTGGGTCAGGAAGCAGTGTTCTAGAATATTCTGCAGGAGAAGAAACAACCCAGCAGCTGTCAATCACACACTTGCTTCTGAGTGTCAATCACACACTTGCTTCTGAGTGTCAATCACACACTTGCTTCTGAGTGTCAATCACACACTTGCTTCTGAGTGTCAATCACACACTTGCTTCTGAGTGTCAATCACACACTTGCTTCTGAGTGTCAATCACACACTTGCTTCTGAGTGTCAATCACACACTTGCTTCTGAGTGTTGATGGAAACGTTCTTCCCACTCCCCATTCTCCAGGCTGGGATTTTTTTTTTTTCTAGTGTGAAATTGTACAGGTTTTGTTCATGGACAAGGAAAGATTTGACCAAAATATGTTGTATGCTAAAGTAAAGCACTGAGATTTTTAAAGGCCAAGTCAATATTTGTTAAATTTGGGTTGGTGATTTCTGCATAAAAATACAAATTTCTCTATCTAGAAGTTGACAGAATCATTCAAACTGTACTTTAAGCACACATGCACATTGTCCTCATGATTTGGCTCTGTCCTTTCTTTTTATTTGTACTTTTAGATAGATAGATAGATAGATAGATAGATAGATAGATAGATAGATAGATAGAAATGTGTGATACACTGCTGGAATATATATGTATTATATATATATATATATATATATATATATATATATATATATATATATATACCTATCCCTATCACCTATACCTCTATTTATTGATCAATAGATCAATCGATCGATCTATACATAGATATCAAATCACACAGAAATTTGATAGAGATAATAGCATTTTGACTCAGTGCCCAAGTGCTTGCACATGCAGGTTCTATACTCAGTCCTCAGAAGTACGAAACAATGTAACCTGAAAAGCAACAAAAAGTTACTGGATTTTGAAGCTAGAACTTCTTGGAGCCAAATATTTGGGGTACTGAAGAGTTTTGGGATAGTACTTTTTTTCCCAGAATACTTTGTATTAGGCATCTTTTCCCTGAATACTAGACACAATCTACTTACATTAAAAAAAAAAAAAAAGTTTCTTTAGCTCAGAGTATTGCAAGTTCGCAGATGTAGCATCTTCATCCAGCCAGATGCAGTAGGATATATATCAGTGGCATCTAATGATAAATTATGATACAACTGTGTGAGATGCAAAAATCCCATCTTACACCAGAAGTCAAGAAAACTGGCCGCACTGCCCCATACACCTACTATGACTGGAGGACCACCCTCAAGCCCCTCACATAAAGGCCCATTCACTTCCCAGTATGATGACCAATCTGTGGCCAGAGTATTATCACTGTGACACATTCTTAAGGAAAAGAGCTTAAGGAATGGAATGTGTCTGTTGGCTGATGGCTTGTAGGGCAGAGCTGTTCATCTCATGGAAGCCAGGGAGCAGATAAAGAAAATGCCTGCCCTAGATGCCTTTCTTCATTTTCCCCTTGAACACCATTGGATGCATGGTCCTGCCCACATTCTGAGTTGGTTTTCACTCTAGGGAACTCTCATTGACAGCATCCTGTTAGCTACATGACAAGCCTAGCTTTACGAACCTCCCAAGCACATCTCAATCCAATTGAAACTATTGCACAAGCCTTAGAGACATGACATATTAATGTTGGGAGAGTCAAACATCCTTCCAGCCACATACCACCCCTCTGTGTTGTCTGATATGCAAAAACAAATACTCATACCCACCTTTGAATAAGTTACTGCGGGGAGACACAATTACAATTCTGTTTTTTGCTTTAATGGATCAATAATATTGATCTAAGGATCAATAATAGGACATGAATAGAGTACTAGGCCCATGTAAGGAACTGAATAGATATTGTAACATCTTAGTCTTGATTTTCCAGTTTCTTGCGTTAAAAAGTTCTTTATTTTGCTTTTTAAATATTTATATTGAAAATAAAGTTATTTATATGATATATTATAAGTTTCCTGTCCCTGACACCCACCCTCCTACCTACCTCCCCAACCTTCAACAATGCTTCTCTCTCTCCTTCTCTCTCTCTCTCTCTCTCTCTCTCTCTCTCTCTCTCTCTCTTTCAAAATGAATAAGCAGATAAAAGACAAACAAGGCTAAAACAAAATGAAAAAAACTGAAACTAAAAGAAGAAAAGAACAGTAAATAGCACAAGAACCATACACACACACACACACACACACACACACACACACACACACATATATATATATATATATATATATATATATATATATATATATATATATGTATGTATGTATATATATATATATATATATATACAAACAAAAGACAAATAAGGTAAAAAAGAAATGCCCAAATGAAGAAATATGAGACAAAAAAAATCTCTAAAATTATGTTGTGTGAGTTTGTTTTATGTTGGCATCTACAGCTGGGCATGGTGCCTGCCCTTAAGTGTGATTTGTATACCCAGTAAGACTCTCTCTCTTAGAGAAACTAGTTTTTTCTTTCAGGATTGTTTTAATTGGAGGTAGATAGCTTTGTGGTTGGGAATGGGAACCTTTGTCTCCTCCATTTCAGTGCTTGACTCTATCTGGTTTGAATCTGTTCATACAGCCCTAGTCACTTTGAGGTCTTATGTGCATTAGTTCTGTCATGTGTGTTTTTCCTTAGTGTCTTCTGCCCCTTACTATGAATAGTTTTGAGCCCTGTGGGGAGGGCTTTGATGGTGTCATCCCGTTTAAGACTAAGTGTCCCTAGTCTCTCATACTCTGAATATTGTCCAGTTGTCGGTATCTGTATTATTTACTGTGCAGAAGAAAGTTTGTCTGGTGATGGCTAAATCTACTCAACATCTTCTATTGGAGTAACTTTTGGTCTTTAAATGTGCAATTTGATATAGTCTCAAATACTTTTCAAATGATCCCACATCTTTCCCAATTTTTATTTTCAGAAACCTTTGTATGGTAGTGTTTTTTTCTATCCTATTAATTATAGGACATTTCTATATGGTGCCCCATAGGATGCATAACAATTTGCTCTGATATACTACCCAAAGCCCATAATTTAAAGGCTTAAACTTCAGTAGCTACTCTCAGTGTTGATATGAAGTAATAGAACTTTAAAAGATAGAGATGAAGGAAGGAAGTTAGATGACTGGGCCATTTCTTAAAGAGCTATCAATAAGGTAAGCTCTTTCCTGCTCTGTTTACTGACTCCCTCAATGTGTGCAGCTTGTGTTCCTACCAGTAAGTGCTTGCTTGCATAGGTCTAAAGCATTGGGGTTAATTGGTCATAGTAAGGAACCTCAGAAACTGAGTAATACCAAACTGTTTTCCCTGTAAGTTGATTATCTGCAATATTGGTGACAAAATCAGAAAGTTACTGACATGAGTTTAAATCTGTATTCCTACAGTGTTTAATAAGGAATGTTTTCAAACAAAAGATCCTTTATATGTTCAGAATAAATAAAATTTTCATAATTATTTTATATTAAACTGTTGTAAATGACTCCTCTAATTGTAAATTAATTATAAATCATTTATCTAATAAGACACAAACTTTTATTTAGATAAGATATGAAAATTTTTGTTTCAAAGTGTTTGAAGCCTATTCTATCTTACAACTGTTTAAGAATCTATTAATTTTGTCTCAGTTCAGTCATATTACATTTGTATAGTAGAAATCATAATCACAAATTCACAAGAAGTAATTTGCAGTTTTGTTAAAGGCTTCATAAGGAAAATGATACAGTTTTGCTTTGAGGTTAAAAATATCAGTACTAAAGATAATAATATCTTATATTCAAGTAGCATGTTGAGTGTTTGTGAGCATTTTATTTTAATTTTTGATTATTTTAGCATAAGTGCTAAAAAATAAAATTTTACATTTCAGTTTATTAAGTTTTATTCAATTTGTTAACAGAAATTGTTTCCATGTGAAATCATATACTATAAAAATACTATATTCTTTTTTAACATTTAAAATCTAACTAATAAAAGTGTCTGTTTATCTTTATTTTAAATGTATGCGTTTTGCCTTTGTGTACATATGTACAGCACATGTACATCTTGTGCCCATGGAGGACAAAGAGGGCATTGGGTGCCATGGAAGTAGAGTTACAGATGTCTGAAAGCCACAAATGGGTGCTGAGAACAAAACCTGCTCTTCTGAACCATGTCTCAAGCCCCAGAAAAAGTATTTTTAAAATTTTAGTTGAAAAAAAATCTTGTTTATATAGCTTCTTTCTTCTGAAATGCAAAGCACAATGTATAAAGGGTCACCTCAATATTTCTTTGTTTTTGTTTAACTCTGCTGGCCTACTGTTTACTGAATTTCTATAAAATATAGTTTGTAAAGGCTAATCGCTTTCTTCAAATAATTGGCATGTGCTTGATACTTTGTGTCAACTCTAAACATCTCATTGTTAATATTGCCTTCTGTTTAAAATAAAATGAAATGTGTGCAAGAGCACCCAGTAACAATTTTAATTTCCTTACACATGTCTTCTCTGTCTCTTGGAAATGAACAGCTGTGTCTGCCCATTTAGCCTCTCCACTCTTGGAAACTGAGGACAAGAAAGTTAAATTTTGTTTTATCAGTTCCTCCATATTGGCTGTCAGCAAATTATCACTTCCATCCCTGTGAGGGCAAGACCTCATGGCCTCGCTGCCCTGAAAAGTCTTGTCTTATTTATCTTCATCATCCTTACATCTTGCCCTTTTGTTTGCCAGTTTCTCTTTCTTCACATTCTCTCCTCTCTTGGTTTTGTTTTATAATCCTCCCAGTAAGAATTTTATGGAACCCGCCTTGCGTATTACTCTTTCTTATTCCTGATTATTTCTGCATTCTCTTGTTTATACTAATTGGCTCCATTTTTATTTCCAGGATATTTATTACTAAATGGCATTCATTGCCTTTGGGCAGACATTAATTTATCTTTCAGGATTTTTCATTTTCTCCGTGTCTTTTCTTTATAGATTCCTTTTCGCAACCTCCAGTTCACTTCACTTTTCTCAGACGTGTATTATTTTCGACAACGAAAAATTACGCGGAAGTATAGACATTAAGTACGGAGTACATAATAATCGTCCCAAATATTTTATTTGGTGACATACAAACAGTGTTTGATACAATTAAACCTAGTAGATTTTTATCCAGACCTAAGTGACATGACGTTAAAAGGTAGGAAGAAATACCGACGCGATATCCCGAACTGATTTATTTTTTTTTTAGAAAATAATATTGCAAAGTAAAAAGACTATAGAAAATTTATAGACACATGGTCAGGAAGTGGGACTCTATTGAAAGCAAATAACTGAAGTGCAAAATATTCCCTCAAAATATATATTTAGATTTTTTTGAGATACTTAATTCCAAAGAAACTGAATTTTGTGAGTATATATAAGCTAACACTATTCATCTTTGAGCGTTTTTATGCTTTAATGGGCTTAAAACTAGAGGCACCTTTTTCAAGAATACCCTTGGAAAATCATAAAATTAAAACAAATATGTACTACATCAATTTTAGGGCAATATAAAAACCATACCAATGTACTTGGATATCAAATAGCAACTCAGTGAGTATCAAGAAAATTCCAGACTTGGCCCTGATTGAAATAAAAGGACAGCAATTTTCAGAGACACCATTCCACCTTGCACATGAATAATAACTTCAACAGGATCAGTATCAGACCCTGAAGTTTGAAATCAGTGTGTATTTGCTAAAAAAACAAAAAAAACAAAAAAAGGAATTTCCTTGTGATTATTAGGATTCATAGGCCAATGAAAGTGAAGAAGTAACAACACTAGGTCTGACTGGAAGGACAACTCTGATAGAAATCAGAGCACTGTGGATTGAGGTAGTACATCTTCTCAGAGTTGCATGTTGTTAATAACTATGATTAGACAGAAAGAAGTCATCTATGGAAAAAAATTCTCTTTAGGCAAAAGACTTTGTCGAACAACCTAGGAGTAAGTAGGACCTAATTTTGCCACAGGATTTAAGATTAGTCACTTAGTTAGAAAACACCTTTCTAGCCACCTGCCTTCTGATAGTGTCCAGTTTAATTTAACTTTTGAGATAACTATAACCTTATAATAGTGAGTGAATTGTGGCTAATAGTTCAACAAACAGAATTTATATAGGAAATGAATAAAATAAAAGTGGCGGAATATTGAATTAATTTTTTACAGAATAAATGACATAACATGCAGCTAGTGAGTCCCCAAAACAATGAAAAATGCCCACACATTCATGTAAAATGAACACCAATGGTAGTAAATTCTAAAAATGGCAGAATTTGGTTCTAAATCAAATGAAATTTGCACATTTACATACCGTATAAGAAAGCATAACTATGTTCATAGTATATTGTTCAGTTCATTTGCATAATCTAATTCAGTGACACTTAGGCTCTACAAATAGTATTCACTATCAGATTTTATTTCTTCTTATCCTAAATTGCAGTTTTATGAACTATAGAGCATCTCAGAGAAAGACTGTAAATATTATAAATATTATGCCAATTTTTCTGTAAAATGGAAATTCATGTAAATTTTATATCTTAATTTTCTAACAAAAACTAAAAGTAGCCTGACCTTCAGCTTAATTGTATTTTGTGCATTTTAATTACAAAAATGTAAAGCTTAAAAATCATCAGTTAATTTAAAACTACTTTTGGATAAGGACATACAATGTAGATTTTAAATATACCATAGGTTTGGTCAAACAACACATTAAATTTCCAATATAATAGTAAGGCTAACTGAGAAGTTAGTAATGTGGGCCTTTGATCAGAGATAGTATATACTCTCTATCCAAGCTACGTTAAATCAATGTGCCATTTAACTAAATTAACCAGGGCTGTTTGGATATACTGAAGGAATTCTAGACCAAGATTTGTTGCCTGGATATTGTATGCAGTATCACAGTATATGCAGTATCACAAGCCTATGCTATGTATCATCATTCATATTACATTTTTTATACTTTAGTTCCCAGAAATTGTCAACTGAAAAATGTTAATGTTGGATTAGATTCCAAATCACCTGTCATGGTCTAAAATCAAGTCTCATTTCCAATAAGGCATTGTCACATTTCACAAGTGTCATTAGAAAAAGGAAATTAGCAAATAGAAAATAATTTTTGAACAAACTATTCTTAGTGTAAAGAACCGCATATTTTGTCCACCAAAAGATAAGCTACTTAGACTCTAAGCAGCAACAATACAGATGTGCAGCAACAAATAGACTCCTGTAAAGATATGAATTTTCTCCTGATATGTTCTAGTTTTTCCATTAGAAGCAAACTTCAAAATTTAATTATATAAATTATTGTGTTATTTAATCACTTAGGATTCTTGCATATTACATCTTAATTTTCATTTCTCCAGTTTACTTCAATAGCATATATTAAAACTCATATTAGTCATAATTATTTATAGAACATATCCAATAATTTGACCTAATTGTCATATATCTTATAAGGTAACATTCATGTCTTTTCTAAATCTCTTTTATATTCATTTCACCATAGTGAGAATCTTTAACTCTAATGAGAATTTCTCTAGATATAGGTCAAATCAAGCACAAATAGCAGATACTGACAGTGACTTTAAAGTTATTTTTTAAGTTATATTTATTTTTACATCTCATGTAAACATACTATTTCTGTTCATTTATTTAAAAGTATTAATCTGTTTATTTGTATTTTACTATTATTAAGACTATGATCTAAGTCTTCCCATCCCAGACAAGCTCTCTACCACTGTACTATACTTCCAGACCTACTGTTGTTATAGTTATTGTTATTATTATTATTATTATTATTATTATTATTATTATTATTATTATACTTTCAACTTTGAGAGAGGATCTTCCAGACAGGCCTTGAACTTATGATATTTTTAATCTCCTGACTATATAGGATTATAATAATATAATCTAAGCCTTGTTTCACATTTATTCTTTCGTTTTCCATTTTTCCACATTAAAAGTACAATTACTTTTTAAAATTTTAATTGCCTATACAGTACTAGAGGTCTTGTTCATTACCATTAGTTGCTCTTTTGAGTATCTTTGTCCAGTTTGTTATGAAGATACAGCCTGTTAAATCTGTGAAATGAGGTTATTAGGTCATGTTTCAGTGTTATTTCTTGTTGTTTGGCATTATGGAAACTTAACGTTTATTCTAGATTGGCTTCTGACAAATTATGCTTTTGGATGAGTACAGTATTTCAAGTAATGTTTACAAAAATGTATCTGAAAGACACATCACATTGTAAATCAGTTGATTAGGGCCTCTTTATAGTGAAGTAGTGAAGAGAAAAAAATTATGTGTATTCTTTAACAACCATAAGTTTAATGAAATGTCAAGCCAGTGTATTTTTTCTATCATCTGTTGATAAATGATAGATGGATAGATAGAAAGATAGATAGAAAGAAAGAAAGAAAGATAGATAGATAGATAGATAGATAGATAGATAGATAGATCGACAGACAGACTTGAGCTGTTTATGAATAAGAATCCTCAAAGTGCTGAAGGAGTCTTTTGATCTAATAAATCTGAAAAACAGTTCTTACTGAATTTAAACTATTATGAAAATTATAATTAGCACTTGGAAATGGACACACAAACACAAACATATATAGTATAGATATAGAGATTATCTATCTATCTATCTATCTAACTATCTATCTATCATCTCCCCAGGCTTGTATCTATCCCTCCATCTCACCTAAACACGAGACAAATGGACCTGGATTCACTTTGACCTGTATATCAATCTCTAATTAGTAGGATTACAGATAGATAACCTTGCACCCATCTTCTCGTAGGCGCTTTTATATACTTAGCCACCAGTTCTTGGGTCTTACCTGTCAAACACTGCTATTATCTCTATTTTAAAGATGAGGAAACATAGAGGTGAGGAGGCAAAATAAATAATCCACAGGGAGGCAGCGGATTTTACCTACAATTACAGAACAGGAATTTAGTGGCAGAGACAGGACATAATCCAGGACTGATGTTTCAATCATCCATGCATGTACTTAATGATTGTATGTATTGCTTCACATCTCTGGACGACAGAGGAATGCACAGTAACATTTGATGCATGCTAAAAATAGCAAGTATCGTTATTGCCATTCTAGGCTCAGAGAACCACGTCCCACTTGAATATGGTATTAAAGAAGGACTGTAGAAGGCAGACAGTGCCTCTAGTAAGGTGTCCTCCCAGGAAGTTAAAGATGAAGGCAGACAGTGCCTCTAGTAAGGTGTCCTCCCAGGAAGTGAAAGATGATATTTCAAGTTTAGATTCACATAATAAAGTTCCCCTATATCTCCAGAGGGAAAAGCAAAAACAATTAGACTTGAGTTGTTCATGAATAAAAAAAAAAAAAATTTACAGTGTTGAAAGGAGTCTTGGAATCTAACAAAGGTGCAAAAGTATGAGTTTAAACGATTATTCCATTTATGGTTACCACTTAGAAATAGACCCATACCAGTATATCCTAAATGCTATGTATCTGTTCAGTCAAACTCTCCTGCTATTCACATGTAACTAGGTATGCAACTGTTAACTCCCAAACAGTTGGCAGAGAATATTGCAAAGCCAGTGAATAAATGCCATTACAACGGGTGAGATACATGACACTCTATAAGGAATAGCACAGTTCCTAAAGGGAACATTATCTTAGGTCAAAAAAAAAAAAAATAGAAGAGTATGATTGAGCTGTGGGTTAATTATGGGATGCTTTTCCTGGAATAGATTCCTTCCCCTTAGAGCTGAGAGGAGAAATGTATTCCTGTCAGCGTTCCATCTTTTCTTCCCACAGCTGTCCCGTCCTCTGAGCCTAGACAGAGGTGGTCCCATTATGACTCTTCTTTAGGCAAAAAAATAAGTAGTTTTTACATATCGGTGCTAGAAAAATCTCAAATTTTGGCCTTGTCCTTCTTGAAAGAATCACACCACCCCCATCCTTGAAGTTACTCTTCCAGGACAGGTAAGATGACTTCTCCACTTGACACAATTTTCCCATGTTAGATGTGGGCTAAAGTAACTCATCAAAATAGAGGGAAAAGGAACAGATTCGGCATGCTCCCTTTGACTATATGTAGAAATCACCAGCATATCTGGATTTATAAAGCAAAGCAACACGCAAACACTAGTTTACATCGATTTGTATTGGTTATAGGCATGGACCTTAACGATACACAGAGTTCTTTTCTGATTAGATAAACACTGATACCCCACATAATGTGCCCTTAAAAACAAGTGCTTGCTGAATTGTTTAAAGTCCATTATAATGTTCTTATTATCCATTGGTGTAGAATACTGTTAGGATCTTCCAGGAATCAATAGTCTCTACCTGCTGATCTATAGACGCGTTCTCGACTACACTCTTCAATTCTCCTCCTGCCGTCCCTCCCCAGAGCCCTATTAAATGTAAATATCCCAAATTCTTTTCTGTGACTTTTATGACCTGAAAGTAAGTAATCTGATTGGTGATGAAAACTCAGAACAACACAGCCTGAGCACCTTGGGAATCGGTTATGCCAAGCACTTGAGAACTAAGAAAAATATACTCTCACATGTATAGACTACAAGGGGGAGCTGTGAGGCTCACTAGGTGTTAGGACAACACTGGGAGAGTTTCTGATGGTGGTATGCTTGAAGACGCGGCCTCCCTGAAAGCCCCAGTGATTTAGTAATGAAATTTTAGCCTGCTCTGTCAATGTGCAAGATGCAGCTTCCTAATGAAGGAACAGATTCTGCATGAGTTTTAGAGTAGAGAAAGCAGACTGACCTTCTGATAACACAGCCTTGGGTGAAGGTTTCCCCTGAAAACTCCTATCAATACTACAATACCAAACAGTTCATGTAGAAAACTAGCAACAGGGCAATACCAACTAAAAACTCAGCTGCTAAAAACATTATTTTGCCCTTCCTGAGATAAGATTGAGAAGGAAGCAGTAAATGAAAACAATTTAAAATTAGATGTTTAGAACGATGTCTGATAGTCAGTGCAGATATTCTACCTTGAAATCATTTAATATTTTATTTATCATAGTTTATTCTGTGACATTTTTGAACAATCTAACTATAGGAGAGTGAGCTGAAACTTCTGTTTGGCTTTTCGGCATGGGGCTTACCATGTTGCCTAGGCTTACTTCAAACTTGGGAGCTGATATGGTCCTCCTGCCCCACATCCCTAAGTTAAGACTACAGATAGGTACCACACACCCCACTTAAATGGAAGCATTTCAAACAAAACAGAAAGGGTAAAGCAGAAATTAAAAATGAGAGAGTTTCTTATTAATCTGAAAGAACAAGAAAAATCAATCAATTTCCTATTTGGAGAAAAATCTTCTACTCCCTGTGTTGTGCTAACATTGATTGTATGTGACCAGGATTTTTGGACAGGCTATGGATGCAACCTTTGCTGACCAATGTCCGTGTCAGTAAGGTTTTCATCTATAGATCAATGCCTGTGTCCCACTTTGGCTTAGAGAGATCGATGACATAAAGAATGCTTCCCAAGCTTTGACAGTTCCTGACAAACGCAGAAGTGGATGCTCACAATCATCTATAGGGCAGTACACAGGGTCCCCAATGTAGGAGCTAGAGAGAGTACTCAAGAGTTGTAGGGGTCTGCAACTCTATAGATGGAACAACAATATGAACTAATCAGAACCCCCAGAGCTCATGTCTCTAGCTGTACATGTATTAGAAGATGGCCTAGTTGGCCATTATTCGGGAGGAAAGGCCCCTGGTCTAGCAATGTTTATATGCCCCAGTACAGGGGAATGCCAGGGCCAAATAGTGGGAGGGGGAGGGGAGGGGAGCAGGGCGGGGGGTGGGTATCGGGACTTTTGGGATAACACTTGAAATGTAAATGAAGAATTTCTCTAATAAAAAAAAAAAAAAGAATGCTTCCCAACTCTTGATCTTGAACATGAGGCTTTTCTGGACCATAGATAGACTCAGGCCATTTGATTTCATTAACTTCAAGGACTCAGAATGCATATAGGTGGTCAGACTGAGAATGCATAGAATACATTATGAAAATGAGCACGTGCTAAGGAGGGTGGACACAAAGAATCAGGAAAGTCTTATACTAATTATGCTATTTATAAAGAAAAGGCCATAAGAAATATACCAATACTATTACAAGTTTTAAATTTTGTACTTAGTGTATGACTTGCTCCCAGTTTCTTCTATCAGTCTCCCAATTCTGTGGATTCTTTTGAGCTTTAAAAACAATAAGCCATATCTTAGCTTTGGTTGAATATTTTTGAGATGCTGAACATTTAATTTTATGAAGTATACCCTCCCATTCTTCAAAGGCAGCCTTCTCTTCTTCTTATGAAGAATGAATCACTACTGGCTAGATGGCCAAATGACAACACCGCCTCTTAAACTGATGGTTAATGGCAACCACTTTCCTGTAAAGTTTCTGAAATATTTTGTGTGGCAAGTAAGAAGAGCATGAAGAAACATTTTTGGCTGGAAGGTGGGGCTTTGATCCTATGTGGAGGAAGCTCAGGTTCAGATGCCACCCACAAGCAGGATCTGTATTTTATTTGCAGTTATGTGTTCATGTTACCTCTTGGCATGTCTCGGTCAGTTCCCAGTTATGGATCCAGAATGATAACTCCTGGGACCAAGCCCATTAGCCTTCTTGCTCTGAATTCTCCTTCTGAACACACAGTTTATAATCTCTTGCTTAATGCCTTAAGGAAAAGAGAGATGTAGTCTGAAAACAAAAATCAATGAAAACTTTGACTCACTTTTTAGCTAGCTTTTCAATGTCTTATTATACACCATTCTCTACGAGTTCTGCTAGAAGTAGAAGCATTGATGGATGTGTTTTATCTTTTTCCTTTCCACTGCTACCCTGTAGCAAAGATTCTAAAGAGAAAATAAGTGCCCCCAAAGTCAGAGACTTGAGGGAAATGGAGAAATCAAGGACTTGAGTTATTTCCACAGATTAAATAATCAATCTGAGAAGTATTGAAAGTTGACTATACAGGAGAAACACTGTAGATAAATGTTACCATGTGCAAGTTGATAAATTGTAAATGCTGACTGGAACAGGCACACTATTTACTACTTGATGGTATACATAGCAGCTTGGGACTGGGGAGTTGCTAGGTCCTCTTTTGTTTTTATTTTGCTGTTTAATAGAACGGAACTTTTAGATTTTGTGAAGTTAGGTACAACTTTTGACATTTTAGAATGTTAAATTTGCATGTCTTTGTGAAAGAATAAATGAGTGCTTCTTTGTAGGAGCATGGGACACTCGTGTGTTCAAATACAAGTAACAATTTCTCTAGGCACACACTTTGCCTGTCTCTTCTCATCACCTCTATAGTTGGATTCATGGTCAAATGATACCTACTAGCTATCACTGTCGAATTTTCAGACACTGTATAAAACATTTCAAAGTGGCATAGTTTGCATGATTCTCTTTTCTTTTTTGCATGCATCTTGAATAATAATTTGAATTAACTAGTTTGAATCTCTATTCATTTTTTGCCATATACAAAGATATATTATCAATACTTGAAAAGTGCAAATAATAAAAATTGTAGTAAAAATTAAGTTAAAATGAAAAAATTTTATATATTAAGATTTGATTCTTTAGAGTAGATAGACATTAAAGTGTTCAAGTAGAAAAAAACAGTTAATTTTTTTTCAAAGATATAGGACAAAGGGCCTGGAGAGATGGCTCAAATTGTGTCTCATGCTAACCCATTCGAGGGGATCTGGCACTTTCTTGTGCACATAAAAAAAAAAAAAACTAGGTAAAACATTCGTATAGGGATAAAATAAAATTAATATATAAAAATAAAAAAATAAACTGAAGCAAGCCAAAACAAATAGGCAAAATTTAAATAGATTTTTTATTCAATATGTAATAAACAGAAATTTATTGTGCTGGATTCTTGTTTTAGATCCTCAAAATATTCTATGTAATTCTAATTCCATGTAGAACAGGGAAAGCAAAACTGCCCATTCAGTAACCTTCTTCTTGTAAGGAGAAACCATACAGAAAAAAATAAAATAAAATAAAATAAAAGAAGATATGAATGCATCAGACCCAGGGTTATATCTCTCAAATAGATTTAATCTAATTGAAATTTTAAATATGTCTTATATTCTAAACAAAATAGACTATGTAGATTAATACTGAGCACTAATGTATTCCACTGACCTGTTAGTACTATTTATTATCGGCCTCTTGCTTAATCACTTCAAACTAACAATATGGCATAATAATAAGTTTTTGGTTCCTAGAAATTATGAAAATTGTGATAGTCATATCTATACAAGTGATAGTTGACCAGATTCACACCTGTTATATGTTCCCTCTGTTTGGAAAATTCTTACAATTTTGAAAGGAACTCAAAGTAAATAGTCTTTCATCTACAAACTCTATATTCCAGTTACAAATGACCAACTTGGGGTGGGGGGGGAAGACTCATGATGAGCAGATAGGAACTTTCTCTGGGGTTGTCAAGGTGATTGGAGAGTGAAAGATTGAAGAAGAGACAGAAGATGTTACGATACTGTCTGATACACAGTGTAAGTGTGGCTCACACTTGGGGAAATGCTTAGGGGAAGCAACCTCTCCATGTAACACACATGACAGGACAAGGACCTCCTAAGTCTTAGGAGATCAGCATCTCCATATGTGAGTGGTGTGGATTCATCATATGCTCCTTCTATTATGAAAACTCTTGAATATCACTTGAGGTAGTTTGCATTTATTTCAAAGTAGCCCAGCTCATAACATAGAGACGTTTTCAAACACATTCTGAATTTTTTAGTGTGTGAGATGCCTACCGAGGTGATTGGCTCTGCTGCAGTTTTAAGGTGCACTTCAGATTTATATTCTCCCCAGATGATTATATTTTCCTGGGGAATGTTGATGTGTTCCCGCCAGCTTTGACTTCTCATATTCCCTTCTATACCCTCATCTTATTGGATGCCTGCCATCAGTATTAAATTGTTTTAATCCTGATTTTTTCCCACGTATTGCTGCTTTGCAGTTGGCTCTGATTCTTATGCCCCTTGAAAGGTACTTGTGTGGCAAAGATTGAAAAAAATTTGGCAGTTGCTGTCAGGGTTAATGTAGAAAAATAAATCTCTTATATTGCCAGTTTGGATTTACTTTTCATTTTTAATGGCCCCAACAGATGTTAGAGGAATCCTCTACTTCCTGCACACTTCCATTTTTACAGCTGGTACTGCTTGACTGGTTCTTGACTTTGGGTGAGCAGTTCCTGGGTGTTTACACAGTGATTTACAGACTCTCTTGTAGACTATAGCCATACTTGTCCTTCACAGTTTATCCTGAAAGGGATTGAAATCTGTCAATGTATCCCCTAGCTATGTTACTTTGTCCAGGACTTTCTTAGAAATTAATTTTTTTACCCTCATTGGGTAAACTGAAAGGTTAGGAATAGAAGACATAAACAACAACAATGATGATGATGATGATGATGATAATAATAATAATAATAATAATAATAATAAATAGAGAAGTAAAAATATGTCATTAACAAACAGTAAATCAGGAGATCTGTCTTCATTAATTTCTCCTTTCATAGATTTTTATTCATTTTTTTTCCAAAACCCTCACACTACTTTGAATCTGAGTGAAACATGTCTCTTGTACTTCTCCTCTCTTCTTTATCACCCTCACTAAACCACTTCATCAACTCCAATAATTCCTAAGACTCTTGTGACAAAGTACCATAACAACAACTTTATTTTCATAGACGCTAAAAGTCCCAAACTCTGGAGATCAGGGCATCTCCAGAGTTGTATTTCTTCTGAACACCAAACATTTTCATCATCTAATTCAATATAGTCTAGCAAGCTGAGCCTTGACTTTTGCAGCTGTAAAACTCAAACTCTGGCCACTCGTGACACAAGCCACAATGTGGGTCTTTGTATCATCTTACTTCTGGGTGCTGCTGGTCATCCAAATTTTCCCTCTCTGATAAGACAATTGCTGCATTAAAGCACCCCACACTGACCTTATCTTAACTTGATTACTTCCACAAAAGATTTCCAAATAAAGTCATATTGTAAGTTGATGAATGTAATGTGTCCTTGTAAGGGAGGGACATAAGTCAATCCACAATACCTTTTAAGAACAGACTCCTTCCCATACTTACTACAGGTTTCCAAAAAGAAGAACGACAGTTTTGATCTGTGCAGGGGACCATTCGGGGATGGAAGTGTCATTGTGACTGCTCTTCTAACTGCCATTCGACAGCACCATTCACATGCTCTCTTGTCTCACAGTGTCCATAGAAAGGTGGCATCTGATGCAAGTCACTTGCCAACAAGCATATGCTTAAATGTGTCAGTCAAGTAAAACCTTCACAACTGGTTCCTTAATGAATGAAGGAGGATTTGTTTGGCAAATATCTCAGCTCGATGAAAGACAAGCTAGGCTATCAAACAATATGAGAAAGAAAATGATCCGGTATTAGTGACACCAGCCATATCTTTTCCCAAGTTGTGTTAGATAGGCCTGTGCAGGGTTACAGAGGATACTAAGAAGGCTCATTGTGTTGTCATTGGTGGTGTGTGTTGTCATTGGTGGTGTGTGTTGTCATTGGTGGTGCTGGTGGTGTGTGTGAGTCACCATATGTGTACACTCAGATTTGAGTGCTTGAAGCTACTTGTCGTCCTCTGTCACACTCTACTTTATCTCTTTTTTCCCTACATTTTTAAATTAGATGTTTTCGTTATTTGCATTTCAAACGTTATCCCCTTTCCTGGTTTCCCCTCGAAAACCCTCTATCCCTTCTCCCCTCCCCCTGCTACAATGAGGGTTCTCACCCACCCACGCACTCACTCTGGTTTCCCTGTCTTGTCATTCCCCTACACTGGGAGTTTGAAACCCTTCAGGGCTACTCCTCCCAATGATGTCCGACAAGTCCATCCTCTGCTACATATGCGGCTGGAGCCATGGGTACTCTTTGGTTGGTGGTTTAGTTCCTGGGAGCTCTGGGAGATCTGGTTGGTTTATATTGTTGTTCCTCCTATGGGGTTGGAAACCCCTTCAGCTCCTTCGGTTCTTTCTCTTACTCTTCCGTTGGGGACCCCATGCACAGTCCAATGTTTGGCTGCGAGCATCGGCTTCTGTATTTGTCATGCTCTGGCAGAGCCTCTCAGGAGACAGCTATATCTCTTTAAATGCTCTCATTGAGCCTAGTGTCTGAAGATGGGCTGGCAGGCACGCTCCAGGGACCCTTCTTTGTCCACATTCTGGCAATAAAGATTGTCCTGTAGACCATCATTTTCTTTGTATGCTGAGCATCCAACCTCAGCCTCCTATGCTTCCTCAGCAAGAGCTTTATACACTGAGTCTTCGTTCCCCAGCGTGTAAAGAGCTTTATCAACCCACAATCCCCTGTACCAGTAATCAATAATAATTTTTTTTAAAGTTGATTAATCCAAGAGAAAAAAAAAGGTAGACCACATTTGAGGGAAGGGCTTTTAAGTCAGGACTATTGGAGTATTTGCCTAAGGTATCTCCAAAGTTTTCTTCCAATTATATTTTATGCTTGTCCCTGTCCCTTGTATTAATATTTCTGTTTCTTCTTGAAACCTGAAGACAATAGATTCCTTTATTCAAGAAGATTATCTTAGATCATTTCAATAACTGCAAGATGGCAATACTTTCATTTCAAAAATACTTGTTAAAATTAGAGCAAGCTACTTACAAAAACATTTTGAAGTTATTCATGCAACTAAAATTAGAATATTTTAATATCAGAAGAACTATATTTGAACAACTCTACTACACTATAACCATTATCTCTACTGTAATCTTGAAATATGCTAACTCATCTACCTTAAAAATATTTTCTTACAAGTAGCTTTGCCAAACATCAGAAATACATACCAAATCACATGAATGTGGTGAGCCACATACTTCACAGATCTAAAGGGGTTCTACAACTAGCTGATGTTGTATAATAATAAAAAGTTGATTCCTACAAGTATAGAGCTAAAATAAGTAAAAGTCAGAGGTCCAGAAAAAAAAAGCACTGGGTAAAATTTAGTTTTTACCCTAACTTTTTGTTGTTGTTTTGTTTGTTTGTGTGTTTGTTTTTTGCTTGCTAAGTCACTTGCATTGATATCAGACAGACCATGTCATGCTCATATGTCACTGGTGAAACAAAGACATCACATGGTGAGTTATTAAGCAAATTACAACGGGAAAATCTGATGAGGTAAGGACACTTGAGGCCTTGGAGTGAATAATGAAATCTTTATAACTACTAAAAGGGGGAGCCAGTTTTGGGGAGAAAATTTATCTAGACAGATCCTTCCATGCTTCGGAGGGGCCATACTAGAAACTCCTTAGCATCCCCTTTAGGCAAGTGGCATCTCTTCCTTAGGCCAGTTATCCCTCGGCATGAGAAATAATGTAGGAAAGACCCTTTAGAGTTTTATTAAAACAGAAACAGCAACAAAAATACAGGGTATTTAAGCACATGACTGTAGGAATTTGTTTCGTTGATTGTGTGTGTGTGTGTGTGTGTGTGTGTGTGTGTGTGTGTGCGCGCGTGTGGTTGATGGAGATAAAAAGACCAGCCTGTCAGCCTGCTGGCATGAAGCTGCACTGTTTAGGGTTTGTTTTGCCTTTTTGCAAGATTGGTCCACAAGAACTTTCAAAGGAGAAAAAGACGATGCAAATTAAATACGTTAGAAACGTATGGCCCATCTGTTTTCGTTTCATTTTTAGAATAAGGTTTTCATACCTTCTTTTATTTTTACATTCTATGATACCACACTATAATGTTGGCCACCTCAGAGACAACTAAATTAGCTATCCTGACCATATGGAAAGGAAAAGATTTACCAGCTAAGGAAACAAATTTAACTCAGGCAAAAAGGCCTATGTGTTTTAGAGCTGAGGGAAAAACACGTTGCTAAGGACATAGTGGGGACTATAGCCCACCTGCATAAGTAAAATTTGAAGAGATTTGGATATTCTCAAATAGTTTCTCTTTTCTTGGCATCGATCAGGAATTACCCATGTTTGAAGTGGCCTTCTGTTGAAGGCTGTCATCTGGGTGTATTTGTCAGTAAATTCACAATCAAAGACATGAAAGGGCATCTATTTCTGTCTCTGCCTCTAAGAAGAAGCGAATCAAACCTTGTCTGGCTAGAAAACATTGCATTATGGAAAAAAATGGTTCAACACACTTCACAAAAGAAAACTTTCCCCTAATATCAATTCTTCGGAAAACTGAATAAGACATCCCTTTGCGAAAGAGATTTTATTTCATTTCTCCAAATGTCAATAGGGTTGAGCTTTTGATAGAAGCCCTAGGAAACCATTTCATTTTACCTGGAGAGAAGAGTCTTACAAATTCACATATAAAATTGATGACTGCTCTGAAATCTACCAATCTTAGGTTTCTATATCAGCCACTAGAAGGGAATGGAGCTCACAGAGGCAAGGCACTTGTTTTCTGACCAGAGAAGAGAAGAGGAACAGCTGCCTGATGCAGGACCACTTCAAGTTGACATGTACAGTTATTTACAATGAATGAGAGTATGTGTACAAGCTGTGAAGACAGGGTAAATACATTGGTTGGGAAGCTTCAACTCACATACAATTACTGGAAGTGCTTTCTACCAACCTGACGATAACTCTCAGCATAGAGCTACTCAATAGTTACTAATACTAAGATATTTTACACAAGTAATAGACAATGTTTTAAGTAAAGACATATATTTTAAAAGTTTTTCCTACAAACATTGGAAAGGTTGTTTTTAGACATTAGTACCACCAAATCTTTTACCAAAGCACACAACTAATTATCAGTTATTGGAATGCATTCAATGTGTGTTGTCATATTTTCTTGTACTGGGAGGTGCAATTTCAGTCAGAGTTCTCTTTATCAATAACAAGAACTTCCAAACTCTCAGACACAAATCTGTCAGAGTTGCTTTAAAATGCCCACTGTACTCTTTTGATAAAGACAATTCTAATGATAAGAACTAAAGAGGCAAGAATAATTTCATTTTGAGCTACAATGTGTGTGTTCTCTAGGTGTATAAGGCTCTATTCTTTCATGGCTTTCCAGTTCATGTGTGTGATAACATAGAGGAGATGATTTTTTTTTTTAACATCGGTGTTTTTGCTGGTAGAACATAGTACTAAATCTCTAGACTGCATAAAAACTACTCCCTATCGTTTATTAAGATTTCTTAATGTGCATATGTAATACTAATCATTGCTGTAGCTCAGTTTATATCCAAACGTTTAAAAAGGAGTGGCTTCCTTAAAACATGCAGGATGTAATTAACATTACTGATGAACAAACCTGTACTACAATTCGGCCACCAACATAGTGCTTACAGGCCACCTGCATATCATTAGGAAGAATATTATAAAGTACACAGAAATAGCCACAGATTTCCTCTGAGTATATGGAGATGTGAATGAATTGTTAAATAACGAAGTCAATGTAACCATGTTCTACCTAAAATTTGATCTAGTTTAATAAGCCATATATAAAAACGAAAGGCTCCTTTTTAAACTTTAGAGTTTGTTCTGTAGCCACACAAGTACATGCTTTCAATGACCATTGAAAGATAGAAGAGAGGGAAGCACATCTTGTTTTAGATTAAAAGACAGCAAAGTCAATTCACTTGAGAACCATGTTTGAGAAGAAAAAGTATAAAGGAATATTAGGTTTATTTTCTTTTGACCAGTAATGGATTTCTGTAATGGCCTCCATATATTGCAAAAGGAAGCCTTTTTGAAGTTACTATTGGTCAAAATGTCCAAGAAAACTATTCATGAGATACCCAGCCCAGCTTATACATCAACCCTCAGAACGCTTACACATAAGACTTAGGGGATATCACAAAAGAGGGGACAGAAAGACTGTAAGAGCCAGAAAACCAGGATGCCTGCTGTGATATAGCATCTTCTATTTGTAACAAAGAACACAGACTTAGGAATCTCAACAATATTTTCACCTAAATGAGATCTCCAAAATTTATTTAGGAACATACACATACAGCTATGTATATTTATATCTGCAGCAACAATTAAATAAAAAGTGGCAGCAAATTAGAAAGACAGCAAGGGAACTACAGGGAGGACACAGAGGGAGAAAAAGAAATAGAGAAATGATGTAATTCTATTATAATCCCCCAAATAAATTTAAATAATGTAAGTAGATGATGAGATTTTTTTTCATGCATAACTGAACGCTTTCAGTTTTTAAAAGACATAACTTCAGATGCGTTGCTCTTTCCACTCCTAAGGCATTACTCGTCTTTACAGAGCATGCTCAGTATGTGTGTTTAAAAGACAAAAGTGGCAAGCTCCAATGTCTGGTGCATTTACTAATAAGCCCAGGTCTGCAGCAGATGGGCAGGTGAAAATGTGATTATGAGGTGTGGAGATGGTTCTGTCTGTGTAAAACATGCTCTCCAGGTTACTGGTGCGTCTGTTATGTTCATGCATTCGCCGATGATCCTCTGGGTCCTTGAAGAGCTAATCTTACACCATAAAAAAAGGTCTACATTAGAGAAAATGTTGCCACTCACAATAAATGTCTCTTCCTGTTGCAGGAAAATGGAGTAAACAGAAAGGTGTCAGCATTTGCCATGGTCGAATTTAGAAGTTAGTTGCTGAAATACTGCTTCTTCTAAGAGGAAACTGAAGTGGCTTTGCCATCTCCTGTATAATTGCACAGGAAGGCTCAGGTTTGCATCGTTCCGTGTCACTCTTTAGTGAGATGTGCATGGGGCAGACAAAGCCAAAATCCATCCAGGTGGTAGAATTCCCCACATATTCATTTGGGCTGAAGCCTTCAAATGTCAGGTGCCTGGAGAGCTCATTTAATGAAGGGGTTATCTCTGCCAACTAGGCAGTAGTGTGAAATATTATTTATGTATGTAGAAGGTGGGGGCTTGCTGTCATTTCCTTGTGGGTTTGGGCAAGTCTCTTCTCTCCAGAATGCAAGTTTTCCATAGCCACTTTGCAACAGCTCCATCCCTTTTGTTCTGTACCTCTAGCAAAGGGTTTCCATAGGATTGATATCATTTTCATCTAAAAACAAGGAGCTCCAATTGACCAGTTCTTTATTGAAAGTACAACAGAGGAATGCAGACAGTAAGGTACCGTACCCTTGGTTAACTTTTAACTTATTTAAAAGTAGCTTGTTGAAGATTGAATATTTCTGTGTTTCACTAGACCCTTTAAATATAAAAGAGATATGAGACTATATCTGACACCATCAGGCATATTATATTAAAATTTATGAACAACTTCATCAAAAACCACTTTCCCTCTCCTGCATAGAGACAGATTTGTTCTGACATGAACGTTACATGGCTGGTTGCAGCTTCAGATTAATGCGAAGGCCCCGGCGATTCCTTTTAGACGTTATTGTATGAAATAATACCTGTCAGCTGTTGCCTGATCCTAGAAGAGGGGGCAGGTTTTCCAGGTCATCCTGCCATCTGTCAGCAAAAGCTCATCTGTCCCTCTACATTACCACCTGATCTGTGCTAACAGGCCTCACGGGGAGGCCTGCTTCATTGGCCCAGTGGGAACCAGAGAAAGAGGCTGCATGAGGACATCACCTGCGATGCTGAGATTTAATTATCACTGACGTGATGAAGATGTGCACGCAGATTGAAACGCTCTTGAATAAATTCATGGAGCAGGCTATTCTCCCCCTCCCCCATCCCCTCCTATTCCCATTTACCCCTACCCTCAGCCAAGTGTACCTACTCATTTCAACAAAAGCCCTTACAGAGAAACCCATGGCAAACCCCCTACTCCAGCCCCTCCCTGGGTGTGCCCCAGCATACACATTCAACTAAACATGCCCACCAAAGAAGCAACCTGAGGAGAAAGAACAAGGTTGTGAACTTGGGAGAAAAAAAAAAAAAAAGTTCTTTGCCTTTCACTTACAGCCCTGGTTATTTTTCTGCCAAAGTTCCTTGTTATCAAATTTTAAAGCTGTATTGATTGTGGCTGGCTTGAAAATCAGATTTCATTGTGGGGTCCACTTTTGACCTAGGGTTTTGCTCAGTCTGTGGCAGCTGTACCGCAGAGTTACCTGGGCTCTCCTGTGGAGAGTTAATGCGAGAGTTCGCAGCAGAGGTAGAAGTCGGAGAGACTATAAAAGGTAGACAGAGCTTAGACAGCCCCCGGAAACCCCAGGACAGTGCACTCCAGCACGCACTCTCAATCAATACCCTACACAAACGTTATTACAGGTCTAGGCCTCTTTGCCTTCAAAGCCGCTTAGCCCGTATGTGGTATTAATTCTCCCCTGTACAAAAATGTAGTTGATAATCACCTGGCTGAGAAACGGATTTGGGGTTGGAACAGCAGATTTCCTCAAAGATTACAGAATAAAACCTAGTTTCTTGGGATAACTCTGGATAATTAACCGTAGTGAAATATATTCCCGTCGTTGATTCGTGCCTTTGTTAGATGCAACCCCAGAGGAACATTTATGCCATTACGGGAGGCGAGATCTGATTTTAACCCTCTTCTAAAACATGCTATGCAGCACAATACCCGGTTTTATTTCCTTGATTTTCAGGAGCCTGCCTTAAGTCTAGAGGCCGATTATTAAGCAAGCACTTAACTCAATTGACTCCTAATTATAAAGTTACAAAAGAAAATCATACCCTGCACCCAGCCTCCTTTCCTGCCCTAGCTACATGACCCTCAGCCACCGTTGTCTTGGCCGTCAACGGTTCTAGAATTCCCTTCCCACAACTATGGCTTGGAGCACAAGGGACATTTTTCCTAAGAAGGGGGATTTGGACTAGCCAAAGAAAGCCCATGTTTTTCTTAACACAGTGATAAGCAGAGGCTGGATATAACTCCTTGTTCTTTTACAGAGAAATCATGAGCAAACATTGCTTTAATTCACATTTCAAAAATAATTACTACACATTCAAGACATTTATCATGTTGTCATTGGAAGCTGGGAAAGGTTATTCTTTGGGACTTAAGGTCACAGAAGAGAATGTATTATTTGAAACTAACACATAAGCTATCCACAAGATTCCTAGGGGGCGAATAGAGGTCTCCCATCTTCCAAAAGAGTTAAGAAGTGAATGTGGTAACTGCAGCGCAGAAACTTATCAGACTCTGAGTGGTGAGTTTTGAAAGTAAATCTTATGCAGTATGTTATGAAGCTCTTGTGAGACACGTGCTGAGGGACACAATACTTTTTCACAAAGTTTTACTGTCTGGCATCATATGGAATTTTATAAAGATTCCATCTTCCAATAATTGTGACAATGTTTTAGAAAAAGTTAGTAAATTATATATAAATATTTTAAGCTATACATTGAAGTGATGTTTTATAGATTAATTATTTCATAATACACATTTGTTAACAGATGTTTCATTGGTAGGTGGTTTTAAATAGTATGCATGTTATTGAATGCCAAGTCCAGCTTAGAATATGAGAGTATGCAATGAGAATGTATGTACAAGACGTGAGCATATTCCCAGAATGCACACCTTGTAGCTCTCCATGGCATTTACACCTACGGTCCTCTCATAGATGACAAACCAGACTGGTTCTGCATAGCTTTGTGTTGAGTGTGGTCTGTCGGCAGCTATGTAACACTAGGAAGTCCTGAAGAGAAGGAGGATGAGTTAGATATTAAAGAAGTATAAGCGGAAAACTAAGGAATGTGCTTAGAGGGTTTGTTTGTTTGTTTGTTTGTTTGTTTTAGATTGGGGTAGAATATCAGAAAAGCTCTGTATAGCAGGTACGTATAACTCCCTAGTAACATTTGGTCTCTTACTGACAAGTTTAGTTTCCAGCAAATGTCATTACTATTTGGTGACTTCTCTATACTAAGTGAGAGAATACCTTCCCTTCAAAAGTAGCTTTTTGTAGATGTTTACTTAAGAGGAATATAACATAAGTTTTCATCAAGAGTCAAATCATGTTTAAAAGTTCAATAGAGGAAGGAAGGAGGAAGAGGAAGTAAAAGGACATATAATTTTACAAGCACTATATATGTATATGTATGTGTATAAGTATATGTATATGTATATTACCTTTTTACAGAATATATTGTATTTTTTCAAACAACTTATTTAAAGTAGTTTTCAGCTATTGATCTCTCTAGGTCTCAAACTAACAGGTTTTGCTGTTTGTTTGGAATTTGTGAAATTGACAAAAGAAAAGTGTGGACGTCAATTTCCTAAAAGATCTAAATGGTCAAGATCAGTATACTCTCTCTTTTATTTTGATTATGTGACTCATATATATATATATATATATATATATATATATATATATATATATATATATATTGGTTTTTGAGACAAGGTTTCTCTGTATAGCCCTGGCTGTCCTGGAAGTCATTCTGTAGACCAGCCTGGCCTCGAACTCAGAAATCTGCCTGTCTCTGCCTCACAAGTGCTGGGATTAAAGGCATGTGCCACCACTGTCTGGATATAAATTCTATCATTTAAAGGCTGAAATTTCCAAGACTATTTTTTATCCGCCCCCCAAGACATGAGACTTCCCTCATCTTGAGACAGGTATTTAGTGTTGTGGGGAGGAGTACAATGTCACAATAATGTACCCTTTGGGGAAAGAAAGCCCTCCAGATAATTTATAGTATTACTTAACTGAAAGGTAAGAGAAACAAAGTGATATTTGGGGCAAAACTACTGAAGGTTGTATCTGTCCACGGGACTTATTTTCTAGTTGGATTGTTACAGGAGAAAAAAACAGAAACAAAACCAAACAAAAACAAAGAAATACTTCTTATCACTATCTTTGAAAAGCTAGCCTGATTATAAGAATAGCCCAGTGAATATGGCCATTTCAAGTACTTCTTCCCACTAACTTTTGTTGATATTGGCATTCTCATGTGCAAGAGGGAGAAAGCTGACAAGATCATGTCCAAACTGTTTCTCTTATTTACAAGACAGCAAAAATTATCAAGCACTTTCTTAAGACCTTTTCTTTTCTAAAACAAGGCTATTAATTATTGATGCATATACAGTGATCACTAAATAGTCGCACAATCCATACAGTGACAACTTAATTAGAGCTTTCAAATAGATTTCTTTGCTCATCCATTGTGACAAACATTTAACTTCCCTACAACTTTGCTGCAACCTCATTAACATTTTGCATAAACTAACAGACTCATAGAAATGAAAGCAGACATAAATATGCTAGTCTGTGAAGCGTGGGAGATGCCCAAGGTGACTCAAGGGCTAGTGACAGGCAAGACAAGAATGAAAGCATCAAGTAACCCTTGTCCTAATCAGGATTTTGGAAGAATAAAAAGATTGTGAAATACAGATGCTATAACGTAAATGACGGTCACATAAAAAAATTTTGAAGGTTTTACCAAAATAATCATTTGTGGTTCAGATACAGTTCTAAAGCAACCGTAACTCTCCTTGATGTGTGTGCTTTACATCCTCTGTGGTTCAGCAACTTCCGCTGTACTTTCAGCATTGATTACTATAAACTGTGTCCACCTCCAGTACCCTGAATGGTGACTTGAATAGCCAGTCACCACTATCTTCTACTAAGTGGAAAAAATAAAATATTGTCTCAGACAATAGAAGGTATGTTTCAGACAAAGCATCTCTTTATCCTAGTCAAAGACCTGAGAATTCTGAAGAATTATCAAGTACATTTCAGATTAACATCTGTTTCACATGTGAAATGCTTATTAAACTAAGAGCTAAGAGACAAGTCATAGATGATGTGATAAAGTAACTTTTTGATTTCTTTGTTGAACATTGTGATAAGGAAAAGATAAAGTACTACAGGATCCTGGACAAGATCATATCCTTAAGAAAAAAATTGTAAGACTTGTCATAAATTCTCATGCATGGAGGGTAGAGAGGAAAAGACATTGAGAGCAGAATAGAAAGATTTGATCAGGAGCCAGCATCATAATTTGTTATCAAAACCAAACATGAATAACAATTTAAAGCACCTACCTCATATTTGAAGAATACAGTAATATCTTAAATTATAATTATTGTAAGTAAAGGAGTTTATAATTAACTGAGAAATATTATAAATCAATAGAAATGTTAAAAGAAGAGTAAAGAAGACTATCAAGAGAAATTACAAATACAGATATGGCATATCATTTTATGAAGTTTTCTTTTAACTTACCTTATCAGTGTTTTTTTCTACATATACATCTCTCTACCATATCATATGCCTACCTGTTATGCCCTGGAGGCCAAAAAGGGAGTCCCAGGTCCCCTGGCCTGGGATTACAGGTGGTGTGAGCCATCATGTGGAATTGGGGAATTGAACACAGATCCTCTGCAAGAACAGCTAGTGGTCTAAACCACCATGATATCTCTTCAGAACCAACATTTCATCTTAATCATGAGTAATTGAGTAGATACCCACAGGCAGTGATATAAAAGACACTTGAAGACTAGAATGGAAAGCTTCATGTAACCAAGTTTATGACTGAAATTGACATTATTTTACTATACTTGAAGGCAATTCTTCAATTAATACTGGCATTTTAAAAAATGATATCTACTCAGGAAAGTCCAGAAAGGCTCTCCTGAGGAATAGATCTTTAAATTCAGAACAGAAGAATGGCTGGGAATGCTTAAGAGAGTCTAGGAGATTACAGAGAGGAAAAGCATCACATTCAAAGACTGTGAGGCACAACAGAGGATAATTTATTTAATGACCCAAAAGGTACTTGAGATGGATGAAATTATTGAGGATGCTAGAGGCTATTTTTCTCAGGAAGCAGGTAATAGGGATCCTTGTTTGCCATGGTCAACATGTTTCACTCTCCCCTGACACTATGTGGTAGCACAGATGGCTTTAGCAAGGAGAGATGGAGGAAGAATGTTCTGGAGTGCAGTGGACTGAGTGGAGGTGTACTGAAACATGGTTGTGATTCTAGTCAAAATCTGAACAAGAAAAGAAAAGCTGTTAAGGAGTTCTGTACTCCATTTATATTTCATCAATTGTCACTGTGAAACTACCTGTCCTCATCACTATGCGTTAGATCTAATCAGCCTTTTTATTTCCTTAAAATTTGACCATAAACCAAATATTCTTCTCTGATGAACTGAAACTCTAGATGAAGTACAATTATCTAGTTCCTGTTGTGATGAGCATACTTACTCAGCCTTGATTAAGAGTAACAAAAAAAAAAAAAAAAAAAAAAAAAAAAAAAAAAAAAAACAATAAACAGCTCTGCTTGTATCATTGGCTTGTATGCTAGAAAGATAGATCAAACTAAAAGTGATGGCTCCCTCCAGTTACGCCTATATTTTAGCTAATTCTTCAAGGAGGGTGAGCTGAAGGTCAACTTGATACAGGAACAGCCTCTGTGCTTATAGGTCTGCAGAGGGGGTGGGCACCCTGCTTTAGAGGACCACAGAGATTGCTGTAAGAAACTACTTAATGCTGCTATGAGAGAACAAGTAGAGAAAAGAAGCTGAGATGTTTTAGAATAATCTCCCTGTAAAGATTTTAATGTAAATATATATATTGCTTTAACCAACGCCAGCTTATCAAGTTTCCCAAATCATTTCATGAATCTCAAGCTGCCCTAAATTAGGAAAATATCCTAGAATACATTCCTTTTGCTGGGTTGTATGATGGTTTTCTAGATGTTCACTGAGGCCCAAATGACAATAACTTCAGGAGAGAAGGAACACCTTGTTCTTCAGCATCCCAAGAGCACACTGAGCTGCATTGGCTGTGTTACTGTGATCGTTTCCTGGGTGTAGCTCTTTGAAGTCTGTAAAGCGTATGTCTTTTTTTTTCCAATTTTCATTAGATATTTTCTTCATTTACATTTCAAGTGTTATCCAGAAAGTTCCTTATACCCTCCCCCCTCCTGGCTCTGCTCCCCTACCCACCCACTCCCACATCTTGGCCCTGGCATTCCCCTGTACTGGGGCATATAAAGTCTGCATAACTAAGGGGCCTCTCTTCCCAATGATGGCCAACTAGGCCATCTTCTTCTATATATGCAGCTAGAGACATGAGCTCAGGGGGTACTAGTTAGTTCATGTTAGTCTTCCACCTATAAGGTTGAAGACCCCTTCAGCTCCTTGGGTACTTTCTCTAGCTCCTTCCTTGCGAGTCCTGTGTTCCATCTAATAGCTGACTGTGAGCATCCACTTCTGTTTTTGCCAGGCACTGGTATAGTCTCCCACGAGACAGCTATATCAGGGCCCTTTCAGCACTATATCTGGCTGGCATATGCTATAGTGTCTATGTTTGGTGGCTGATTGTGGGATGGATCCCTGGCAGCCACAGTCACTGGGTCCATCCTTTGGATTCAGCTTCACACATGATCTCTGTAACTCCTTCAATGTGTGCTTTGTTCTGTATTTCAATGGCTCATCTCATTACTTATCAGATGGAGCATCTAAAGATGCAACCCAGCATTAGAGAACAATGAAGGAGAATTCCTGATTGTACATGACAATTCTGTAGAGAGAGAGTTTTGTTCTCTCCTTGCTGGTTTTTTAGTGCAGCAACGAAGGCCTTCAGATGTTGCCTCCTTAAGCAGACCATCTACATAGGGTGCTGAAGAAATGGATTCTTTTCAAGAGATCATGGCCTGCACCTTCAAACATAGTTTCTAGAGTTTTGCCACCTCAATGAATAAAGCATTGTGACAAGTACTGATTTGCGAGCACAATATGGTTACTACAGATGATGTTGGCATTATTATATACACAAATAAACAGTCAACATTAATTTTCTTTAACAGTATAAATTTTACCTATTTTTCTGGTTACTGATCCCTAAGCAGTCACTTTAAAGATGATTCTGAATCACTCATTAAAATTGCTTAAATCTGTACATTCCAAATGTGTAGAGGATACACTAGTCATGAAAATGCTAAAGACATGGCTATCTTATAACTCTATGTATTAGCAATGAAAAGAAGAAATACAACATGGCCCTAGAACAACTTATTCAGTCTTTGTTTTTCCTTATTCTTTCCTAGATAGCAAGTAATAAAATCTAGCACTTTAAGCAAACTGATCTCTCTGATGCTTTAATGGAAATTAGAGCATAAAATGTCATGGTTCTTGTTCATTTTCACTAATTCTAAATTTCCTTGGCATGTAGGCCTCCCTAATAATGTTTCCTCTTCATTTGAAATATATAGAGTTTCCATCCATTTATTTGAAATGTGTATAAATAGACATAGCTTCAATTCATTGACTCAAATGTCTACAAAGGAAGGAATGTGATCAATTACTTTACTGTGTAGTCAAATGGTATCCGAAAGCAGGATATGGGGAAATATTATTAACTCCTTCTGCCTTGAGATGTCTGCCTTTTCCACTGAGTAGTAATCTCTTAGATAATCTACCCTTGAAGAGTTTCACAATCATATGAGATTGCCTCCCTGTGAGTCAAATCAACCTCCCACCCTGCAAAGGCAAAATCAAGAACTGTCTTTCAGATCCCACAGCATCAGCAACTAGACTTGAAGGAAGAGAGGAAGAAGTTCTGGGGAAATGATTCTTATTTTATAATTTAAGTAAAGTTAATGTATATCTCAGCTATAGGTTAAGAGTCCCTTCCCACAAACTCTTAGAAAATTGAGTTGTCCTAGGATTTTGCCACCACTCTAGTTATTTAAACGAAGCAGGCTGACTCCAGTCTTGGAAGCTTTGAGTTCTGAGTGTTGTTATCTCGGCTAGTCATAAATGCATCCAACCTGCATTTCCATCTGCAGTGTTGGTGACTCCCTCCAGAACACACTGAGGCACACACAGTTTACAGGCACAGACAACTGCTTTGGAGTGTCTTCCAAACAGAACACTACATGACCGAATGCAAATGACCAGTTCTGATCATCACTCACACATCGAAATAAGCATTCCTGAATGGTCCTGAATGTCCTGGTTCGTAAACAAATAGAAAACAACCAACTGAATGTACTGAGTTTCCTGTGCAGGTTGGACATGATGCACTTTCTCTCTTTACAACATTTAAGAGGGAGGGCCCTTCTCATTCCAGTTCCATTACAGTTTTAAACTTCCCTATCACAGATGATCAATTGCTTAGAATAAATGGAAAAAAATCCTGAAACTTCTCGAAGTGGTTTCTGGTATCCAATTTACATGGGATTTTTGACCTGGCTAGACAGAAAATGTTAACACAACTTCACTACTAAGCAAGTCTGAACATGTGTGTGCTTGACTTTTATTAAACTCCTACTGAAGAAACAGATTAATTGGAGGCTGATTCACTGGCGAACAGGCGTTAAAGACAGAAGGACCTTCTCACATTTTGTTCTGTTATCCGGGCTCATGCCATCTCAGGTTGGCAAGGAGATCCCAACTGCAGTGTTTTGAAATATAACTGAAAGAAATTGCAGAATAACAGGTGCAAAAAAAAAAAAAAATGCAAGCCACTTATAAAATGTTGATCTGTTTCCTTCCCTTTTCTCTTTCCAAATGGCCACCTGACACTTTGTGGGCTCAGGTACTGCCCAAGCAGCATTTTATCCTGCACTCGCATTATGGAAACTGACTTTAGAAGCCTGCAGCTGCTACAGTTAGGTTTACATCATCACTCGTCCCCTCCCCTCATTAAACAATTATTTTAAAAACCGAAGCTGGGTACCATCTCTGAGGAAGCCTTTTGGATAGCCTTCAATCCATGAAATGCTGGAAAAGCCCTTCTCAGCAGCCTGGTGTATGTCTACAAAATCTGGATGTAAGACCCTTCTGTTTCCTTAGATGTCTAGTACTTTGCACTGTGTAAGAAAAGATAAGCAGAGTAAAACAGCCATTCTACAACTGCTGCTGGAACTACGAAGTTGGTGAGTCAGGGAAAGGCCCTGTGATGAATTTGTGGAGAACTTTTGTGGTTTACAGGATTTTCCCCAGGTACTCTCTTTCTTGGCATCTCTGTGAAATAGGTGCCACCCAACTTTTACAGCTGAGCATGCTAACGTTTCACGGGGTTAGGAGAAGAGATGGATCAAAGAGATGAGCAGACTACACAGCCCAGACCATCTGATTCTGGGCGATTTTCGAAGAACATGCCTTCAAAAGGCTTCAATGTTGCTAGAATTTCCAACCCAAATAAGTTCATCTAAAAACCACACAAGCAAGTTTCTATAATCATATGCTATGTAGCTAGATTGGGCAGATCTAACATGATAGATACTAATTTATTCCACAGCAATAAGACCCCTTGCTACTTTTTCTCCTGTTCACGTGGTTCTGGTCTATGAAGGCTTTTCCTCCTGTTCCTCTGTCCTCTCTCTTCCCCTCTCATTCTCCTCCTCTTTTCTACCTATCTTCTTCTCAAACCTCCAGTCCCACCTCTCCCTGCCTCTTAATAGGCTCTAGTCTTTATTGACCAGTTGAAATGAGGAGAAGGCTCACATGAGATAATCCAAGTGACAGACTGCTCATTGGGGAAGTAGAATTAACATCAGAATATGAACAGCATTAGACCAACCTCTTACACTTGAAGTTCTCTATACCTGAATCTTTTCCACTGTCACATATGAGCCCTGTGGAGGGAGGAGCTTTGAACCTCCAGACTCAAAATGTGATCGTTGACCATTGGTTGCCAGTCACTAGAACTATAGAAATCTTCAGCAAATCAGTCAACTGATTTGCCACCCGACTTCAGTAGAGGGATCTGTTCAGAACCTCAGTGGAATGTGTCCTTTGCCATGAACTTGCCAGAGCCTTGTATTTCTGGGGCTTGTACCTTCTTGACAAAGCCCTGTAAGCATCATTTTCCTCTGTGACATTTTTCTTTGGATGAAGACATTAACATGAATACTGAGAAGTGTGTCTGAGGGTAAGATTTCAGCATTAAATTTTTAAAACCTACCTGTTCAAAGCCAAGTATTACTACACAAACTCAGGTGAGTTACATAATACATCACCTTTCAAGGAATTTCTGCTTAGCAAAATGGATCACTGGCATACTGGTTGGCCGTGAAGGGCAGAAAAGTTCGAGAGACTTTCTTTAGACCTTGTACCTTAGGTTATTTTACTTCTAGAGAAGATAAATTTTGTTTACTTAATGGAGGCTAATGCATTTTTATTCAGTTGTTTGCTATCTAGAACCTGTGTTTTCTCATCAAAGTTTTCAGGCAGATCTCCAACATTATTTATAATAATGACATACCCTGAGGCCACATGGTAAAATCTGCCTATCATCTTATTAATTCACTTCAAATGAACATGTACATGCATCTGCAGTTGTTGGTATACATCTGTAATGTGAACAGGTCAGAGGCTGAGGCAGAAGATCACAAGTTTAAAGCTAGCTCAGGCAACATATTAAGTGTAAGGTCTACCTGGGAAAGATTCAATAAAATTTGAAAGAACATGGATCCAAATTAATGGTAGAATACTTGTCTAGATTACACAAGGATGATGGTTCAATCACCAGTACAGTTAAAAGAAAATACGTGTATCCATGTAAAATGAACCTACCACAGACACATTATTTTTAACTAACTGCTGCCAGCAATATTAGGATTCACTGTTTCTCCTTTCTCAAAGCTGTATAGAATGGATGCTTAGCTTTTCTTATCTAAATTACAAACTGTATAACAAATAGTTGACATGGAATGCACCTCAGAGAACTATGGGATGTTGCTTAGTCTCGACTTGTAATGGAGAAGCATATCAGTGAACTTTTCTGTATGTGCTTTCTGACAGCTAACTAGCTACCTTATGACCTTCATTTATTTATTTATTTATTTATTTTCATTTCTTTCTTTCTTTATTTTTACTACATTTCAATGTAAAAAAGGGGTCCAAGAACAGAGTAAACTATATCATATCTCAACAATCCAAGCCTAGTAATTCCATCCCACTTCCTAGATGATAAATATCAAGATTGGTTTCTTCTAAAATTATCAGTGCTGGGTGCATTCCACTTCTCATGCCATATAATATGCTGTTACCAGCATTCCCAGTTTTAGAGAGCAGGAAGAATGTGGACAAACACAAAAAGGATCTCAGTTACTTAAATGTGATCTGTATTCACACAGCCTACACAGGACATGGAAGGGTAGAATTATTTCCTATTTTTATAATTATTCTCATCTCTGTTTTGCCTAGGTAGGATAAGATAGTTACTGATGCAATGCTTAGTTACGAATCAGCTATTGTCTCTATCATAATGAAATATAAAAGCTTAAATGAAAAAAATCAGTTGCAAATCCATTGTTATTGTGTTTTGTTTGTTTGGCTTCCCATGCATAAGATCTAAACACTCAAGCTGTCCCCATAAAAATCTTTCTCTAAATCTTTGTTTTAAAGTATCTGATAGGACATCATTCCATGTGGGAATATTACATACAGCCACTGATTCAAGAGTAACTGAGAACTTATGTACAAAACATTCTTTACATATTGACAAATATTTCTAAAAAATGAATTGGTATTTTTTGTTGTTGAGTGTTTCATGAGTGACCTTTACCTCTGCAGACATATGCAGTTTTCAGTTTTTTGGGTGAGACTTTCAAAATATTTTTTTAGAGTGTTCAATGTTAGCAGTGACATTTTTACAGTGATTTCAGAGCCTTGTAGTTTAGAATATTCTATTTTCTTTATTTCTAATTACTCACACCACCCTCGTTTTCAATCCTGTGCAGATGTAATTGACAGTGATGATATACAATATGTATGAAATGAGCTCTTCGCTATCGGTGGTGTGTGTCATGCAAGACTCCATTGCAATATTTACAGTTAAACTAAACTTTTTAGAAGGAGCAAAATTGCATTTGTTTTGCAGATTTGCTCATCATTAAATGTGAAACATTTCACATTTGTCTTTTTGAGTAATTGGCTTTTTAAAATGATAAGGTGCTCGGAACACTTGTTATGTGGATAGGTCTGACGTTGTATCCCAGAAATCCATATGCCATACAGACAGAACAGAAGAAAGATATTCACAAGCATGTCACAGATTGGACTAAAGCAAGCCAAAAACCCAAGTGCCATGGCATTAACAATAGCACCAGATTTACTGTCACGATCGCAATCTGTGCTGTATCAGAGACAGAAGGAGAACTTTTGATGGGTAACACCTCAGGGTTTTTTTTTTTTTTTCATCTTTTTGGCAAATTATCATTTATCTTTATATTTTTGCCTGCCATATAATATTATTACAATGATATGAGAAATGCAGGATATGTTTAATGGGACCCAAGAAAAGGACTGAGCAATTCCTCGGGCCATGTAGGATGAAACAGATATACAGAAATTCTGTTGTTTTATTTCAGATCTAGTTAGAGCTGGAAACAGAAAACAGCTAGGTACTTGTATTTTAGCTTCTTGAGAGTTCACAAAAGGAAAGGGATTCTTAGTGACAGGGAAAACAAAAGAATTACCACTCTCGGGAACTTTAAAAACTCTGATGTTTTAAAAATGTGTGGTTCCCCAGGATAACGAGTCAAGGCTAATTTTAGTTTGGAAGATGGAATGGGCTGGGGGAGAATGTTTTGAACGTAAAAGTATCCATTCCTTTTTGGTCTGTGTGCATGTCCCAATGATGCAGACACAACGGGCAGCTATTCACAGCATGGCCCCTGACAGCTACTAAACCATTACAGAATCATAGGAGCAGAGCCTCTGCTGGAATGATGGAAGGAAAAACCCCAAAAACACTGCACAGAAATTCCTGGCATCACAGAAAAACATCAGCCGATTGTTTCTCTTCATTGAAGGCTGTTTGGGGACCTCAATGAAAATATTCTGTTCTTCTGTGTTTTGACTGTCTTCTGGCTGAGGAATTTCTGGAGGCCAGACTTCTTGGGTACTTTCCTTTTTTTGTAAAAGAATGCCTGTCTTCCAATGTTATCCAATTGTGTTGACATAATTACAAATATTAATTTCATAGAGATAGAAAAGAAGCCTCAAAATCCATTAGAAAAAAAAAGCAAACTACATAGGATGCAAAGCTATTCAAGTTTAGCTAGATAGCAACAAAGGAATGTTGATCGATCTTGTGAGGGTTTTTTTTGCTTGTTTGTTTAAACTATGATTTTTCCCACCAAATCTTCATTATTTTGTTCTTAGAATTCCTTAGTTGAGTTGGAGAACTAGCCATGACAAATCCCTTCAGTGTCCCATTGGACAGACTCCATATTCTCCGTATTCCCTGATCACTTCTGGTTCATGTGCCTCACTTTCAGGACACTTCCTACATTACTTTTGATTTTCAAACACTTGCCCAAGTGTTTACTTAAAACCAGTCTATCAGCAGCAAAGTATCAAGAATTACAAAGAAACACTCGGGAATGATAACTTTTAAGTATGTGCATGTTGCTATTAACCAAGAAACAAAAAAGGGAAACCACTCTAAATAAATTTAGATAATAAATTTAATAACCTTTTAAAAATTAATTAACACATATTTAAGGAAATATGCTGAGACATAGATGGCATGTATTATGAGTATAATATAAATACAACTGGGAAGTAAACATAACTTACGTTTACTTTCCAGGGAGTGTGCAGTATGTGAGATCATGTCTACATAGATTCTTATAGAATTTTACCAAGTTGATAAAATAATTATACTATAAAACCACTTATATTTGGTGATGAATTTCTGCCATGAGTCCAGCCTATATAACCAGAGAAACAACTACATATAGGCTCACTTTGGAGTTGCAAAGTGATGCTTATATAAATAAGACTTGAACGTGGAGGTTGAAAAGGGGAGATAGCTACATTATAGGACTTATTCATGTAATATCACACTGAAATACCCACAACTTACATCAAAAGCCCTCATAATCCTAATCTTCCTATGGTTTTAAAGCTGTTGAGAGGCATGCAGAAGCCATTATATTAGGTATATTAAATAGTTAAAGTCTTGAAAAGTAATAGACCCAGAGCTGACATGGTGACTGATCTTAACTGGAATCAGAAGAGGCTGGGATTCACTGAGGGTTCTGACCATTCAGGGCAGAGGAAGCCTAAGAGATTACACACACACACACACACACACACACACACACACACGCACACGCACACGCACACGCACACGCACACGCACACTCACTCACTCACCAATGGGGATACAGGAAACAAAAGGCATGGGAGCAGAAAAAGAGTGGGTGATGAGGGGGGTAGAGACTAAAAGAAAAGCGAAGTCTCCAAGGTGGGAAGAAGAACAAACATGTATATCGATGTGCACTGGGAGAAAACAGCGAGATCCAATCATTGACTGAAACGTTTGCTCTTTCATTTCAACTAATAGACAAGTCTGTCTGGTCATTGGGAACATACTATTACCTAAGATATGGCATACTCTTAAGTTTAGAATGAATGTCACATGATGCATAGGTGTCTCCCATTAAATTTGATCCTGAGTAATATTTCACACAATAGTCTTCACCTAGCTTAAATATGGTATTAACTGTTATTCATTCATCAACAAACAAAACTCACTGTCCTGTTTCATGTACTGGCTAGTAAACATTTGTAATTCCAGTTCCAGTTGATCTCATGAGTCAAATCCACACTCAGACAAATGCAAATTGATATTTAAAACAAAATAAACTTTCAAAAAAAAAAAAAAAAAGGTTAGACGGATTAACTAATACTATTGTGGTAGTGAGTAGAGACAGGAAAGCTGCTACTACCCCTTGCTGGTCTCCAGCCTAGCTCCAGGTTGTGTCATAGGACTGGTCTCAGTGGCATAAAGGAGAGAGTGACAAAACAGAGCACCCCAATATCTTCTCCCCAGCACAGTGCATTACATACAGCATATACACAAACTTCCATATTCATATATTCCCCCACTTACAGACAGATACATATATCCAGGCAAATAATTCAGTAGATGCTTAATCCTAGACAAGTACATACAAAGAGCTTTGCAATAAATTTAGTGTCGACTAAATATGGAAAGGAGAATTGACTTTACCAAACACATTTGTAAAGTTGCCCTTAAGAAGGAACTCCTTCTATAGAAAAACATGGAACAAGCATGAGCCAGGTCCCTTCTGTCTCTACTTTCTTTACATTGTAGTCTTAATAACTTGTTGTGTCTCTACTTCTTATTGTATCTCATATTAAAATGAGTTATCCTCAGAGGTGCTTATAAATCCTGACAGTTCTTCATCACCATAAGCAGACTACCTATATGAAATAAAGGAGAGTTATACATTTATTAGAAGTATTTATCTTTCTACAGTCAATGGACTTTATTTTCTTTTATATAGTTCTTGGAGAATATCAACCCAATGATTATCCTACATTTTTACAAAATTCCTTCCTTAACAGTGTTTCTAAACTCTTTTAGGGGGTACAAATCATTGGGGGCCATGTTTTTATTAGGACTCACTGATTTGAGACATGGATATATGCAGATGTCTAACAACAACCAAATTTGTCCCTAACAACTAACTATATTTCATTCTTNTTCATTCTTAGAGTTCCAAAGGACTTTTTCATCTTTTAGCCATAAAATGTGATTCTGCAAAGATATGTATGAAGATGCAAACCTTGTGCTAACTCTCATGAAACACTTTAGCCTTACAATACTAGGACACAAACCTAGAATCTCATGCATGGGAAGCAAGTGCTCTACCATTGATGGGCACACATCTGCAGTTTCGTGACTTATGTAGCTTGTAAGCTCTGGTGTCCCTTTCTATGTCAGGGAAGTCTTCATGTGTTAGATCCTTAAATATTTTCGGTTCCATTTTATTACAACATTTCAGCTGTACTAATGATAAACATCAATGTGAAATTTTTTCCTTATGTCTATCGTCTTGCATAAATGAGCTTACCACAGGAAGTTTTCTTACTGCTTTGTCTATCGACTTGCATAAATGAGCTTTACCACAGGAAGTTTCCTTACTGGTTTTCATCTTGACCTCATTACAGTAGGTTTTGTCACCCAATGTCCAGTTTTAAGAATTTATAATTCTGGTTATCTTTATTCTTTTTTGTATTCTGTTTGGTCTTTTGCACATATAGGTATATATTACTGCTTCCAAGGGAATAGATTACTCTTTTAACGTCTGATTTTTGTTGATGGTGTTCATGTTGCAGTGGTAGCAAGTAGGGAAACAAAGAGAAAAAATATCATTATGTAGTCCAGTCTGGGTTAAACTTCATAAATCCACTAACCACTGCTTCTCTAGTGTTCGGATTAAGGACATGTGCCAATATCTCTGGCATTGACTTTTAATTTCAAATTGTTGAGCACCATCTTTAAGAAATATGGCTTTCTCAATATATAGTGATATATTCTTTGTGGACTAATATACAGTTAAGCTTTTCATGTTTGAAATATTCTCGTTTGACTTGTGTGTGGATATGTTCCTACTGTATATGTTATATGAAAAGTTTTCAGATATATATGTATTTGTGATTAATTTTCTTTATGTATTTATAGCTATACAATCAGACACAATTATAATTTCTGAAAGCAATATGTTTGTATCAAGGCATACTGCTTTTATATAGCAGTAGCTGCCATAGAACACAAATCCCAATTCTTAGTGTTGGCACAAAGTTTATTTCTCCATATGGCAGGTTGTTGAGTGTATTATCAGTGAGGTAATAGTTTGTATACCCTCCTTTACTTCACTCTCCTCTAGTTTATCTGAATCCTGCCTATTCAGGTCCTAGATAAGGGGAATAATTGAAGATTTTTTTCAGCAGAATATTAAAGAGTTACTAAAGTATTGACTGTCTCTCACATATAAATAGAAAAGAGGGTATGTCTAGCTGTCTTCCAACAAGGAAGAAAATTGTTTTGGTGAAAAATAGAAATATTTGGCCCACAATTTACTGTTCATCAATAGAATTTCTTTTGTTTTCCTGATATGCAAACTGCAAGATTTTTATAACACTTCACTAGCATGAATTTATATTCTTCACTTTCAATCTCATTCTGCATTTAGTTTTGTCTCAGAGAGAACACTGATTTTTGTTGTTTGTGTTGTTTGTTAATCCAACCTTGAAAACTATATTTATTAATGAGGAAATGTAACAAAGTCAAAATGTTAAGACCAATGTGTTTGATACTTCTAGGACTTTATTTTGTATTTACTTGCAGGCTAGAAGTGGCCTTGCTTAGTTCTTTATTGTTTTCTCTGTTTGGGAAACTATTTGACTCTAACTAGACAGCTGGATGGCTTCCTGCATACTTGATGGTGTTTGGGGAAGGCTTCCTTGACTTCATGAGTCAAGATTCTGATTTGCCTCCTTCCCTCTGCTTTGGTTGCCTGGCTGCTTGGGTTCAGTCTACAATTTGGATTAAAGCTCTCCAATACTATCTTTACCAACTTTGCTGTCAAGTTTTCTCTTATGTCCCATGTTTTTCTATGTCATTATCCCCCTTCTACTTCATGCTGTTTTCAAGTGTGTACTTCTGAAATAGTCACCATTAAAGCAATTATTAATTAGCAATTGTCTTTTGTAGGACTGAAAAATGACTTTTCTTGCTGAATTATCTTTTTCTATGATTTCTGCTCATTAGCTTCCCCTTCTTAAAATGGTCTAAGCTTCCGTATTTTCCTCTGAGCTTAACAATAAAAAAATCACATGTAATCTTCTCACATTCCCTAGAAATATTCTTGTTCTCATGTTGAGTTTTCTTTCTGACTTCTGGATCTCAATGAGCTTTGTTACTGATGTTATTTTTTTTTTCCTTTTCCTAACATTTTCCTAGGACCTAAGAGCCAGAGTCTTACCTCTTCTCTGCTTACTCCTAACAGTCAACACAAATTCTTACTCTAAAGGAATCTATTAGTTTCTCCTTCAAAAATCGTACTACAACCTCCAACTGGGCACACACCCACACCTCTGCCCCTATCTTTTCCCTCCCTTCACCTTCCCTCCTTTCCCTCTTCCTTCTTGTTTCCTCATACCACTAATACTTACCATCCCACTATGTCCCTGCATTTGTCAAATTCAGGATCTCTGCTTCTATTGCTTTCTGTTTTACAAAACTGAACGGGGTTATTAGAATCTCTAAAACTGCAAGTAGAACATACCTAGTCTATTTTAAGAGCATATGTTATTTTATCCTAACACAACCAACAGAATCAACTAAGCAGGGATCATAGGGGATTACCAAGACATGAGTGTCAATCATGGAGCTGTATGCGCCATTGCTAAATCTTCTACATATATGTCGTAGTTGTGTAGCATGGAGATTTGGGGGGTGGGTAACTCCTAACAGTGGGGGGTAGGAGTGTCTGTCTCTTTTGCCTGCTCTTGGGACCCATTGTCTCCTACTGGGTTGCCTTGTCCAGCCTTGATATGAGGCTGTGTCTTGTATTATTGCATTTTCTTATACCACATTTGGTTGCTATCACTAGGAAGTCTGTTCTTTTCTGAAGGGAAATGGAGGAGCAATGCATATATGGGAGACAGGAGATGGTTGTGGCTGAGTTGGATGAAGGGGGGGGGGGCAGGTGACAGTCTAGATCTCTTATATGAGGAAATTTTTTTTAAGTTTATTGATCACTACTTCAAATTGACATTATGTTTAAGATTTAAGCATCTCATTACCTAGAACTTTCACCCCTGTCATGCAAATATTTCTCCTTTTTTTTGCCATTTTGAGTGGTTTAGAAAAGTATTTTTTCATGAGCTTGAAAACAGAAATCTTGAGCAATACAGCAAAGAAATAATATTACACCTTCCAGAAAGTAAAACTGCACATTGTTAGGTTTGGAAGTGTTTCCCTGAGTCCAGTCTGTTCAGTGTATATTTGGGATATAATAAAAAATAGTCTTTTTCTTCTTAAGTCTTGAATATATATATATATATATATATATATATATATATATATATATATATATATATAAAATTTNAATTTCTTAATTTATTATATAAAATATACAACACACAGACAGTCTTATTATTTAATTATAGCTAAGTGACATAAAACATATCTAGTTTTAACATCTTTTGTCTTTTGAGACAAAATAAAAGGTATATATTACCTTGTTACCTAGCCCAGTAGAGAGCCACAACATTCTAGAAATAGCTTACTTGAAAGCAACTTTAGCTTCTGAGACAGGCTTGCCTGTTAAAGCATGTTAGTTGAAGATACAAGTCTAACACATTGACACATATATCACACACCCACACCTACCCCTGGAACAACAACAACAACAACAGCAACAACCTCATTAAATTTAATGAGGCACATGGTGCTATTTTTGATGGGTCACTAATGAGAGAATTTTTTTAAACCAAATAGAGTCTTATTAATTTATGTCAGGAGCAGAAATGGAGACAGTCATATTAGAAGTGTTAATTCTAATATGGGAATATCTCCAATGGTCCTTTAACTGGCTTAACCAAGTATTTAATTGAATGTATTGAGTTCTGTGTTAATGTTTCTTGGCTTAAGATTATCCCTATGTCCAAGAATAAGCTTTCGAAAGACATGTGATTATTCACCTACATATCTCCATTATAAAGGAGAGCACTTTCTACATTCTCTTCCCTATTGTGGAAAAAGAAATTCAGATTATTTCATTTTATAGTTTTTAAATTATAATAAAAGAAATGAAATTAATATGTGGATAATTTAAATACTACCAAAATCACACTGAAACAAGTATGGGTGCACATAATTCTGAAAAGTAATATTTAGAATGCCAAAATTTAATAGTATTTTAATTAAAATCTATTATCTTCATGCCATGATGAATTCTCTAAAGAAGGAAAATGATTTTGTAACATGAAAATCTATTTCTATTATTGTTTGATTAGTTTCAAGGATTGGGTGGTATTTCTTCTGCTGATGATGCAGAGATGTGAATGTAGTCACAAATGAAACTACTGTAAAATCCATGCTAATACACCCATTTGCTGATAGGAGTCTGCATGTACCTGTGTATATAATATAACCACTGCATGTCAGTGTATTCTTATATAATATTGATAGATATTCTAGACCAGAAGAAAGAAAGCATGAGTATGGAATGGAAATATAAGACCACTTGTTTGATTAATATTTAATGAGCAACTACTACTCTGTGTGAAGCAGTGGTATGTGTTTATACTGAGTCCAAAAATATATCGTAGGACTCAACAGTTAATCACAGACACTTTACTCTTATGGGATTTATGTTCTAGTTAGGATCTAGGAATTGGCTAAAGAATGAAATAGAGTAAAACGTGATATATATTAAAAGTTGTCATAGTAACAAAAAAATTAAAGCAGAAAAAGAAACTTGGAATTTAAGTAGGACAATCAGAGAAGGTTTTGGAAAGGTAATATTTGAGCAAAATCTAAAGAAGATTTGGGTTAACTAGCTACTCTAAGGATAAGGTTTTGTTCATGAGAGTGATTTTTATGATCATGATAATTCCAACCACAATGATGAAATTAATGATATAAGAGGAAAGGATACATTATGTAGAAAACTTTAAAAACTAATTTGTAAAGTTGCTATACAGTTGTTATTTTAAGAATGACAGCCTTTAATCCTGTATTTATTAGACCTTAAAAAATGCTACTGTGCATGTGGGCATTAAGGTTAGCAGTTGTCTGGAGAAGTGGAGTTAATACATAGCTTCCAACCAAAGCTACAAGGTCAAAGACCCTCCCTTCATAGCTATGCAGACTGTTTCTATTACAGTTATCATGTAGACTGCTCATGGTTCACATACTTCCCTACTATCATTTTATAGATTTATTAACAATACAAAGTGTGTTCATCTTTTCACTCTTCATGAAAGGAAAGGGATGCCTGTCATTAGATAAATATTTGTTGAGACATTTCTATCATGAGGACTAGAGATATATCAATAGATACTATGAAAAATTCTGAAATATTATGGTTTACATATTGGTAGACAACAGGCACGATAAAGTAAACCAAAAGTGCATATTATTTCAATTAGATGTCCTAAGAAAAATCAAGTCTGGAAAGAGCCAAAATGGCTAGGAGTACAAAGGGGTGAGGTAAGGCCACTCCCCCTAGCAATGATGTAAGATGTATGTTTTGGCTAATATCTTCCTTGCTCTACAGACACTAGTAGCCACCATTTCTAATGTCAGTGTCTGTGAAATCAATAGTATATTACCCATATGAGTCAAATTATATAATATTTGTCCTTCAGGTCCTGGATTCATTAATTTAATATCATTCATGTTCATTCAGGTTGATATAAATGACAGAATATGTTTTAATTACAGAATACTAATCCATGATATAAATATATAAACATATGTATAAAATACATACATATATAATATAAAATATAGTGTAAATATATATTATATAAATGTATAATATAAAATGTATATAAAACATATAATATGAGTGTATTTTATATTTGTGTGTATATATTTATTTATGTACATATGTATGTGTAGATATGTTCATTCATATGTATATATGTCTCTATATATTTATTTCTCATGATCTTTGTCCATTATCTAATTTATAGACTTATTTTGACTCTAAAATTTGACTATGAGTAATGTTCAATATTCTTGGAAATATTGATTTAATTTACTTCAGTTATATACACAATATTATGAATGTTCATGATCTTATTAATATATTTTGTCATTTCTCTAAATAAAAGTGAATATAGAAGGGTAAGAAAGGAAGTGTAGAAATCAGTTAGGAAGTCCTTTTTGAGGAGGTGAGTCATTCCTGTACTGTCGTAAAATGATAAGGAAATAAAATGGTAGCTGGAAATTAAATAAATATGATAGTTAAAGGGGAAGCCATAAAAGACTCTTGCTTGACTTTAATCACACATTTACTTAAAATTTCAAGTAATTTTAAAATGGAACTTCTCATATCCACAAGGAAAATAACTAAGTAACATACGTTCCTAATGTTTATATCTAGAATATTCCAAGAGAAAAAACCTTACCAAGCATTGAGCTGAGACCCTCGGGCTTGGATTTCTTCCTAATCTTGGTACTTACTATGGGCTGTACTCATCCAAGGCATTGGAAATATTGCAGCAGATAGGAAGTCAAAAGCTCCAGATACATCCATTTGCCCAAGAATTTCATAAATTCATTTTTTTAATAGCAGAATAGTACTCCATTGTGTAGATGTACCACATTTTCTGTATCCATTCCTCTGTTGAGGGACATCTGGGTTCTTCCCAGCTTCTGGCTATTATAAATAAGGCTGCTATGAACATAGTGGAACATGTGTCCTTTTTTACCAGTTGGAACATCTTCTGGGTATATGCCCAGGAGAGGTACTGCTGGATCCTCTGGTAGTACTATGTCCAATTTTCTGAGATAACGCCAGACTGACTTCCAGAGTGGTTGTACAAGCTTGCAATCCCACCAGCAATGGAGGAGTGTTCCTCTTTCTCCACATCCTCGCCAGCATCTGCTGTCCCCTGAATTTTTGATCTTAGCCTTTCTGACAGGTGTGAGGTGGAATCTCAGGGTTGTTTTGATTTGCATTTCCCTGATGATTAAGGATGTTGAACATTTTTTCAGATGTTTCTCAGCCATTCGTAATTCCTCAGTTGAGAATTCTTTGTTTAGCTCTGTACCCCATTTTTAATGGGGTTATTTGTTTTTCTGGAGTCCAGTTTCTTTAGCTCTTTGTAGATGTTGGATATCAATCCCCTATCAGATTTAGGATTGGTAAAAATCCTTTCCCAATCTGTTGGTGGCCTTTCCATCCCATAATCAGTCATTAAACTCAGACACTATGGCATAGGACAGCTAGTGCCTACTTAAGGGACCCTGATATAGCTGTCTCATACAGAAGTGGATGCTCATAATCATCTATAAGAGGGATCACAGGACCCACAATGGAGAAGCTAGAGATAGAACCCCAGGAGCTGAAGGAGTCTACAACCCTAGAAGAGGATCAACAATATGAACTAACCAGAACCCCCAGAACTCGTGTCTCTAGCTCCATATGTAGCAGAAGATGGCCTAGTCAGCCATCATTGGGAAGAGAGGCCCCTTGGTACTGCAATCTTTATATGCCCCAATACAGGGGAACGCCAGGGCCAAGAAGTGGAAGTTGGTGGACAGGGGAGCAGGGAGGGGGCAAGGGGAGGTGACTTTCGGAATAGCATCTGAAATGCAAATTAAGAAAATATCTAATAAACAATTGAAAAAAATTGAAAAAAAAAAAAAAAGAAAGTCAAAAGCTTTTCCATCATGGAGTTTCCAGTCAGTCCTGACTTGTGCTGTCCTGGCTTCCTTGTGGTGAGATTAAAGCACTATGTGCTGTACGTAAGAGTCATACTTGTGCATGGCAGACTCAGAAGTACTGTAGAACCTCTGTGTTTATATTTTCATTGTACTGTCTCTCTGATATAATACAAATTGCTGTGCATCTCTGCTAGACATTATCAAGGCAAAAGAGAAATTAAATACATATTCCAAAACTTTCAGAGATGGATGTAACATATATCCAAGAAATACTATATTACATGATGACTAAAAATTAAGAAGAATTTATAGAAACCTGTTGAGCAGAATTTTGGAGAAAGGAAACAACATGAGCCTGGATAAAAGTGTCTGCAGTTTCTTGTGGAAAGTAGCTCTGTGTCTCTGGTCTTTATAATAAACAGCTCAGACCAATACGCATGGGGTATGGGAGCATGGGCAATGCACCATCTGATAACCTGTATAGTCTGAAACTAAACACTTGTAGTATCACTTGATAGCTCCACGTGCATGTAAACCGTGCCTCTGAGAAACACTTGCCATGGTCCCCAGGACAGAAGCAAGAGGGTAAAGAATCCTGGGCTCCTTGGGGTCAATTGGAAGTGACAGTTATCTCTTCACTAGATAGTGTGGTTGAAAAACTTCCATTTTCTTGTTGGGAGATTTTCATTCTTTGGGGTCCTAATTGTTCTTTTGTTCTAAAATGCATACTGGTTTCAAGTGTTCCCCCCTGTCTCCATGTTTATGATGACTAGAACTAATTATGTGTTTATGAATAAAATGATAAACTACTACTATGTGATATGAGAAAAGCACTATATCTTAGTATACATGCTTTGTTTATGAAGAGGGTTACTGGTAGTTGTAAAAAGTTTATTCTCAAATTACTATAGAATTTCTTCAATTCTGTCAATATTCTGCATAAGGAAAAGAAAGAAATATTCAAATTTCATTGAAAAGATTAATAGTCAAGAAAAAGAAATAAATATTACACATGAATAACAAGGGAAAACTCCCTAAGAGAAAAACAATAAAAGTAAAGAAAAAAGTAAGTAGGCTATGATGCATGCTTCTATAGCCCTAGCATGCCAGCATTTGAGAAGCTGAGGCAGGAGGATTAGTCAAAGTTTAGGAGCAGTTGATGCTATATAGTAAGACCCTCTCTCAAAAACAGGGAGGCAGCAAATAAAGTAGAAATTTCACCGGTCAGAAAGTGAGCCAAAGAGATGTTGTAAAACAAGCTAAAAGGCTTTCAATAAAAATGACATCTGAACCAGCAAGATGGCTCAGAGGGCAAAGGTGGTTGTCAGCACACATGGCATGAATTTGAACATCAGAGTCCAGTTGGTAGAGGGACAGAATTGTGTCCTGTGTCTTACAAGTTGTCATCCGATTAGACACAAAATAAACAAGTAAATAAATGTTAAAAACAGATTCACACAGATAGTAATATAGAAATCACAAGTCAGTGGTAAGAGAAAAGATATATGGTGGCACTGAACAGGTTAAATCTCTCTCTCTCTCTCTCTCTCTCTCTCTCTCTCTCTCTCTCTCTCTCACACACACACACACACACACACACATGTCAATAGGAATATTATCTAAAATGAAAAGAACTTATAATGTAATAATCAAAAAAGAAATTTCTAAAAATTAAAATATACAAAAAAGTAAAAAAATGGCAACAGTGGAGTTGTCATAATATAAAATAAAAATAACATGGTAACACATAAATAATTTTAAAGAGTGCCATTCAATTGTGATACCATATATAGTAATATTCTTAAGGTTTGGTAAGCTAAAATGTTCTTCAATCTAATAAAAATTAATCACACCAAAGTTATAAAATTTAAAAATGCTAGTAACAACATCCAAGAAGATAAAACATTTAAGTGACTAATTATAAAAGAAATACAAAGCTAACACAACTGTCTCCTTACAGTTTATGAATTATTTAATATTACTATACTTGGGAAATGTGAAGCAAAAACATCTCACTTTTAAATTTTGGTGAGCTAAGACAACTTTGGATAATTTCCATAGAAAGTAATTAATGTTAGGTTTCATTAGCCTTTCCAAATTTTAACTTTCGTCCCAGCAGTTCCCTTTGTGAGAATTGCTTATAAGATAAACAAATCAGAAAGCTTTTTAAAACTGTGTTAATTTGGTGTACATCATTCTTATTTTTGCTTATTATTACTTTTATTTTTATACAGTCCAGTCATTACCCACCTATCAGTCGTCCCTCCCACTGTTCCTCATCACATTCCTCCTCACCCTATCTCTAAGATGGTGTCCCCACTCTCCTGACCACCACCAGGCATCCCCACTCTCTGAGGTCTCAAGTCTCTTGAGAATTAGACATGTCTTCTTCTACTGAGTCCAGGCAGTCTTTTGGTGTATATGTGTCGAGGGCCTAGGACCAGCTAGTGTCCCTCATTCTTTATGACAGAAAGGTAAAACAAATTCATGATGAAGAATATTAGGGAACAGTGTGCTATGGTACATCCTTGTAAAAGGATGGCACAAAGCCACGGAGCTGATGTGCAGTGCTCACAGAATGGTGTAGAGCCATGAAGCTGAGGCTTTGGGGACTGTGCCACAGAAGAACCTTTATAACGTAAGGTTCAAAAATCTTTTTTTAACTTGACCCACATATGAAACATATGTAAATTTATGCAAATATTTAATATATGGACACATATAGAGAGTATAATATGTAAAAATGAAGAACATATCCCTTAATACATCTAGAAATGATAAAGATAATATTTGAGTAGTCTGATTAGCTCTGGGATTAATTTCTCATTTTTATGACTTTTCTATATTCCAGTGTTGATGTATATACATAATAAGGAATTGTTCTTTTTAATATAGTTTCTTGGTAAAGTCAATGTACACGAATATCTGAACAAATAATTACAGACAATTATTGTCCAGATATTTAACTGTTTAAAAGGCTTCATCTAAAAGAATAATATGATAGCAAAAATTCCAAACCTAGGACAGAAGGTTTAGAAAATCAGTTTGTCACCAAAGAGGCTTCTTAGCACTACTAGAATCACAGTACATAGCAATTGGCAATACTGCCAATATAAGTTTTAAGTTCAGGTCAGCATATGGATGCTGAAGTCTCACTTATGGGACGTGTGGGAAAATGCAGTTCATCAATATGTAAGGAAAGTACTCAAAGTTTCTCAACTATAATGACAGTTTGGAACGTAGCAGATAACTGACTATCTATAAGACATTTAACTTATTTGTTTATTTGTTGGTGAAGCACAGAACTTTATGCAAGTGTGATAGACATAAATAAAAGGAAATGGACAGTTGGGAAAATAAGATGATCTCAGAGCACTATGACCCTTGAGTTACAGGCATGTGGAAAATAGCAGAGAAGAATCAGATGAGCTGAAAATTTTTTTCCATATGTCTGTGATACACTGGCTTTATTTTATCTAATTCTGCCATTTTATCATCTCAATTTTATTACAATAAGACTGCTAAACTTGGGGCAAAGCTCTGTGTCGAGTTGGTACACCATGTTAGAAAGTTTTGCTATACTTACTTATAGTTGAGTTGTTGTTTTAAAACTTTGATGTGGGCAAGGCTGGGTGGTGCAAGTATTTAACTCCAATACCAGGGAAACAAAAGCAGGCAGTTCTCTGTGAAATAACACATATAGGAAGGAAAAGAGGGAGAAAGGGAAGGGGGTGAGGGGAAAGGAGAAAAGGGGGGTGACAAAGGAGGGAGGGAAAGAGAGGATGTAGGTGAAAATTCACCAAGAAGTTCACCAAGAAGACCTTCAAACATTATCATTTGGGAGTCAGGACCTGGTATCAGGTATCTCCCTGTCTCCATGGAACATTAGGGCATCTGCCAATGGCCAGAAGTCCATGAAGTCATATTTTCAGATAGTGTTTATTCCACATCTGTGATTTCTGTCCTACAAGGCTCTTGGGACTTAAACCATATGTACTATATTTGCATTAATGGGAACTTGAGAAGGAGCGTCCATAACACTCAAAATGTTTAGCTTTCTCCCTCCCATCGTGCAGACACATGCTAATAACTACTCCCAGACCTTGTATAGAGTGGCTACAGGATGCAATATGGAGTGTACTCATTGTTTCAATTCAAGGGGTTTAAAAACCAATAGTTGCCATCACTGCCTCTGATAGCTTGCCAGGCTTTTAGCTCCTTTGGTTGGCCCCTCTTCCATCATGGTGCTGTATCTCAAATATATTCCAAACAGCACATTATCCCAAGTCTGTCTTTCTTCATATATACTTTACCTTAAAGTATATTTAGAAAATCCAGGACGTAAGCCAGATTCCGAATAAGCACACCCTAATTATACTTTCAAGTGGCAGGAAATAGCTTATCAGTGAGGACTCCCCCCCTAACAAGGTTATCCATCACTTGTCCCTAATAGTCAAAAAAGTTACAGGAGATCTTCTGTGGGTTCAAATATACAACTTTTACTTCATGCATGGAAATTTTTGGAAGCATCTTAAGTGAGAGATACAGTCAGAGACTGAGACTGAGATATTGTAAAGGAACAGGGTTTCAATATTGCATCCCTATAGGAAGTGTGTGCATCTCTACATGAAGTGTGCAACAGATTGCATTCAGGACAGTTCAACGGTTCCTGAAACTCATTTGACAAGTTAAGGCCAGCATTGTTTTAATGTAATAAAGTCAGGGAAGAACACAGAAAAATAGAAAATAGCAAACCATGTTTTCTTTGGCAAGGGTAATACTATTTTAATAGTTTTTACAATTGCATAAATGCACAAATGTACACATAGTAAAAGTATTGACTACTATATAAAATATGGATGAATGGAAAAAAGAAAAGCTAAGGAATAGGTAGGTAGGTGTGTGTGTGTGTGTGTGTGTGTGTGTGTGTGTGTGTGTGTGTGTATTAGAGAGAAGGAAAGGGTGTGAGAAAGACAAAGAGAAACAAGGACAAGGATACTAGTTGGCAACGTAAATATATTTCTTACCATGGATCATGGCCAAAGCTGTCTGAAAGCCAGATTATGCCTCCAGGCCAGTGGCTCCTTTAACTTTGGAATAAATTTTTCTCTTAGAGCCTTCTCCATCTGCTTTTAGGCAAATTTCACAAGCTGCATATAAACCTAATCTAATTAAATCTCAAACTTTTAAAGAAAATTGTGGAAGAAACTCAGTAAACTCTAGACCCAATGCTATAAGCCATTCATCAAGGGTAGTAGATTACAAACTCAGTGTTGGTTCTCATAACAGAAAAATGTTCTCATGAGAAAAATGCTCTGCTTAAAGTCTTAATCCCTAGAACTCTAGAGAATGATAAATGTCACACTAGTTTAAAGTGAAGCTCACAAATTAGTAGTAGAGTTCTTCATTTGATATCTTTAGATAACATTCAATAAAGTTAGATGATTGCTTGGCATTGGGAATTATCCAGCTAATAACAATGAAACTGACCTGATCTTGCTGGAAAAATAGCCTAGTTTGATAAAGGCACACTGGGAACATTTGAGCGGCCATCACTGGGAAGCAGTGTGTCTGCTAGACACAATACAGAACTCTAGAGACCAGAGGATGAGGATGTAGGCTGTTTAAGGACTTCATTATAACCAGATATAACTAAGGTTTTTTTTTTTTCCTTTTACAAGTATTTATTTATTTGTGTATTGTGTGGGCATGCACATAGAAGTAAGAGGACAATTTGTGGGAATTGCTTTTTTTTCTTCCACTATGTGGATTCCAGGAAACAAACTCAGGATGTCAGTCTTGGCAAACATCTTTATCTGCTGAGCTATCTTGCCAACCCAACAGGGACTTAAAATCCAGTTGGGTAGTCACTGACTATACTATCATGGCTATTTCTAGATAATTCAATAACCACAGTGCCTCAGAGGTATGCATTAATTATTCTATTTTATTTTGAAAAAACAAAACAAAACAAAACAAAACCTGAGGATTGCCTTGACTTACTATTACAACCAAATATGACCTTAAACTTCTAAAACTCCTGCTCCTAAAATATTATGGAGTTATAGATATGCAACACATTGAGATTATCTGGACTTCCTGAATGTTAGGCGTCAACTGAGCTACATTCCCAATGAATCCATACATTGTTATCTGATTATGTGTGTCATGATTTAGATGTTTGAGGCACTTGGAGGGTAGTTTCGAAGTACTGGTATATGGGAAAGGGTCAATGATTATTGAGGAGGCAGAGGAGAATGTTGGGCTCAGGTTTTTTTTTTTGGGGGGGGTTGTTTCGTTTTGTTTTTTGTTTGTTTGTTTTTGTTTTGTTTTTGCTTTTTTTCGAGAAAGGGTTTCTCTGTGTAGCCCTGGCTGTCCTGGAACTCATTCTGTAAACCAGGCTGGCCTCTGCCTCCCAAGTGCTAAGAAACTTGTGGATTAAAGGCATGCGCCACCATCGCCTGGCTGGGCTCAGTTTTTAGTGGTGTAGCTAGCAAAACCTGGTATACCAGCTGAGTCAGTCAGACAAGCCACCAAAGGAGTGCTGACAGCCCATGAAGCCAGACTACAATATGGCAAGAAGCTAAGCTTAGTAGGGACTCCATACCATTCACCAAATGAATGCTCAACTCAAACAGCTGGAGCTAATGTAAGGGATGAAGAACATCTTAATCCAAATATCATTCATTTAAGAAGTCAGAGGCAGAAAAACAAGCTGCCTCATCTTTGCAAAAGGAAATAGCAGGCAACAGTAGAAAGCTTTGGGAAACTCCAGCATCCACAAAAGAAGCACTGTCCATCCATCCAGGAAGTAGAAAATCATCCCTAAACAGAGTCTTGGGTTGACTGTCAGAGAAGTACCTGTGCAAAAATGTCCCTTGCCCTGACTCTGTGAGGAGGGTTACTGCTGTGTCATCTCGGGGGCCAGTCACTACTTCCTTCCGGTCTAACAAGTCAAATGCTTTCTAAATTGCAAGACCTTCTATTAGCTGATACCACAATTCTGCTGGATTAACGTGAGAGCAGATTAACTTTCATTTATTCTACAGTCCTTAAGTGAAGCCTGTAGTACTCCAGGTGTTTAGCCAAGCACAAGGACACAGGCACATCCTCAGGATCGTAAACCATCTTAGTGCTGGGTGAAATACAAAAGAAGTGTAACAGTAAGGAGTCACAGGATGATGGAGTAAGTATAGGCAACCAGGGGAAAAGCTTTTTAGATAATACCTAGAGATTTCTCAGTCTTTCCCAAATAAGGGATGCCTATGGAGCATTTCCAGAATTATGGGGAAAAGTTAGCATATTCAAGGTGACAATTAGTGAATCAATTAGTCAAGTAACTATAGCAAAAATATTAACAATAATACTGTTTGTCCTTACTTTGTGTCAAATAGTATTGTATTTTTTTTGTCCTAGATTGTATTTCCCTATTGATGGTTCTGTGAAGTTGGTATTAATTGACTTTTTAAAACTATAGGTACTGGAGTCCAGCTTCTTTAGCTCTTTGTAGATGTTGGATATTAGTTCCCTATCAGATTTAGGATTGGTAAAAATCCTTTCCCAATCTGTTGGTGGCCTTTTTGTCTTGCTCACTGTGACTTTTGCCTTACAGAAGCTTTGTAATTTCATAAGGTCCCATTTGTCAATTCTTGATCTGACCGCACAGGCCATTGTTTAGGAATCTCTCCCCTGTGCCCACACCTTCGAGGGTTTTTCCCACTTTCTCCTCTATAAATTTCAGTGTCTCTGGTTTTATGTGGAGGTCTTTGATCCACTTAGACTTAAGCTTTGTACAAGGGGATAAGAATGGGTCAATTCCCATTCTTCTACATGATAACCGCCAGTTGTGCCAGCACCATTTGTTGAAAACGCTGTCCTTATTCCACTGGATGGTTTTAGCTCCCTTGTCAAAGATCAAGTGTCCATAGGTATGTGGATTCATTTCTGGATCTTCAATTCTATTCCATTGATCTATCTGTCTGTTGCTGTACCAGTACCATGCAGTTTTTATCACAATTGCTCTGTAGTACAGCTTAACCCCATTAAAAAATGGGGTACAGAGCTAAACAAAGAATTCTCAACTGAGGAATTCCGAATGGCTGAGAAACATCTGAAAAAATGTTCAACATCTTTAATCATCAGGGAAATGAAAATCAAAACAACACTGAGATTCCACCTCACACCAGTCAGAATGGCTAAGATAAAAAATTCAGGTGACAGCAGATGCTGGCGAGGATGTGGAGAAAGAGGAACACTCCTCCATTGCTGGTGGGATTGCAAGCTTGTACAACCACTCTGGAAGTCAGTATGGCGTTTTCTCAGAAAATTGGACATAGTACTACTGAAAGATCCTGCAATACCTCTCCTAGGCATATACCCAGAAGATGTTCCAACTGGTAAAAAGGACACATGTTCCACTATGTTCATAGCAGCCTTATTTATAATAGCCAGAAGTTGGAAAGAACCCAGATGTCCCTCAAAAGAGGAATGGATACAGAAAATGTGGTACATTTACACAATGGAGTACTATTCTGCTATTTAAAAAAATGAATTTATGAAATTCTTGGGCAAATAGATGAATCTGGAGGACATAAACCTTAGTGAGATAACCCAATCACAAAACAAGTCATTGGACATGTGCTCACTGATAAATGGATATTAGCCCAGAAACTTAAAATACCCAAGATATGATCTGCAAAACACAAGAAAATCAAGAAGGAAGACCAGCGTGTGAATACTTCATTCCTCCTTTGAATAGGAAACAAAATACCCATGAAAGGAGTTACAGAGACGAAGTTTAGAGCTAAGATGAAAGGATGGACCATACAGAGACTAACCCACCGGGGATCCATCCCATAATCAGTCACTAAACTCGGACACTATCGCATAGGACAGCAAGTGTTTACTGAAGGGACCCTGATATAACTGACTCCCACAGAAATGAATGCTCACAGTCATCCATAAGAGGGAGCACGGGGCCCACATTGGAGAAGCTAGAGATAGAACCACAGGAGCTGAAGGGGTCTGCAACCCTAGAAGAGGAACAACAATATGAACTAACCAGAACCCCCAGAACTCGTGTCTCTAGCTCCATATGTAGCAAAAGATGGCCTAGTCGGCCATCATTGGGACGAGAGGCCCCTTGGTACTGCAATCTTTATATGCCCCAATACAGGGGAATGCCAGGGCCAAGAAGTAGGAGTGGGTGGGCAGGGGAGCAGGGAGGGGGAAGGGGATTTTCAGGATAGCAGTTGAAATGTAAATTAAGAAAATATCTAATATGGACCCAATGACTGCGGCTGCCAGGGATCCATCCCACAATCAGCCACCAAACATAGACACTATAGCATATGCCATCAAGATAGTGCTGAAAGGGCCCGGATATAGCTGTCTTGTGGGAGACTATACCAATGCCTGGCAAACATGGAGGTGGAAGTTCACAGTCAGCTATTAGATGGAACACAGGGTTCCCAAGGAAGGAGCTAGAGAAAGTACCCAAGGAGCGGAAGGGGTCTTCAACCCTATAGGTGGAAGAATAACATGAACTAACTAGTACCCCTTGAGCTTATGTCTCTAGCTGCATATATAGAAGAGGATGGCCTAGTTGGCCATTATTGGGAAGAGAGGCCCCTTGGTCATGCAGACTTAATATGCCCCAGTACAAGGGAACACCAGGGCCAAGATGTGGGAGTGGGTAGGTAGGGGAGCAGGGCCAGGAGGGGGGAGGGTATAGGGAACTTGCTGGATAACACTTGAAATGTAAATGAAGAAAATATCTAATAAAAGTTGGAAAAAAAAAGAAAATATCTAATAAAAATGCTGAAAAAAACTATAGTTACAAATGTAAAAGCACAGATTCAAAATAACTTAATTATAATTAATTAGGAGAATAAAAGCAAGGTATTGTTTATAACCTGTTACAGACAAGTCACAAAGTATTAAATTGGTATTACAGTAAAGAGTGGATACAGAAAGTGAATTATGACATTACAACCAGCATCAAAGACGTCAGCCCAGAAATTATGGAGAAAAGCCTAACAAGGAAGAAAAGTGAATAGGACTGATATACATACATACATATATATTAAAGCTTTAAACTGTGTGTGTGTGTGTGTGTGTGTGTGTGTGTATAATTTTTAGCAAAACTATTTTTTTTTTTATTTTTGGAGACAGAGTCTCTCTGTGTAGCCCTGGCTGTCCTGGAACTCACTCTGTAGACCAGGCTGGCCTCAGTCTCAGAAATCTGCCTACCTCTGCCTCCCAATTACTGGGATTAAAGATGTGTGCCACCACTTCCCAGCACAAAACTAATTTCTTAATAAGAGACCCTTGTTTACTTCTGTTTGTATGGTAACAAGGACATGGAATTATCCTAGATGTCCATTAGCTGATAGTCAATAATGAAAACATGTTACATTTATACAACACAATTTTATTCATCCATAAACAAAAATAGAATTATGATATTAGTGGAAGAATGGCTAGAATTTGGAAATGCTAATGTAAGAGTCGGTATTTATATAGAGTATGAAAGTATATAAGAAAGTAGAAAGGGATCTGCGATAGGAAGAATGGTAGGAAAGAAGTGGAATAAACACTATATGAAAGTGGCAGAGGGCATACTGGGGATATAGGGTAGGATAATTTGGAGCAGCAGGGGTCAAAGGCCATAAACCAAAAGTAAATGTGTATGAAAATGCCATAGGAAAACCTTCCATCTGTAAAATAAAAAAAAATAATAAATTTAGGCCGGGGTAGGGAGAGAGTTTGATTGTCTGTGGAGATACTCGCTGGGTAAAGCATCTGTTGTTCATATGCCATCACCCATGTCAAAAGCCAATCATAGAGGTGTCCATGCCTGTATCCCCAGCCTTGGTATGGAATAGAGACAGGCAGAACCCTAAAGCATATAGATCAGCTACCCTGGGCAATTGGATGAGGCTGTTATAATGACAGATATATTTCAAAAAAAAATAAATGTGGGAAGTTATCATCAACTGTAGGGTCCTACAGTAAATACACACACACACACAGAGAACACATGTACATACCTCACAGATACACAACATCACATGCAAGTTTAAAATACAGTTTAATTAGTACTGTTACTTAAGGACACGTGTTTAGGGACTAGAGAGCTGGATCAGCAGTTAGGAATGCTTGCTGCTTTTCTAAAGGAGCTGAGTTAAGTTCCCACACACATTCTGTGACTCCTCATCACCTGCAACTCCAGCTTCACTAGGAGCCAATACCTTCATCTGTCCTTGGCAAAGACTGTGCTCACATGTGCAAAGAGGACATATGCACATACACATATTAAGACTAAATCTTTAAAGAAAAAAAAAAAAAACATGCTTAAGGAGAAGTAGAACTTACAAGAGGATGTTAAGTAAACTCCACTAGGAGGGAAGCAACGTCATGTGGGTATCGAGAAGCAGCCTCTCGGTGTCAGTCAGAGTTATATCTTCCCTGAGAGCCTCCAGATCTGATGTTCCTGTCACATGACTATACCATCCCCCTCTTTTCTTCTATTTTGTCTCCTATGAACCTTTAAAATTCTCTTCTGAAGTATTTCTCTGGGCATTCCACTATACTCACAGAGAGGCTGATGTTTTCCATAAGAATCCTTAGGTTTCTATCTTAACTGAGTCAATGATTTCCAGAGTCTCCCTAGATACGCTTCCTGAGAACAAAGGTTTCTGCTCAGTTTTTCCAGTGTGCCTCAGTTTCTAAAGCTGGGCCATTGCAGATGGCTAGTTGTCATCTCAAGATCAGTGACACCCTGGGTGATGAGGGACAACTAGTGAAGTATCTGTCCCAACATAGGTGAAAATAGATCTGGCTTGTACTTTTTTTTTTTTTTATTAGGGAAGCTGTTCAGAGGAATTTTAAAGTATTAGCATTTGGCTTCAAGATAACAGTTTGGATAGAGAAGTATATATGTACTCTTCAAATGGTATTCAAATGTCAGGATTACTTTCCTAACATTGTTGTTTGTGCAAACTATTATTTCCAACACATGCACCACTTTGAATCATGAAATAAAATGTGTATAGGTTTCTGGTAGTCACATTTGTCATAGCATGGAGTGATAGGTCATGTTAGATATCCCATTATCAGCTTTGCCTCTTTCTCAGTTGATACATTCTGCTCTCTAATACAGTCACAGGTGACTTTTTCTATGTGCTCTTTTTCTCTCTGTATCATATATATGAATGTATATATATGAATATATATATATATGATATATATGATAGAGTAAAATATAATGTAATGCTATATCTATAATCTATCTCTATCACCAAACAATAATTTTAGAAATGTGTTTATGTGTGTTTGAGAAAATTTTTTTCATTCTGTGTCCCCAGGTAGACTAGAATTTGCAAAAATCCTCTTGACTCTTTCTTCCAGGAGCTAGGATTGTGTTATGCCACTGTACATGACTTCATGTTTGATTTAGTGTTAATCACTTTAAAAAACAAACAAACAAACAAGCAAACAAACAAACCCCAGGAAATCTCTCATAGGCCAAATCACAATGTTTGTGTACGTTCAGTATAAAAATAAATTTATTTAATTTATTTAAACTTATAATTAATGGAAAAGGAGAAATCTCTTTATTCATGAGCATACTGATTAAACAAATAGTTAATCTATTACCCTTAATGAATGACGCTGCTTGTTAATAAAGAATTCTAAAAACAATGTCATTTACTCTTGATTCTTTTCACTATCAAAATGATCAGAAATCAGAAGCAATGTTTTACCTTGCCTTCCTGAATTATGTAGCTGGGATTCCAGACATAAATGTCACCGGTTGATCCCCAGTTCTTTATTTAATCTTGCTTCATCTGCCCAAAGCACACAGCCAGACTGCAGAGGAGGAAATAAACTGTTATTTCTTGTGATATGCACACTCTGCCTTCCCTCATTCCCAAGGAAAAAGTGCCATTCGTCATGGGGAATCATTCACATGTACCTTGGCTAATCTGTGTTTACTAGACAGCATCGAGGTATTCTGTTTGTGTCTGAGAAAATAGTTATAAATCACACTTCTTTAGATCATAAATTCACATTTATCTTTAGAATATATCACCAAGTGAGTCATTTTGATGTAAACATTGCACCTCTCAAATATAATGATGATAATAGAGGCTGTGAATGAATGAACCGTAAGAGTGCTCTCTTCAATAACTGAAAATATTTAAATTCACAGACTCTTTAACATCCTGTGTGAAGCAATAGACAGACGTGTCATTGAGGGAGGACCTACAGAAATTGTGATTATCTATTTTAGGAAATGAATTGATGCACATTACCTCTGTTGGTACATTTGGGCCATGATGACCAGGAGCCTGGAATTCCAAGTATCTTTGTTCCTTTGAGCTCTGTTATCACAGAGAAAGCCTCCATAGCAAAGGGCTGGAGACAATGTGAGAGGCACCAGCATCTGTACATGCTTCCCACTGTGAACACTTTGGAAGACTGGCACAGACCAGTGTTTTTGTAGGAGGCCCCTAGGACCAGAAGAATGTTTCTTTTGGTAGTCCCTTCCTTTTTGCCATCTTTGTCTTGAAACTATTGTAGTTGGCTGTGATTTTCCTTGAAGATTAAAGCACAGATTTTTGTATGTATCCTCTGCTTTCTCAGCGTAGAAAAATATCAAATATACCTACATTCATTTCTAAGTGGCAGTATTATAATTCAGCAGATTTGGGGGTTTTGCTGAAACCTGGAGTTGAATTGTCTCAAGCGGGAAGGCATTCAAGCTGCTGTTTTTCCCTGAGCTGTATTTCTCTATAAGCATCTAATTGTTTCAAAAAGTGATGTACAGTACGAGAAAACCTGAATCTGATGCAAATAAGTCTGTGTGGCACTAAAGCTAACAGGTGCTCTCATTAATGTAAGTAGACACAGAACAACTCTTGAATGTTTTATAAACACTCAAAATCAATGCCAAGTATGTTACAATGGCACAGAAATACTTACATATGGGAGCATCTCTTATTCCTATTGCACAACCTCAGCACTCACTAGCAAGAGACCTGTATGAGTGATAATACTTGAAGTTGCTTAAGTCACCATATCTGAAAACTAGCTAATCTATGTAGAAGTATTAGTAGCATAAATAGGACCATCTCCCAGTAGAGTTTCCTTGTTTAATAATGGTACCAGTGCCTCAGTGTACCAATGGCTGTAGCATGACGGACCAGCAATGAACATTCTACATCATTGTCGTCCTCTGAAGAACTGACGTGTGAACTTCAGAATTTATACCAAAATCTTGAAATCATGTCCATTTTCTTATACAACTCATAGGTAGAAATTTACATACACAGGGTAGGATGGCTGGATCAAACAGCATAGATATTTCCTACCCAACAAAAGGGTGGCTATAGAATGGGATGGCAAGCACTGAAATTCAAACAACTCTTGGTGCTCTTCCCTCCTTCAAGTTTATAGTCCTATTTTCAGAAGACCAGAATGAGTTGGTTGGTGGGAAAACACCTTCCACTGACTACCACTCATAAGGCTCTGAATGGTTTCCTACTCTAGTCCACTAAAGTGTTAGCAAAAGATATTAAAGTTAGCTTGCCTATTATATTTGAATTCATGAAACTTTTTTGCACCTTTCAGGATTTTCTTGTAATAAAAGATGAATTAAATTTATCTTGCCATAGCAAACAATAAACTGACTTCTATATGTGTGAGTTGTTCAACCACACTTAAAGACTTTGGCAAGGAACCAATGATTAGAGCATAAGAGGTGAATGGAAAGATCCATAGGGAACTGGAACATAGATTTTTTTTTTTGAAACTGGGTTGTAACAAATGGGAAACAGATCATGTGGAGGTCTGTAGGGGTGTCTATTTTAGAAAGGCTTTTATTGAAAAAGAAAAATCTAAATTGATTTGGATGAGATGCTAGAGAAAGTCAAAGGGGTTCTGGCAGCGAGAATTATCTTGTCTAAGGAAAGAGATGAATATTAGTATAGGACATCTAGGGAACATGATGATTTCTGTCTGTCTGAGTTATAGAAGTGCAAAGAGAAACTGGGGAGCAGTAAATTGTGGAGCAGAAGGAGCCAGAGCACACAGCGTACAGCACCCCCAATGAAAGGACTTTTATTGTACAGTCGCATCTGGGATAAGCTTCACAATGACAAGCACACAATAGAGTTAGAGCTTCAAATTGTTCAGATCACTTTGCTGGGGTTGCCCAGTGTGGACTGGGATGGATATGACTGAGGTCATTGAACAAGGGAAAGGTGGGGGTAGCTCAGCTCACTTGGGGAAAATAGTCCTTTAAACAGCTACATTAGCACAAATTCTCACAAGTGTGTAAATGCTATTTATGGTAAGGTAGGTATATGATGCTTATGAATGGATGCAAAATGTGTACAAAGATAAGTATGCATTTAACATATCCCATGGGGAATGAGCTTTTATTCTTTTAAGATATTTTTATAGATTGATTGGTTGAATGGTTTTTATTTAAAAATATATAATCTACTCTCAAAATGATCAGAAATCAGAAGCAAATTGTTACCTTTCCCCGACTCCTCTCTGTCGGGCCCCCATCTCTCCCAGATCCACTTCATCTGCTTCTTCTTCAGAAAGCAGAAGCCCTCTAAGAATGACAGCCAAAGAAAACAAAACAAGAACAATAAGGCAAGGCAAAAGGTTAACAGGACAACCCAAGAGGAGGCAAAGACTCCAAAGAGTAGGCAAAAGAGTAACACCTCATCTCACTGTTAGGAGTCCCCCCACCCCATACACACAAGCAATAAAAGCAAAAAAAGCAAAACAAAACCAAAACCAAAACCAAAAGCACAAAAACAAACAAACAAACCACCTAACAGCCATTACATTTATGCAAAGGACAATGTGTATATGCAGGCCCCATGCTTACTGCTTCGGTCTCTGTGAGCCCATGTGAGCCACAGTTAGTTAACTTAGTAGACCATGTTCTCCTGGTGTCTACTATGTCCTACCATCTTTCCTCCCTCTCTTCCCTTGGGTTCCAGATATCTGAAGGGAGGGACCCAATGGAGACCTCCAATTTAGACTCCAATAATGTCTGGCTGGGTGTGTGGGTATGCGCATTTGCTATTTTGATTGTGAAGATTCTGTGGTTCTGGTTAGCTGGGGCTGAAGAATCAGCTGTGATTAACAAGAACTTCTAAAGTGAAACCTTTGCATTACTGAGACTATTGATGCTGGTTAGCTGGAGCTAAGAAATTAGCAGTGATTAAGAAGAGACCAGCGGGGCTGGTGAGATGGCTCAGCAGGTAAGAGCACCCGACTGCTCTTCCGAAGGTGATAAGTTCAAATCCCAGCAACCACATGGTGGCTCACAACCATCCGTAACGAGATCTGGCTCCCTCTTCTGGAGTGTCTGAGGACAGCTACAGTGTACTTACATATAATAAAATAAATCTTAAAAAAAAAAAAAAAAGAAGAGACCAGCATCATGAGGTGACATCTTCTGTGAAGTGTTTTCTGAGAGCACAAAGGTTTTGTTCCAGAGACAGCCAAGGTTGTACCTTGTGCTGTGGCTAGACTTAGTAATGTGTAACAGTTACCCAGTTGGTACTGGTTTTGAAGGCATGAAGGGGTCATGAAGAGCAGCTGAGGCTCAGCACTGTGAGAGGCCATGGAAGGCCATTGGTGAAGGTGCAGTCTCAGTGCAATTTATAGCCCAGGACTGAAGGGGTCATGCAAAGGAGTTGAGGTTTGGTACCTCATGAAGAAAGTCTATGAGGCCAGACGTGGTGGCACACTCCTTTAATCCCAGCATTCGGGAGGCAGAGGCAGGTGGATTTCTGAGTTCGAGGCCAGCCTTGTCTACATAGTGAGTTCCAGGACAGCCAGGGCTATACAGAGAAACACTGTCTCGAAAAACAAAAATAAAGCCTATGAGAGGCTATTGTTGAAGCCAAGTTACAGTGGAAGACAGCAGCGTTTTGGAAATGCCAGCACCATTAGATGAGCAAAAGAACAGCAGCAGCCATGGAGTACAGGCAGCTGGAGCCTAAAAGACAGAGTGTGTGCTACAAAGGGCAGGGCTGGAGAAGTGACCCAAGTCCTTGGAGGAGACGAGAAGACTGTGAGTTGGATCCCAGTCATTGGATGGTTGGAGTTTGATTTTGCTTTTGATGGTGACTGTGCCCTGATGTTTTTCCCTCTTGATGGAAGTATTTTTAGTGGACCCCACAGTTAAGAAACTTTTAATGGTAAAAAAAACTTTGAATTTTAAAAGAGATTGGGTATTTTAAAGAGATTGAAATTTTATGAATTTGCAGACTGAGGGACTTTTAAAGTTATTTAGATCTTGGGGATGAATAAGAATGTAAGAGTTGAGGCTTAATAGTGATGTGTTTGTGTGTCAAGTTGACAAGGGGTCAATTGTACTGGCTGGTTTTGTGTGTCAACTTGATTCAGGCTGGAGTTATCACAGAGAAAGGAGATTCAGTTGGGGAAATGCCTCCAAGAGATCCAGCTGTAAGGCATTTTCTCAATCAAGGGGTAAAGGCCCCTTGTGGGTGGGACCATCTCTAGCCTGGTAGTCTTGGGTTTTATAAGAAAGCAAGCTGAGCAATCCAGGGGAAGCAAGCCAGTAAGTAAAACCCTGACTAATACAGCAATCATTTCATTTTTTTTCTCTAGTTGTGTTTGTTTCTACCTACCCCAGATTTCTGGGCTATCCAGTGTCCAGCTCCCAGCCATCCAGGCAGGATATAGCATGAGTTCCCTCTTTTAACATGTATGTCAACTAAGCCAAACTTTGCTTGCCCATTCTCACAAGTATTGCGCCACCATTGTCCCAGCAGGTCTTGCAGGAGGACAGACTATCAGTTAAGGATTTTGTGGCTGGGTTGGTGTCCAAGTTTCTTTTTCTATAGCCTGTAGAGGGCCTACTCGCAAAAAAAACTAGGACATAGTGGTGAAGGCTCCATTCAGGTATCATCTTAATTTCTCTAAGTTCAATCAGCTATATGGATGTTTTTCTTGGCAGTGGAGCCTCGTTGTCAGTTTTTAGAGAATGACCTCTTGTCCTAGCATCAGTCTGGGTCATTTAGAGATTACCCTCTGCAAACAACTCAATCAAATGCAACCCAGTCCCACCACTGGAAGCCTTGCATGACTACAAAAAATAGTCATTTCAGGCTCTATCTCGTCCAGTACTTGGAGTTGTCACTAGGGTTACCCTCATAATTCCAGGAAGTTTCCACTTCACTGTTTTTTTTTTTTTTATTTTGGGGGGGGGTGTAATTTAGAATATAAATCTTCAAATTGAGACTTAATTGAATAAAAACAAATAATAAGTCATTTCACTTTGACAATGACGGAGACAGCAGGTGCCCAAATGTCAAGTGACTGGATGATTTAATGGGAAAGTGTGAATGTAGCACACAGTGTAAGTAGACTTGTGCCAGGAGCAGCAGGCTAGTGGTACTGGGGACACACATCCTGGAATGGTTCATTTATGTTGAGATGAATACTCTTCCCAAGCATCAAGAACCAAAGAACTATGTAGATAATGTTATACACCACCAGCTTTGTTCCATCACTTGTTCATATGAGCATCATAGGTGACTGCGGCTCAGGGGAACAACTGGAAACTGCTGAACTGGCCTCTAATCAGTCGGGCAGTGTTCTTTTATGACTATTACAGGGACTATTTCTCAATACTTAGAACACTCCAATACAAATAAATAATGAAGGTGATTTGTGTGTGTGTGTGTGTGTGTGTGTGTGTGTGTGAGAGAGAGAGAGAGAGAGAGAGAGAGAGAGAGAGAGAGAGAGATGTGTCTATGGAGTTCAAATATATTGCTAATAAACACTTGACAAGGGACATGGGTATGAGTGTGCACTACAGGGCCAACTTCATTATGCAGAACAAACCTCAGATGGAAGAATTCATGGACCAAATTATTTAAGTGTCAAAAGTACAGCTCAATTTCAATTAAAAAGCATTGTTTCTTGAAAGGCTGCCCTTAAACCTTGTATTTCAGAATGCTCCTGAGATCCGTCGAGTGTGTAGATCAAGATTTGTTTACTTTTCATTAAATAAGAAATTGCTTACATGGGCAGGTTATGTTGCTATGATGACACCGCTGAGGTTTCCAATAAATGTGTATGCAAATCAATCGCCCCAATGCATTGAAAACATATTCAATAAACATCTGGTAACTAATGACTACACATTTGTTGACAGAGGGGTTGCAGTGGAAATGCAGGATGCATTGGTGGCCAGGCTTAGTTAGAGCGTGCCTAGGTAGGAACAGTTCATGGCGTCAGAAGGAACAGGGCAATTATAACATGGGGTCCTACATCTTTTAGATATGTAGAACATTTTCTGTCCCTTAAAACAAATATTCCCTAAGAAAGTATAAAACATTTTTCTGACTTGCAAAGTTTTTGCAGTCTATCATTTAAATTACTTAAATAAAGGGAGCTTTACTGCTCCCCAAAGTGAGAATATAACACCCTCCATGCATATGAGCTTGATCTTCTTGACAGACCAGAAAAGTGTTTGTGTGTGCCAATTAAAACAAAAGTGAGTCCCTAGTGGCTTGTTCCTCACACAACTTCTGAAGACTGCTGTCATTGTTTGCTAGGGTAACCCTGACGAAGACTGCTCTCCAAAGCAAACAAAGGTTTTTAACCTTTCATGACAGATGGGGGTTACAAATGCATTTTAATAAGGGAGTTACCAAAGCAACATTTTTTTTTTGTAATCAGCATATATTTACTTAACATCTAGCAACACTGGGAGCACAAGATAGATACGTTCTCACAAAAATCACAAAATACTTTAACAAGGAACATTCTGGAAAGACACATTAAAGATCATTCAGTTCTGGCTGACGTTTCATCCTTAATGTTAGCTTTGCTCTGAAAAGTTAAAAAAAAATGTTAGGAGTTACTCAAGGAGACTGAATTTGAGATGGATAGACTTGATTAGAGAATCTCTTCAGTGGTTATAAATGCCTTAGAGACCCAGGAACTGATCTATAAGTATAACCACAACGACCCGCATTTGATCATCAACAGCAATGAGTATGACGCAAGATAAAAACAATGTTAATCTGAATTGTTTTCCCTTATAAGCATTTATTGCTTCAATTTTAGGTCTTGCTATCTCATTATGACATAGTCAAAATATACATCTATATTTTATTCACTGAGGATTAAATAAAGACATGGCCAAAATTAATATCACAAAATAATTCATGTTCACTTCAAATAAATGTAGTATATTTTGACATAACTTTTTATTTCTACTTAATTTGATTCAAGTGAAATGATACCATGAAGTCCAAAGTATCTCCAAATGTAATAGTAATCACATTTCCTTCCTCTTACTTGTTTCTAGAAATGCTATAGCCATATCATTTAATATGCCTTGAGGCTCCTTGGTCATTTGGCATATTTTATTATACATTTCCTATGCATAATTTCAGCATACTTAAGATGGAATATTTTCTTGGTTCTTTGTCAAATGCTAATTCTAAGCAAAATGTGAATGACATCCATTCAATTGCAGGGTCTTTTTAGTTGTTTCTATGGTTTGAAATTTCTGAATGCCTCAGATTGGCCTTAAACACATTTTTTTTCATAGCAAAGGAGTAGTTATTTACAGAAAGAAGAACAAAAAAAGATAAATATCAGGATATGGATGTTGTTAATGTTTTTAACACTCATTCTTCAACATATCAGGGAGATAGTGAACTTGTTTGTCTAGGATCGTTCTTCTAACTTCTGTAACTGAAGTGAAATCATCATGAGCCTTTCTGTAGACACATGTAGTTCTCCTTTGGAGAGAACTGTGTGCTTTCAACTATTGCGTTAGAAATCAAGGTCTTTGTAATCTCTTAATTCTATCTCTTGAAGTGATGCCAATTTGATAGAATGGCATCAGCGTTTTCCTCATTTACAAAATTACTTTACAGTGTAGATAAACTGCACTGGAGATGTTTACTAAGTTCTTTGAGATCATTAAAACTGGATTTACTTTTCATGACATGTGTAGTATCAATACCCTTAATACTCTGAAGTTCAGACACAATCAACCTTTTAAAATAACCTATCAAGGCCAACAGTTATACAGAATTCCAAAATGTAAGTGTAGCCTCAGTAATCCCTCCCTCCTTATCATGAGCATGGTCTGTGCTACTTACATTGGAACCTAGAATAAGTCATTTTCTATGGTTTTATATATATATATATATATATATATATATATATATCTCACACACACACAGATACAGATATATATATATATATATATATATATATATATATATATATATAACATCCACATAGCCAAACAGATTACCAGTTAAGGGTGCTTTCCCCTGTACTTCATTGATAATTCTTCACTCCTTGTTTATAACTAGATGTATAATCAACTATGAACATACCATAGACATGGAATTATCAATAGCATTTATTCTGCAACTGAAAAGATGATGCTTCAGAGAAAAACTCGGGAGCAAAGTGGCGCTCTTTGGTTTTCACTGGCTGCCCTATGCATGCTTGCATGTTCAACTGGAAAGAAAAAGTCAGTAATATCCATAATTAACAAATTATTAAATATAGTTTTCTTGTACATCAATGCACCCATTGGTAATTATCATATTTACCTAGCTGCTATTAAATTCAAATATGTACAATGGTTAATCTCTGTAGCCCTGAGCAATCTCAATTTTATTCTTTGTTATTTTTAATTTTCCCACTCTGCACAATGAATGTATATCTGATAATCATAAAGAGTGATTATTTAAAGAGTTCATTTTTATGCTAATAAATAAAACCACAGAAAAATTTTATTACTATAAATGTCATTATATATAGTATGCTTTAATCCAAATTAAAGCCTAATCCTGCCTTATTGCTAGAAGTGATACTTAAGAATATCACAATCAACATCAGCTAAAGGTACAAATGCAACCCCTTAAAAATATAAACCATTACTTTTGAGGACACTGTCAGTTAACAATATTCAATTCTCTTTTTAAAAAAATTGTTCTACCGCATCTCCTATCTGCAGAGTGTAAAGGTTACAAAAACAACCTCTGTCTTTGGAGCGACCCCCAAAGACACAGACCAATGTGCCAAACACATGAGAAACTGTTGTCAAATGACTTGCAGAAAAGCCCCAGGAATGTGCCTGCTCTGCATACTGGTCAGTGGACTGCTTATATAATTTTTTTGACATAAATCCTTGGCAAAGTGGAATTGAGATGGGCCTACCCTTCGATTGAAGTGCTTGAGGCTTTCAAAGGGCAGTTGTGGAAATTTTCAGACAATATTTCTGTGTTCTCCCTCATCATTTCCTATTTTAATGAACAAATGATGTCTGTACACACACACATCCAAGAAATGTTGAATTAAGTTTCTCCAGACAAAAATTTAAACAAGTTGGTTACCAACAATGCTAGCAAACTTTCTAAATGCTGCATTGCTGACTTGATATTACCACACGGTGCATACACACACACACACACACACACACACACACACACACACACACACACCATAGTGCCTGGTGGAGATGCAAGATAAGATGAAAGTGGGATGCAGAATGGAGGCCAGCAGCTTTTCAACAACCTGTTTTATTTTGTATAAGTTTTTTCTTCTTTGCCTTAAACTTCTATCAAATAGCACAGACAGAAGGGGCTTACACTGCGTGGCGTACCAGAAGACCCCCGTCTGTTCCTTATAGGGCATCAGTGTAGACTGGCATCATGTGTTATTCAATCAAAAGATTTAGTAAATGTTAACATGTTTACTGATGTTCTCCTCCACTGCGACCACCACCACTGTCTGTGCTGAAAATTCAGTTGCTCAGTAAGCAAATATGATTCACAATCCACTTATCAGAAATTTGAAAGAGGTACGAATACAAAAATGTAGCTTGAAAGGCTGAATTAAATGTACTTTACTGGGCAGGGATTCGAAAAGTACTTTTCTGTGTGAGTCTGGAATAGAGCAGAACAAAGTCAATTACTGGCTGTAATTAAGAAGTGGATGCATTTAAACTGTAGAGAGCAGCAGCAGACTTCTCCACACGGCTGCCTAGGAACTCCAAAGATTACTGGGAAGGCAGAGAGGAAGGTATGCGCAGGACGCCTCTGCTAGAGCAATTCAGAGGAGCTGCATTCACACGTCCCCTGATTCGAGCTTCCCAGAGTTAATTTATAAAGCACTGTTTATGGATGATTAATGCAGTAATATATTTAGACAAAGAAACTTTTAAAATACAACTTATGTTTGGCTATGTGAGCAGAAAAAGACCCATTCTGAAGTGTGCATCTAGCATCAGAACAGTCAAGACAGTGTTGAAAACTGTTTACCACAGTTAGAATTCACTAGGGCAAAAACTGAACTATGCTGCCTCTTTTGTAAACCTTCAGAATATAGTAAATCTAATTATATTTTTTCTTTTCCTTTCAAATGGTGTTTCCTTTATAATTTTAATAGTGTTTTATTTATACTGGTATAAAGTATTATATTATGCTGTACTTTGTGCTTTGCAAAGTCATTTCTCTTTATGTATAATAACAACTTGTAACATGTATAAAATATTCACAATCAAAACATTTAAATTTAGAATTAAGGTAAAAGTTGAGGACACTACTGGATTTCTTACGTTAGTTACAAGCGATCTCGTGTTTTTAGGTTTCAACTTCTGACTCAATACTTTAAAAAGTAAATATTTGAGATTTTTATATAAGTAAAGAGCATTGAAATGGCATCTAGGTAATTAGAAAAATATTATCCTGGCTTTTTTCATGGACACATGGCTATTTTTAGCAATTCCAAACTTTACATGCCATTTGAGTTCAAAAGGATGCAAGAAAAAGACTAACTAGCTCCAGTGACATGTCAGATTTCAGGGTAGGTAATTAATTCTACTTACTCGCTAGCTTTTCCTTTTTTTTTTTTTTTAATTGGATATTTTATTTATTTACGTTTCAAATGTTATTCCCTTTCCCGGTTTCACCTCCAGAAAAAAACCATCCCATCCTCCCTCCCCCTGCTTCTATGAGGGTGCTCCCTCACCCACCCACTCCTGCCTCCCCACCATGGCATTTCCCTACACTGGGTCATCAAGCTTTCCCAGGACCAAGGGCCTCTCCTCCCATTGATGTCCGACAAGGCTACATATGTGGCTGGAGCCATAGGTCCCACCATGTGTACTCTTTGGTTAGCTTTTCCCTTCTTAAAATGTGGCCACTTCTCTCTTTACTGAAGAAGGAATGAGAATGGCCACTGGAACTCCTGTCCCCTAAGAATGTGTGCCTGGTAGTCCTGAGTAGTATTACATCTCTCTAAAGACTTCTGAAAATAAATTATATATATATATTGCATATATATATATGCAAACAAAGATTTCTTTAAAAATCCCAAGATCAACATCAGAAATTTCTGGAACAAAATGTCAGTCTACGTGAGTTCATATAGCATTGATAGTAAATCTAGAAACTATAGACCATTCACTGTTAAACATTTGTAACATCTTAAAACATATTCATCTTATATATAGTTTATGTTACAATATTGAGGTGAGTCAATATAACTGTAGAAATTATACTGATAAATATTAATATTTACTGTGTTGCTATTTATTTGTCATTGTTACTGATCCAAGAGTGTCAAAATCTTTAGATCAAATAGCCAACACATGAACATGTACTGTATTAAATATTCAAACAATTTAATATACTTGTCTACATTAATTGAAATTATAACCTATTTATACCTTAAGAAAATTCAAGATACTGTTGTTAAATGTTGCCATAAAAAACTACTGAACCTGCAGAAAAAGCCATTTGGGGTTAGCACTCTCACATTACTGACAGAATGATAAAGCCAGCCTGAAGTGTGATTTGTGATTTTTCTGAACCTGTCGCACATTTTGCCGTTCATCTATTAGAGCACATAACCCCGGGTGACTGGATCCTGATTCAGATTCTTGAAACGCTAGTTTTATAAAGTTCTGTAGTCTGGCTTGATATGTGACAGTTGCTAAGAAATGTCTGTCCTCTTGTTAAAGAAAAAAAAAATGTCAATGATACAAAGGGAAAATCTTCACAGTTCAAATTGATGACCTCATACAAAAAATCATGTCCACACCTACCTTAACTACATATTCCCTTAAAGGATCCCTTTATGTAGGAAATGCAGAGCATTGTCTGCTGTGTTTCTATGTGGTCATATCCTCTCTCATTTCTGAAGGGAAAGATCTGCTGTGATGAAAATGGTTAGCGGTGCTAAGCATTGCCAACCACTTAACAGCACAAGGAGGCTGGAAGCGAGTTTGATTTGATACTTTCTAGCTAAGGTTCAAATATGCAAATGACCTTTATTCTAATACACTCCCTTTGTGAGGAAATTAGTCCTCTATGATCTTCCTATAGAGCTTTACTATAGGAAGGCAGAACCAGCCAAATGTTATTCACCCGAATGACCTTTTGCAAAAGTATGCATTAGTCTCTTTGGTAAAATTCTGTTTGGGGGTTCTCCATAAAAGGAAATCAAATATCGAGATACTATTACATTTGAAAAGACAAACAGGAGAGAGACAACAGCATGCACAGAAAGAACTCCAACACACTCAGGTGCATTTTCTGTTGGCTTTTAACTTACGTGTGTATTGTCTGCACCCTTCAACTTCCTGACTTCATTCTCCTGAAATTAGAGTAACTCACCTTTAACCCTGTTCTGAGTTAATCTTTCTATCATTAAAAGAATCATGTATTTAATATGGTATGAAAAAAAACAGTTTATAGAGAGGAATTCAAAATGATAGCAGTCTCCTTAGTTCCCAGAAAGACAATTGCTGAAATATAACAAATATGTCCATTTAAACTTGTCCTTGAAAGTGATATTATTAATGTAAGAAATACATCTAACATGGTCTTCTTACCTGTCAATTTTCCCTCTCAGATCACAACAGTATCAGGAAACGAGTTCCTTCTACAGTCAGATATTGACTTCCTCATATTGGATTGGTTCCAAGCTATCAAAAATGCAATTGACAGATTGGTATGTATTTGTTTGGGCTGTTAACGTTTATTAATTAAAATGTAGTCATTTAAATCTTACTGTTCAGGCATATAACGTTCACACATGTAAATGGATCCTATGTCTGAGAGATGCTAGCTATTTTAAGCTTAATAGAAAGCATGAGGAACTTTCCTTCCGACAAGATTTGTGAGGTACACACCATTTCATCTTTCAAATGAGCACTGTTCTTATTCTGGAATAGAACATGGTCTTCTTTTTCTGGAGGTTGTAGAAAGCACTCAAGTGCTTGAAAACTATATTTTCTGTTTGTTGTAGTATCTAACATATGTTACTCTGGAAATTAAATATCTTTGTATCTATGACCATAGTTACTGTTATAATACTACAAGGAAAAAGCATTTATAATTAATGTTATTATTTTCCAACTATACTAGAATGATCTCACAAAAAAATTAGATACCTAGAACTTTAGGAAAATAGCTCAAAGTATACATTCAGAGTACATGTTTTTAAGGCTTAAATTACTTAAAACTGTTTTTATTGACTTACTTTTATTTCACTTATGTAAATATATAATGGAAAAATATTCTTGAGAACTTTTAGTATGCTCTAAAACAGAATAATGTATTTAAAACCTTTCATTATCTCTTTAAAGATCAAACTGTACAAATTAAAATTGTCTTTCCATATTCTCAATAGTATCCTCAATATATAGACAACAAACCATAGATTATTACCTTTAAGTATACAATATAAGGCCAGAAAAACTTTAAAGATTGATTGTATTTACTTGATGCATAGTTTGGAAAAGATGTTTTTTTCTTCTATATCTTTTCCTTGTCTGTTTTCTCAGTACTAGTAATGTTGTCTATCTGTGGGCCCTGCTGAATTCCTGAAAGGATTAACTGAGTTGATATATGTACAGTTCTTTGAATAATTCATAGCATTTAGTAAGCACTATTTGGATGCATGAATCAGTATAAACACTGTGCTTAGAATACAGGCAAACAGTTTGGTGTAGCAAACTTTATATGTCCCAGTACAGGGGAATGCCAGGGCCAAGAAGTGGGTGGGTAAGGGAGGGTATAGGGGACTTTTGGGATAGCATTTGAAATGTAAATGAAGAAAATGGCTAATAAAACATATACATATATAAAACAAACCAAAAAAAAAAAAAAAAAAAAAAAAAAAAAAAAAAAAAAAAAAAAAAAAAAAAAAAAAAAAAAAAAAAAAAAAAAAAAAAAAAAAAAAGAATACAGGCCATTACCCAGCCACACACACAAAAAATTAACTTACTCAAAAGACCAGTTAAATTTAGCATCAAGATAAGACACAAAACTGGCGTTCTTTCTTCCTAGTAAAAGGTACTCTCTATTATTTCCAGCCAAAGAATCCAGGTTGCGGGTCCCTGGAGTTGTTCAATTTGCAGAGATCCTCAAGTTCTGAACTGCCGAGTCACTGCCACATCGATAGGAAAGAACAGAAACCAGAACACAGGAAGTCCTTCAGTAAGTGTTTTCTTTGACTGCTCCTTTTACCTCTGTCTAAATGCAGAGCTTATGAAATATAAATGTATTAAAATGAGATTTAAGCCAAAGCCAGGCTACTTTGGAAGATTCGCAGCCATTTCTTACCTAGGGATTCATGCGCTGGAGGGCAGTCTGGGCACTCGGCTCACATCATTGTTGGTAATATCTTTTGAGAAAATAATTGTTCCAAGGTCATGGTCTCTGCTTACAGCAAACCTCTGAATCTTTGAGTAATCGCCACAGAGTTCAGATTGGTGATTGATTTTGAGAGTGGGAAATGTCAAGCATCTGGCATGCTGACCATTTGATTTTCATACATTAAAAGACAAGAGTGACCATCACAGTTCGCCCAACTAAGCCAACAGTTTTTGCACCAGTCCACACTTCCAAAAAGCCAGGGAAATTTAGAAATATACATCCCAGAGTTGACGGGGAAACGTGAGACCAGAATGAGACGGTTATCGACATTACCGTGAGTTCTACTTCCAAAGCAATTGATTAGGAATAACAATGACTCATAACACTTATATTTTGCTCTTCAAAACTTATTTTTTAGCCAGCCTGCTTCTTTCTCAACAAAAGGAGATTATTAAAACATGTCACATGCAATCCACACAGGAAAACTGAGCACTAGACTTCTGAAAGGACATGTAGATATATTTCATATAGCCAATTCTGTCTTAAAAATTATAGCACCTTCCTCAAACCTCCCACCTAGCTATTTTTAACCATTTTTTTCTAAATGGAAATATAGTTATATCCTAGTTTTTGAAACTTAAGAACAAGTCAGTAAGTTAAAGAAACACCAATACACGAGGTGTAAATAAAAATGTATGGTAAATGAATGTATTTGTTTATAACATATATGGGTCATTAGAAAAGATGTGAATATGATTGTGAATGCATGGCAACATTTCTTTCAAAGATGAATGATTAGGACCCACCTTTTTAGAGACTACAGGAGACCTTGAATTGAGATCCTTTTGAAAAAAGGGAACTGTTAAGGGGCCTCTGCCATAGTTTTCTCCAACTAGCAGAGACTGATTCAGCAAGTCATCTGCTTAATGCTGCTGTTGTGAAATGTAAATGAAGAAAATATCTAATAAAGAGAGGAAAGAAAAAAAAAAAAAAAGGTTGTAATTGCCTATTTGAGGTGTTGGTGAAGGGTCATCTGCACCTTTTTAAGGGATATTATTTGGAGTTAACTTAAGTTCAATAGTATTTTCCTTTAATTCTCGAATTTCGGTCTTTTGTTGCACCTGGGATGAGGTAGAACCCAGCGTTCAGAGTTAGGGTTCAGTTGTGAGTCAATACTTAATGTTAATTATGTAAATATTTTGTTGTAAACGCACAAGAGTTTGTGATGCAGTGATTAGAGGATCTGAAATCTGAGATTTAATTGCAGTTGTGGAAGAGAACTTGACATCCTTTTAAACCCTGAAGCAGTGTGTGTGTGTGTATGTGTGTGTGTGTGTGTGTGTGTGTGTGTGTGTGTGTGTGTGTGTGTTGGGGGGGTCGCAAAAGCATGTTTGAGAAACTGAGGCTGACAGATGCAGCACTGAGCAGTAATTACATGAAAAGTGTTAGAATGTTACTTAGAAAAAAAAATTCTATGAAAAGAAGACTCAGTCTTTCTCTATAGTTAATTACCCCACATTAGAAAAGAGTATTATTAACTAAGAGAGCAAAGTCATTCTTAAAGATAACAAATGAGGCAGGTATTCTTTCAAGTCAAAATCTCCTTAACTGAGCAATGACTTTTAAGCTAAAGCAGCACTAGCCTGAGACAGCGTTCTGCAGGTACTGTTCCCCAGGTCCTGTTCCAAGCACTTAAATGACTGGGTGGTCTCATCCATCCAGAGAGATTGCTACCACTTTTAACCCTAGATTGTGAATGCAGAAGCCAAGGCATGTCAAGTGTGGAAGACATTTAAGAGACACATGTCAAATTCAAGCAATCTGCTTTCACAACCTGCTCTCCTAACTATATGCTGCAGTTACGTTGAACAAATAAATGCTAATCTGTTTCAAACTTGGACCTGGGTGGACATTTGCTAAAAAGTGAAAAGAAAATCTCTACACATCAGTGAACTTAAACCAAGGCCCAAACACTTTCAGATAGTTTTTGCTATTAAAATAAAAGGGCTGATTAGTATTTAATGCTAATCCTAATTTTTCAAAATTATTCCTTTTCAGTATCTTCTCAATTATCTACAGTTGTAAGACTTCTTTCAATTTAGGGCACAGTTAGTCACTCTTTACACCAAGCCACATCCAATCACATGCTTGTCTTAATTTCACTTGGAAGCCATAGTGAGTAACCTATGCACACATTAAATTAGACCATGGGTTTGAAATAGTTACTAGCATATTTATATTTGATTTTTTAAAACTTTTTTTTCGAGTAAGAACTCCCATGTTTGAAGCCCTTTTGAACTAGTCCTTAGATTAGAATGCCCAAAGATTAAGGTTCTTAAATCATATATTAAGTTTTAAGTCACTGTCTGGGGATTAAGTAATTATGTGGAGTCGGATTCACAGTAACTTCTTCCTTATTAGTAGTCCAAGCACAAACTGTATTGTCTGTTTGCTGCCTTTGGCTTCCTGTGCCCTTGATGTTCCCACGAGTTTTGTCGCCAAGATTGTAAGTAGATAAAGCCAGAATTACTTTTTTAAAAAGGCATGTGAACATCATTAGCAGCTAACAGGTGGTCATGTCTTTGTCCAGTTTTTTCCGTTTAACATGGGAAAAATATGTTTTCCCAATGAGTGAATTCAGAAAGTTGTGTTAAAATACACTTTCCTTTAAAAAATATGATTCCAACCCGCCAAGGCTATCAAGTACTAATCGGATATTTTAAGATATCAGTTGAGTCTAACAGACAAGAAGCCAGAAAATTCAATGCAAGGGCCAAATCACTGTGAGAAATTCAGGACAGCAGCCTGGGATGAGAGTAGGAGGTCAGGTCTCTAGGGAGGGCTGCTATGGAAAGGGAAGAGCCAATCAAACATAGTGCTTACAGATTTCTCCAAGGAAAGCGAAAGTATCTCCCACTGATGGAAGAGAGAAAAGGCCCAAATATAATCATGGCAGCAGATTACTTTGGAGGGCTTTTTTAACTTTTTCCAAGAGTTCCTTTCCAGATCTATAAAAATGGGTCCGATAACATCCTTCTAGGATCATGTGAAAATTTGAAATTAGAGATGTAAATACTTAGTTCACAGCAGGCACTCAATAAATAGGAGCTCTTTTATTATCCTCTATGTCTCCAAGCAGATGGCACCAAGAAGGGTATGAGCCAAGGGTGGTGTCTGATGGAAGGCTGGAGCAGGGCACACATACTCTGCATCCTCCTCCCCAAGGGTACAGGAAATACAGGAGAGCAGCCAGAATTGGAGACGAGAGTCATAGCTGCAAAAGTCTAAATGTGAGCAGCTGGTCCTTCCCCTGGCACCTCACCAGGTGAAAATGGCAGCCAGGGCATTCTTGGGAGCAGCATATCAGGACCCAGTAGAAGGGAGCCAGGAGATGCCCTTGATTACCTAATGCCCAGAAGAGCACGTCATTAAGAAGTCCAGCTTCAGCATCCAGCAAGCACTTCAAACAAAGCTCTGGTTTATTCCGTTATTCACAGCCATCAAATATGAATCTTGTTTCTTAACAAATACCACTAAAACTCACCTGTCTTTGCTTTCAAATAAGGACCCAATAGAAAATGTGATCCTTCTGCTGTATTCTCTCATGGCTATAACATTGCTAAACTACAAAATCTGCAAGTCTGAAGGATAAATTTTATATAAAACACTTTCAACCTTATAAATGTACACACTCAAAAATAGCACATGTTTTAAAAGTCACATGGTAAAAGAACTAATAGAAAATGCATTTCCCCTTAGATATTTTAATGAGTTATAAAAATATGTTTTGGCAAAATTTTTAAACTATTTTAATGTGGTTCTCTCCATTTCAAATACTTAATGATGACTCATACACCATAATGAGGTTATAGGGATGAAGATAAGAGTAGAGGTCTTGAAGGAGAGCCTAATACAATGGTAATAGTTGAAATCTGTGAACCTTTAGTATGCCGTTCAGTAATCATTATCCTGCCAAGTTCAAACAAGATTGAGAGATAAGTAGTGATATTTTTGCAATAATCTAAATAATCATAGTTCTCAACAGCAAGAGCTAAAAATATGACCTCATAGTAAACTGATTGATTAGATCCTCACACACTTTCCCAAGGAAATCATACACAAGGCACAAATCACTTTGGACCTTCCACGGCCATTTACAGTGTTATCTTTAAGGAGCGAGCAGTTTATTCTGACTTTGCCTTGAGAACTGGGACTTCCCAGTCATATTTCCCTACAGCTTGTTTCCTCCTCTCTCATGCCCACCGCTCCACCATAGCAATGAGGATCTCAGAATGTTTCTGTCTGGAAACCTTAAACCCTGAGCAACACAGGAAGTGGCAGGAATGTGATGCAGTAGCTCTAAAGCAGAATGACCAGGATGGAACAGAGAAAACAAAAGCTGGGGAGGAACAGAGAACAAGAAAGCTGGGGAGGAAGGCTTCCCAGCGTATCAAGAAGCGAGTCTCCAGCAAGGCAAGAAATGGATACAGTGTGTCTAAGTTAGGGTTTCCTTTGCAGTGCAGAGACACCATGACCAAGGCAACTCTTACAAAGAACAGTTCATTGGGACTGACTTATAGTTCCAAAGGTTTATTTATCACCGTGTTGGCTGTGGCAGTGGGCAGGCAGACATGTTTCTGGAGATGGAGCTAAAGGTCTACATCTTGATCTGAAGACAGCTGAGGAAAACCATGTGTCACACTTGATGGAGCTTGGGCAGATATTATCTCAAAGCCTGCTTCCACAATGACATGCTTCCTCTAAGAAGATCACAACTATTCAATCCACCACATTCCTGGTAGAGTAAGTCTGATATTGTCCCAACTATTAACTTATTGGATCTAGGTGGTACATATATAATCAATTATGATACTATCTTTTTTATGTTTTTTGTTTGTATCTTAATGGTTTTTATTAAACACTGACACAATGTTAGGTATTTCTGTAATTCAATAAAAAAGTGTTCATACTTTTAAACTTCAACATTAAACTTTTAAAGAAAGACATAAATTTCTTCATGATTTATATTAAGGCCTTTAAAATATAATCTTAAGTCATTGTTTTCTTACTTGTGACCACAAACCAATATTTTTTATCCTTATGACCCTTATGGCCTTTATGTCTAAGTATCTATTTAAGAAAATAATATGCTTTTTATTAATATAAAAATTTTAAAGTCATATTAATTTTGCTGATAAACATGTAATTAACAATTGTTGAGACACACACCAAGAAGTCTATCCTGGAATTTCATAAAATATATATCATAAAGATTTCTTATCATCAATTTCATATGAAACAGTGCAACCCTGCCAATGATTGAAAATAATAAGATGAATAAGCCATCTGCCAAAAAATAGAAAACAATGTTAAATTTGCAAATAAATCAAATCTAGTTAAGACAAAAAATATTTTACTGAAAAAACAAAACTTTAATTATTTGCATAGTTTACTATGAGTGATCAAGTCATTGGAAGATTTGCAGAACAAAGTCTCTCTATTTAAGTACTTTGCTCACCTTAGCTGTCTCTCCCTCCCCACACACAAAAAGAAAGTATATCACTTCTGGCACCCATTTTATTCAATACCACTTGAGGCAACCTATTGAACAAAAATCTAAAGAATCAATAACTTCAGTTATTTAAAGACTATTTGTTCATTGTTCATTTTTCATAGGGTAAGGAAGTTCTTTGTTGGTAAATAATTTATATGATTCAAAACTGTACATTAAAAATGTTATTAAGGCTACTGTTTAAATTCAGAAGAGGAAACCAGTAACATACTTAGATACATACTTGACTAAACCAGGCATCTATGTGACCGTCACTATTCTTCTATGGGTCTTCATGGTAGCTAGCAGAAAGTCTCTACTTTTGTGGGACCCATGGATTGTAATTTCTCCAAAACATTTAGTTCCCTATGAATCATCAGATACAAGACTTAGTTATGAGCAGAGCAAAGCAAGTTCTGATTAATCTCTTGTTTCCCATCTATGGAGCTGATCTTACCCTCTGCCCTTTGATTACCCAGGGCCGTGCGTCTGGAAGCATGATCTATTCTCAAGTCCATGTAACCCTACAAGTGCACCATTGCTAGATCACCCATCTTCCTCCTGACCCTGGCAGTAACACTCTGACCATATTTCTCCTGAGATGAACTCCAGTTAGTCAATTTCTGATTTCATTAGGTCAAGTGGCAATTTTCTTTCAATAATAGGCCAAATCCAGAGGGCTCCTTGCTCTACTCTCTGGCAATATTTCCTAAACATTAGTACACTGTTATGATTATAAACAAAAGAAAGTCATCCTCTTTGAATGCTTCTAAAAGTTTTATCTTTCCTACTCAATGACTGAGAATTGGCACATGATAACAGTTTATTACGAAGTTAAGCCTGGGATAGTAACTCATTATTGTCAACTAAATTTAAAGTGGCCTTTCTAAGCATGGTATTTGTAGCTTTCTTACATTCTCAGCTTTCTGTGTCAAGAAAACACTGTTTTGGATGCAAATGATAACTTACTCTTCCTAGAGCACTCAAGATTCATGTGGTCCACCCACTCACTTTGTTTCTAGACCATGGAAACTTGCATAGTGATTCTTTAAAAACCTAAAAGAATGTACCTTTCTTTTTAAGTCATTTTGTCAGGTGTCCAAATGGGTCCTCCCATAGGAAAGTATATAATGTAAGCACGGAATTTTTAGTGGTTTTGTTTTGTTTTGTTTTGTTTTGTTTTGTTTTGTTTTGTTGTTTGTTTCTTTGTTATAGAAAGTAAGTTTGTTTCTTGTTATTTACAGTATATTCCACATCCTTCATGGAAAATCACACACTACTTTCACCCAACCTTATGATGATAATCTGAAAATAACAAATATACCGCTCAAAATTTATTTTAAAAATTGTGATCTATAGCATTAAACATCTCTATTTTCCTAAAGAAATGGTTCATGGATAATTTGAATGTTTAAATGAACGTTTAACTAAAGAACACATTCCTATTTTTTTAAGTCTCTAGCTGAAAATAGATGTATTCTATCTGTATACAAAATTAGTTGGCTGAAAAACCAAGACAAAATGTGAGATTCTGTGATGATCAGGAAATATATACCAAGATTTTGCTGTGGGTACTAATCTTGGTAACCCACACTTATAATCCTAGCACTTAGGAGATACATGCTAGAGGATCAGGAATCCAAGGCCATTCTCTGTTACATATTGTGTTCAAGGTCAGCTTTAGAAAACAAAGAAACAGAAACAAAAACCATCCTGCTATCAGACTTGGAACCTTCCCAAACACCAAACCAAGGTCAAAGAGTAAAAGCAAAATTTCTCCTCCTTCTTCTCCTTCTATTTCCTATATCACTTTTCAAACATTTCCAAACTAGTCAAATAGAAAGATACAAATCTATGATTCTATAAGCAGTTCCTTATTATCTCTGTCTTCCCCAAACCCCCTCAACCCAGTCAATGGAGCTCAATTTGTTTTCCAGAGAAATGAACCAATGACTGTGATCCTCACCTCAGCATGCTGAGGTCACCTTAAGTCTGCCTTTTCTTCTCCCTACTGAGATAACATCCTTTACAACTCACCACAGGGTATATCTCTCAATATTCTATTTTAATATCCTACTTGTTTTAAAGACTTCCAAAGGTTCATACCCATTCTTGAAACTTTTTTTATGTGCACTGATTTCAAACTGTTAATGTTATATAATCCCAAGTGCTAGGATTATAAGTGTATGCTACCAAGATTAGTAAATAAATTTTAAAATTGTACAATGAAGGAAAGGTAATAGTTTTGATGAGTTTGAAAACTGAGAAGATAATTTTCTGTAGAGTCAATTTGTTTACAGAAATTCAACTTAAAATAGGAGTTACAGAAATTCTGACCCTCATCACTTTCTTTAAAAGCTAGATAGATTTACATAAGAAGCAGATGAAAGAGTCAGAAGTTTTGAGTACTTTTGTTTTGTTTTGTTTTGTTTTGTTTTGTTTTGTTTTGTTTTGTAGATGAGAAAGGGGCTTGTTTGGCTTACATTTCTGGGTCACAGTCCATCATTGAGGAAAGTCAGGGCAGGGACTCAAGCAGGAACTTGTAACATAAACTATGGAGTAAGTAACCTTACTTGCTGGTTCGCTCTTCAGCTCATGCTCAGCTAGCTTTCGTCTACATGTGAAGGTTACTTGCCCAAGGGAATGGAGCCCACACAGTGGGATGGAAACCGTTCATTAATTAACAATAAATACACCAACATACTTACTTATGGATCATTCTGATTTGGGTAGCATTTCAATTAAGGCTTCCTTCCCAATTGACTCTGGGGTGTGTCAAATTGCCAATTATGGCTAACTGGGACAGCTGCTAATACCTTGACTTTTCCACTTTATATACTTGAGCACCATTCTGAACCCAAAATGCACAACTATGTGATTTAGATACATTTCTTAAATGTACTAAAATTGAATCGCTACTTAAAGGCAATAAATAGTTTGATGTAATTATTAAATAACACGAAGGAAAATTTGGACATGATGGAAATGTTCTACATTATATCTAAAGGTAATATAAAATCAGGGTTTAAGTATATCTAAGGTATTTGTAAACTTTATATTATTATATAAATTCTTGATATAATGATTTCTGTGAGTGAATTTTGAGTAAAGTCTTCATAATTTTCTCAACTATAAATCCATCAGTTGCTATATTTAGAGCTAAGAACAAAAAAATATACGTATTTCCACAGTTTTATTAGCTCTTTGATAATTTCACACAATGTGTTTTGACCATATCCCCTTCCATATATTCTTAGATTTATTTATGTTCATTAGAGAGTAACTAACCCACCAGGGGCTTCACTTTTAAAGAAAACTTACTCTTCTTCTCCCACTGGCTCCCAGTTGTCAAAGGCTCCTTGAAAGGGTAGGACTTTAAGACTTCTTCCGCCACTCCATGCTGGACTTTGGTCTGACACACTGGAGCTTAGGTAGGTCTTGGACATGTTATCTCTACTGCTATGACTTCCTATGTGCAGCTACCCTACATGTCCAGAAAACACTGTTTTCTTTTAATCTTCCCACTCTGGCTCTTAAACTCTTCCTTCCTCCACAATCATCACTGTGTCTTCAGAAGAGGTTGTTCAATGTATATATCTTCCATAGGGTTGAGTATTTCACACTCTCTTACTCTCTGCATCTTGACTAGTTGCAAGTCCCTGTGTTAATTGATATATACTGCACAAAGAAGTTCCTTTGGTGAAGGTTGGAAGATATAAAAAAAAAATCTATGGGTACAAATGATAAATCATTAAGACACTAGTGTCATGTCCACTAACAGAGTGATAGCTCTCCAGGGATTCATAACACGGGTTCGTAGCCTTGATCAAATGGTTAAATATGGATTTGAAGCTATGGAAAGGACTCTAACTCTAACCAAAAAAAAATGGTTGGTTATTCTCATGATATGCATGCCACTATTACACATAAGTGGTTATGTTTTGCAAGCCCATCCATTGCGGTATAATTCACAGCTGGTTAATACTGATGATTCTGTTTCTCCTCTGGTAGCATGCATTGTGTCTTTTAGTGCTATGAAGGCTTAAGGAGTGGGCCTGAAATTTCCAAGTCAGTACCAGCTGGGTTTCATATACATGGTGTCTTCAGCAATAGAATCTTAGTGTCAAGTTCTAGAGAATAACCAAGAACATGGACAGTAACCTACTTGGGAATCTATGGAACCTTCTTGCCAATAACTCCAAAAGAGAAAGTTTATTCAGAGCACTGGGTTGTGTGTTTGTTGTCCTGCAGTGTCTAGTAAGGCTTTGTTGCCCTGTTATAGAGAATTTCCATTTAAATTAATTTTAATAAAGGTTCATTTTAGGAAGCTTCTACAATAATATGTTTCCATATGATTTTTTTTTGAGATTTCATAGTGTTACTTATCACCCTATACATTTTGCCCTAGAATAAATGCAGAATAAGCAAATGTATAATCTGTCAAGAATTTAATCTTAACATATTTTTATTATTCAGTTAGCTTGGGACATAATATATCTTTTATTTTCTCTTTTCTTAAGGGATTTGGTGTGCCATAGAGAACAATGTCATTCAAATACATGGGCACTTATTATCTTATAAAGAGTAAAACGTAAGTCTCTAAAGGTCATATTTTTGAAAAGTCAATTCTGTTCGTGAGCTGACAAACATTCCACTATGTACCTTGTATACAAGATACCATGCTTTCTAGGTGAGGTAATCCTAGCTGATCAAGGTATTGTTCATTTACTTAACTCAGGCTGATCCATTAGATAGTGAGTGCCTAAAGGAAATACACTGTGACCTTGTGAAGCTTACCTCTTCCCATCCTAGTTTAGAAAACAGTCTGAAACACAGAGCATCTATGCTCACATCAAAGTGAATAAGTGAATAAGCAAATAACTGGGTAAATGAGGGGAAAGTCTCAGTGAAAGTACCACTTATGTACACGCAGCAAAGCTTTGGGTCCTTCTATAAGTCCTGTGAAAGCCATCATCTAAATAAAAGTAACAAGTCAAAGAAGGTTTCAGAAAAGGGAAGACAAACCGTCCTCCAACTTAGTGATGCTGTGAAACTGTAGGAGCCTTTTAAATGCAGAAGAAAGAATGATGGCAGAATACTTTGAGTACACATTAGAATAGGAATCTGAGAGCCAGAGAACAGGGCTTTAGAAATTTATGAACCTACAGAGTACAAACTTTGGGCAAACAACTAGAACGCAGGCTGGCAAGGAAGTATGAGCTATTTGGCCAACGGCTTTCACTGTGGACTTCCTACTGAAAGAGACAGGAGCTTAACAATGCTCTACAATGTAGGCAGAATATGCTAACATTGCTTAAGGTAGTACAGATAGTAGAAAACAATGAAAGAAAGATCAGAGGTAAGAACATACTGCAGCATACCAAGTGACAGATGCTGCATGCCCAAGCTAGCAGTAGGAACAGAGACAGACTCCAAAGATTTCTGAAGTAGCAGGTTTTCCTGAAACATATTGGAAGGATGCTTGACAGTTCCAAAAATTCCATTTCTTCAGTGTCTTCAGAAATATAAGTGGAAAGTTCAGCAGAGTTTGTGTCTAACCACTGGTTTTTAGAATTTACTACAGTCTTGCTACACAAAACACAGTCAAGGGAGCAGTAGCAAACATATCATAACATCTGGGAGCTGGTTTGTAGGAGAGATTAGGTACCCAAACCCCAACCTACCCCAAACTCTCACTAAGCAGCGATGGCATTTCTTTAAAAAGCATTACTTTATGATTTATGTTTGTGTATGTGTTAGTGTATGTGTTTTTGTATGTGTATGTGTGTGCCCTAGAAAGCCAGGCAAGGACATCAGATCCCCTGGAGCTGGTTTTTCAGATAGTTGTGAGTCACTTGATGTGGGTGCTAGGAACTAAACTCTCGTTCACAGGAAAAGCCATAGAGTCGGTCATCTACCAGCCCCAAGAGACTGCATTTTAGTATATAAGCTACATACATGTTAAAGTTGGATAAATACTTTACCATGTCACACAAAAATCACCCCCAAATCAGTTTACAGAAAGCCAGAGCCACTTTGAAGCATGGTCTAACCTCCCCTGTGTAAGTTAGTTAGCTTGGCCATTTCCTGACAATTCATGGGGATGGTAAATGTTCATTTAAATACATCACTCTCTTCCAACTTGTGATCACACACAAATTACTACAAGATGAAGAACTATACATGTCTCCTGTGCATTTGCTTGCACTGTAGAAAACACTTAATCCTGAACACTGAAATGGCCAGGACAACAGCAATAACACAAATAAGTTTCAAAAAAATTAACTAAACTCACCCAAATAAAGAAATAATAAACCAAAAATATCATCAATTTCACGAAAAATTCTAATTTCCAGATATTCCACTCACTCCACATGCAGAATGTGTCTGAAATTCTGTTCATCTTTCACACGACCCCCTATATTAAGAAGGTAAATTCTGATAGTTGATTCACTTCTCCAATGACAAGAATAATGATATTTGATTCCTTCAATTAGATTTCTGAATTTTTGTATTGTTTTTGAGTACTGTAATTCACTCCCCATCAACCTTCCAGGTTAGGTATCTTATCTGGATGACTCATGGTTCAGCTGCTGTATTCCTACCTAAAACTGGCTAAGTAGCATTACAGTGGTGCCTGCCAAAACAGTCAAGGCCCAAGAGGCTACACTTAAGTCAGGCTGTTTGGAAAAGTTGCAAGGAAAACAAAAATAGGCTCACATTTGCATTCCCATAAATGGTGGGCAAATTTAGAATGACCTCTGTTTCAGCCTTCTAGTAGCAAATAGTTTCATCTCTAGGAAAAACTGATAGATGTTATATCTGAAATGAAACATCATCTCAGGTGTATAAATCTGGGAACTGAGACCAAAATGATAAATACCTTCTCAATGAATTTTATTAAGAGGTTATTCCTAAGGATCAAGTCTCTTCAAATCCCATTGTGCATGCCGTACTGCCTGGATAGCATCACACACTTAGCCTCATACTTCATGACAAATCATGCAGGAATACTTAATATTGTTTTTTTTTTTTCCTAGTGTGTGCCTGTGTTTGTTGTTGCTATTCCATGCCTTATTTTTAAATTGAGTGTAGCTGGTTTCTATGGAAAGATTTGACTGAGAATCTAAAGAATTCCGTTTAAGTCATTTTCACTGGGAAAAATCCAAAATGTTAGTCAGTAAGCGTTAGATATTAATCATGCATGAGTGGAAACATTAAAATTTTTCTTTACCTTCCAGAATAGCAGGTCAATAAACTCATATAATGATCTTTTTTTTTTTTTTTTTGTAAAGTCGATAAAATTTTATTTAAAGAATTTAAAGCATTCTTTTCCTGTCCTTCCAGGTCACTGGGGTTCAAGATCTCTGAAAATAGCCCTTTCTCAAAGAAGGGTGTTTATTGTAGCTATGCTGTCAGCTGTTTATTCTTTTATCTGTCTTTAAATTAAAGACACATAGTCATGACAACTTCAAAGTTCTCCACCAGAGGATTTCCAGCAATGCCTTCAAACAATTTACATTAGGGGCCATTTAACGATAGGCCTCTCAGTAATGATACCGCACATCTCTGGGGTTGTGCATTCTCACATTCATGCCTAACACGCTCAGAGTACTTATCTGTATGTGGGATATGCCAGTGCTACATTGAAACAAACATTCCTTCACAAGTATCTTCAGCTCCAGCCCCATGGTCAAGATAAGTTTTATTACCAACACCATCATTCCTTTGTGCTAACTTACCTTTTTTGGGGTACATATCAAAACTCATACTAAGCAATTAATTCTGGGTTACATGCAGAAATGATGTATTTTTGTACCTGTCTAATATGCCTTTTTCTATTGCTTGAACACACAACACACATACACACACACACACACACACACATGCACGTGCGTGTATGCTACCTTATAATAAATAATGTTTGTGGTGATGTAAAAGTCATCATTTTCATATTCTTCCAAGAAGCTATTAAACTGCCACTAGAACAGGCTGGAGTACTTGAGTGTGTGTTTTCTGGTATGTATGTAACTTAGAATCAAAAAGAAAATGTTCTCTCTCTCAAAACTTGTACAAGTTGGCCCTTCCAGCTACGGTAGTTTTCGTTGCTCAACAGTTTCTGGCTATATTTTTAATACGACAAGCAGAAACTTACTCATTTATTAAATGCAAAGTTTACAGAAAATTAAAGCATAAATGCACTCTTTATACTGCAGTTAGTGACAGTAATTTGTGACAATCTAAGGCAAATCCATTCAGGGGAAAAATTAAGCCAAATCACTTCTCTAAATTATTGTTGCTTTCCTCCTTCCTTGTCTGGTAACTACTTCTCATCTTTGACTTTGAAAGCCATCAGTTTAAACTTGGTTCTTATTCCAGTGGGCTAATCCCCTTTCATAAATCATGCTCGAGTGCTGAGGTAATTTGCACATCATTTAAAGAGTATTTGCTTTGAAATCTTCACCTCAAGCCCTGTTGTATATCCTTTCTCTCTAAAGATTTGTAGTATTTGTTTTGTTCTCTGAGGTATAAAAGACCTGGATAAACTTTATTCCTGTTGTTTCAAGATTAGTTAACTAAAATGCATATTAGTTCAGCAGGGACAGGGACAAATCTCAGTAAAGATGATCACGCACAAGCCCACGGGAATAACAAAGAACAAAACCGTCAGTCTTCAAACCTCCTTGGACTTGCTCAAAGGAGTATAGGGGGATTTAGATTTCTAGAATATGTCTACAAATGTAATTTCTTTGTTGTGGAGAACAGGAGCTATCCTGATTATTTCTCCCCAGAAAATTGATTCTAATTTATATTTGAACAAAAATTAAGCTGTCTACCAAGTAGTTCTTCAAGAAGACAGAAAGTACAACAGAAAAATCCATCCTGTGTTACATTCAATGCTAAATATTATATACATGATGTGCTGCCAATTTTATTTATTAGTTTATTTTCTTATTTCAAGTCCCAAAATGAAGCTGTGCAGTGGAACATCTATTTCTTTTTCTCTGAAAAAAAAAAAAAGGTGAAATTGGTCTAATTTGACAAACTCAGAAGTAGACACACGTAGGTAGAGTTGAATGTTACTTTTACATTTCTAAACTCATATTTTACTATTTCGTAGTAAACTTGTCAACCACTACTGATTTCTATGGCACTGATTTCTGGGAGACGGTTAAAGTTTTCCCTGATACTTTCTACGACAGAGAGTGACCAGAAGCTCCTGGCACTTGTGTGCTTATATGGAAATGACTGAGTGGAATAGAAAGTAATAAATCACTCATGTGGATTCACAGCCACCCACCACCCACAGTCTTGCTCTACTTTTCTTCTTTACAAGTGTGGGAATAGATGGCTCCCCAGTCCTCAGGGTGCCAAACTTTGCACCATTAGGAAAATCTGCAAGTAGCTTGATTTATCTTCCACACTCAGTTAGCTAAGACCCAACTAAATAAAACTCAGCAGGAATGAACTTGACTTGCTAAACTTTAAAAAAAAAAAAATAGGGAGATGCCACAATTACAACTTTCCTTCTCCGCTACTTGACTTTCCATTGGAAGTGAAGCCTGTTGTGAAAAATATTCAGATAAGATCCCAAACAATAAGTGCATGGCTCATGATGCTGACTCTTGAGTTTTCATTGTACACAGAGGGTTGTCTGCTGTTTGCAATTAATCCAGGCACAATCCCCTTGGTACTTTGTGGAGAATGCGGAAGACATAGCCATTTTATAAGTTGTAAACTCCTAAATTACCCTAAATTAGAGACACTATTAATCGGACACTTAAAGATAGGATCTGCCCATTGTGTGGGCTCATCTTCCCCTAATGGAGAAATCAATTAAATATTTAGGATGTGGAATACCTTCCAGGTTGGATAAGGCATTGCATTTAAATTATGGTCCTCCAGTCCAAAACATTCAAGGGGATCTTAACGGATGGGAGCACATTACTGTCTCTTGGATTGGGTGCATTAACACTTTAAAAATGAATGTGCTTCCCACGGTTTCCTATTTGTTCCACCAGCTGCCTGTCGATGTGGCAAACAAACAGTTTAGAGATAAGTACGTAAAAGATGCATGTGTACCATGCTGTGTGATGAGGTGCATGCACCCTTATAGGAATAGACTCCAATGATGTCCCAGTCAGATTTATTTTTCTCAATTCCCCAGCAACTTTAAATGTGAGAGCTCTTCTGATCAGGGGACAGTGGAGAGGAGTGTACAAATGAGGAAGTTGGAACCCTCATAAAGTTCTATTTATTTAATTGTTCTACTTCTAATAGTTTATCATGTCTTTATAGAATTTATCCTAATAAGTTAATAATAAATGATTACTGCCAAAAAATTCTGGGACACTAAGATAGAATGTGAGACAAGCTTACGCATTTCCATAGAATCACTGTGTGACACAAATAGGATGCTTCGATTCTCATTCATGGATTATGGCTATGTCACACTGTGAACAGTATTGTTAGAACAACGTTGTCGTGTCTTCTACTGCAGCTCTTGTCAATAATCTACACACTAAAGAACTTGCTTTTTCAATCCAGTTAGTTACTATATAAGGTAGGATATTGCCTCATATTTACTGATTAGGTATAACAGAAACTCTGAAGTGTCATTGATGTCCCCAAAGTCATACAAAGATTCCAAGTTCGAATTTGATATCATTGAGCATCACATCCTAGTCTACCAGGTTGTCCTGCCTTGCAGGGTGAGGCTGAGGAACTACCTCAGATGTAGCATAACAACTCCCCCACCCATTCCTCTAATCTCACTTAGCCTCTGTTTTATAATTTTTAAAAATATATCAATAATAGTGCCTACATCACAGAGATTTTTAGAAGCATGAAATAGATTAAATAATTTATAGGAGAATATGACACAATAAAGCTTAATAATATAATACCATTAGTGCAATTATTTAGAAAAGTACTCATATTAGCTTAACAAAAAGGTACCAAAAAGATGAATGACTAAGATAACCATAAATTACCACACTTTCAAAAATGCCCTTCAGATTTTTCAAACAAAGTCTATTGAGTGCCTTGCTAAAAGCTGAACTTCTTGATATGTGTTATATATCTACCATGATTCATTTTTCCATCTGCAAAGTCTTTATCCCCAATTGACAATGTACTGTCCATAAATATATTAGTATTCTATGTTTAAACAAATTTAGCCAATCAGAAGAAAGACTGTGGGGACCACATCTCTAGAGCAAAGCTCTTAATCACAAATCTCACTGGATGGACTCCTCTTTGTATATGTCTCGTTTCTCGCTGCCAGGTGAGATCAGAAAATCTGGCTCACTAGCACCGTTATAGGTTGCCATATTTGGGGGACTGAGCTTCAGAACTAAAATATTACAAGGTTCGAGGAAACAGCAGGAATTTAGCTTAAAAGGGATTATTTATTAGCATTTTGATGGGGAGTAAATAAAGAAAAGAAAGTGAATTGATCTTTTCAAAGTTAGGTGGAAAGAATGTCTCAGTAGGCTTCCTATGTAATCACTGTCATTGAAAAGCTCAAGGACTCTTATTTGCTAGTAATTGATACCTGCTCTTCAATCAGAAGTATAGAAGACAACGGATGCTTTAACGGATTGTCTAGAAAGGAGCTAGTCTTCAGTTTTATACAGCTGCGCAAGCGCATAGTAAACCAGAGTAGAAACACCATTACAGAGTAGAAATACCATTACTTTTGCAATATTTGGAAAGCTATTCAGATAATATCTGTCTTTGATATTTAAATCAACCAGTCCTTTGAATTACTTAGCAAGGAAGGGATCCTAACTAGCAACCTGCTGGGTTTACTTAGTGTTGCTTGTTATGTACACATTTTTAAGGCTAACTACTCGGTATTAGATAACCAATTAGAAGGCTCGTCACTAAGGAAGACTAATTCTTCCTCTCTCAGTGGTCATTAATTGTCACTCTTTGTACAAAGATAAGGAACCATGTGACTTCCTTCATTAGCAGGTCAACTGGTGGTGGTGTTCAAGCAACCTTATTGTTGAGATTTTATGGGTATAGCTTACCTGTCCTACATAGAAGATATAATCCTGAACAGACTTTTTGGTCTTCTTATTTTTATAACTGCTTGTCCCTTTTTTTCATGATGTTTGACGTTGCCTGAGCCTTAGACGGCAGTCATTCTCTGGATTATTACTGAAGGTACTGCAATACAGATACAATCTAGATCTGAATCATAATCCTCCTTCCTGAAGATTCACTTGCACACTGGAAGGTGCCAAACAAGCTGCCTAAGGAAATAAGCGATTAATAGTTCTATCCAACTATGATGCCTATAAGCTACAATAAAGGCTAGCATGACAAGATAGCCCCAAAAGTGCTATCTGGCTACTTAGATACTGGTGATGAGTAACAGCTGTGTATTTTGACTTAAGACCTATTCAAAAGAAAGATATTTATGTCTGGGACTAAAAATCTTAACTATTAGAAATGGCTGGTGAGGTCATAGGACCTATAGGAAAACCCACCATGACTGCTTCCTCCAGGCAGTATAATATCCAAGGGTTTTTTCCACAAGTGTGTTTAAATAGCCTCAGACCCATTGATACGTGTAGCTCTTATCCTCATCAAGGACTATTCTTTTTGTGGGAGATAGAGACTATTACATAAAGCCACATTGGTTAGCCCATATAATTTTAAAAAAAGAAAACGACAAAAATATAACCAATACAGTGGCAAATTAATCAGAAATTGCAGAGAATATTTAAGATTATTACAAATTATATGTGTGTGTGTGTGTGTGTGTGTGTGTGTGTGTGTGTGTGTATTAATTTTTCCATTTCTTAACATGTTGGCAAAGTTTAGAAACAATATTGTTTGGGAGAATATTTGGGGGTTCTACTTCATTTTAGAGCATTTAGTTCCCTATAAAAGGCACAAACTTTTATGTTTATAATAAGCCTTGAAAGCACTAGAGCTGGGCAGATATCAGTCCTCTATTTTGTCTACTTTCTGTCCATAATCCTGAGATATCACCTGCCATGCCCTGCCTGTCCTGCTCCAATAGGCTGATCCCCATGTCCATGTGCTCACAATCCATCCTTCTCCCCCTCTCCTTCTCTCTGCCTGATAGCCCAAGCCCAGGAACCTTGCTCCCCCCCCCCATCTCCTCCACCTACCCAAGGGTGGAGGCATCTTTATTAACCGATCAGGGAAAATTTGACAATCAAGGTTTATACAACACAGGTTGATATTTTCAGGCTCTTCCCCTTCTTGAGCTCCTTCAAAATCTGGTTATCCTAGGTGACTAAATTTAGCATTTGAACATATAGCAGCACCAGATTAACCATTACACAATATGATAACAAAAAATATATATAGCAAAATAAAATTCCATAAAGAAAAATTTTTCTTCCTATATGGTAAGCAATTTTGATTAAACTTTATGTATTATCAAAGTTAAATAAAATATAAATAGAATATTACTTTGAGTAGTTTGAAATATGAAGCATATGTCATCATTCTATTGTTCAAACACTATATTTATTCTCATTTGCAGAAAAGAGAAGCCATATACTTGGTTTTAGAGTCTAGATTAAAGAATTTATCTCAAAATACACACTAATTTTAAACTTTCTACATTAACCTCTTTTCTTTTGCCTTCTAGTTTTATTCATTATTATATGTAATTAATCATATAGTTGAATGATTTTATATCTGTGTTTTGAAAAAGAGATAACTGCCATGAGTATATATAAACATGTGTGTGTGTGTGTGTGTGTGTGTGTGTGTGTGTGTGTGTATAGCACATAAAAATAAAGTTTCAAGGCCATATTGGCAGATGGAAAAAGCACAAATGTCAAGAAAAGTTGATTATGAAATAAATATATAATAACAAAATTAAACTTTACCATTTATTGATTTAACAGATGGTGAGTAACACAGTAAAAACAAAAAAAAATGTAATTTGAGTTTTGAAATTGGTTAGATAATTTTGTGTACTTTATTAGAAGTTTGCTACTTGTTACCACTATTTTTAGAAAACTCTCACCTTTGGTTCACAAATGATTAAAAATTTTCATTTAAGAAATCCTATTCTGAAATTTATATATAAATAAATATATTTACCAGAATATAAAATTTACTATTAGATTAACATTCAAAGATTAAAAAACAGTTTTCCAATAATTTTATATTAATAAGTAATATATTATCAACATTTATATCATTAATATAAAATCTAAATTTTATTTTAAGAACCCCACAAATTACAAAATAAGGATTTATCAGCTATATTAAACTAAAAATATTTTAAATCCTAGATACAAATCTGAATAGAATGTAGTAAAACTTTTAAAAATGACAAATAAATAAAGTACTCCAGGTAGATTATCCATTAAAATAATATTTCTTTCAAGTATTTTCTTTTATTAGAAACTTATAAAATGAATGAGAAAATAATAGTATGTAATTAAATAAATATTCAGAGGCACAAGTACATAATGTTAAATTTAATATGAAGGAAGAAAGTTGAAGACTGCTGTATTTAACTCAATATATATATAGATAGATAGATAGATAGATAGATAGATAGATAGATAGATAGATAGAATTTTAAAATGTTTAATTTATCTTTTTTTTAATGTGATGGCTCTTTTGCCTGAATGTATGTATGTCTGTGTACCACATGCTGCCTGGTGCCCACGGAGGCCAGAAGAAGATGTCAGAACCCCTGGAAATGTAGCTACAGACAGCTGTCTGACACCATGTGGGTGCTGGATCCCCTGGGAGAGCAGTAGTAAGGGATCTTACATGCTGAGCCATCTTTCCAGCCTTGCAAAAGGTAGCTTTAAATGGTTAAATAGAATTAAGGAAGCCAAAACTCTGAAGTGAGAATGATAATTTAAGAAAAATAAATTCAAGTAAAAGCTTCATCATTGAATTAAGAGATGTTTCCTTGCACAATAAATAATTTTATTAAGGATCAAATTAAAACAACTCTGAAAAAAATCTAAATTAAAAGAACATAAAACAAACCATGAAGTAAAAATTAAATATGAATAAGTTCAAATTTTAATCAATCTATAAAATCATTTTTTTCTGGTTGTTTGGAAAATGACCAAAACAATTCAGAAAGGATAGGATAGCTGAACATATGCCAAAAAAAAATGCCTCAAATAATTACAAGTACAAAAATACATTAATGAGTGGATGATGTCAGTCTTCTGAAGAACAGGTCATTTTTATACCATTTCAGAGCATGCAAATAACATGAGGAAAATCTTTAAATACATGCAGAACTAAAATACACAACAGCAGAGAGCGCCATCCACGGCTGCAGTGAAGTGCCATGAATTGTCAACATGAGCTCCAATCAAGTGTGAGAAGAGCGTCAATCCTGCTTACAAACTCAAGGGAGAGAGGTCCCAGACCAGCTCAATGACCTTTTGAATACGACCAACTATGTGTCCAGGGGAACACAAGGAGTGGGTGGGTTCCCATGGATCATGCAGACCAGAAAGAAGTCTGAAAGCCCTGACAGTTGGAAGTCCATCCCTGCAGTCATCAGTTAGCAGCTCTGGGGCTTTGAATGAAGAACACCAGATAGATAGCAGTTGGATGAACAGTATCAGAGTGGGGAAATGCACTCCTTTCTTCTTAATGACTTCCTCTACTTTCCCTGGGCTTTGAAGTCATGATGCTCCTCCTCCTACGGTGTCTCATAGTGACTGAGTTTGGTAAAGAGGAACAATTTTTATACTGCTGCTTGCAGTGTTTTGTGTGGGAGCAGTTTGAGATAATAGGTGAGATTAGTAAAGCTGGGTACACCTGACCTCTTAAAAGCTTACCTGTTAGGTTAAGCATACATCTATCTATCTATCTATCTATCTATCTATCTATCTATCTATCTATCTATCTATCTATCTATCTTTCCATTTGCTTTTTTATATTGATATTCATTCATTTACTCTTCATTCATTTATTTACTTATTTGTCTATTTTATTGAAAACCATTGTTTCCAATTGTTTCTGAGAGGATAAGAGTTGTGATTTTAGTACTCAAGTATATCCATCATTTATAATTTTATGTGTAGTAGTTTTTCACATTGTCACTGACCCAGGTTAGAGAAGGCTACAACACTCCTAAAAACTCAGTGAGGGGTATCAGATAAAGTCCTGAGGACCTCAAGAAAGGCACAGTGAAAACTGTTGGAGGGGCTCTCAGTGAGGAAGGCTGCTGTGTTGTTGCCAGTTTTGGGGATGACCCCAAATTCAAAGCCTTGCTTCTATCAGCATCCAGTCCATGTTCAAGACTCAATATACCTATGTATTAGAAAAATGACAAAGAATGGAGCTGTTTTTTTTTTAAAAGATGTGTTTTTATGATTTATCACTTACCATGTAGTTTTTCCTCTATCCTTCCCAGTGACATCTCTAAACATAAGCATGAAATAATTAATGGTATGTCATTTAAGAGTAATTTTTAATGTAAAAGACTACCTTTTCCACATGTCTTATCAATATTTATAATTCATTGTATCATAATGATGTATATATAAAAGCATGGGTGCAGTTATCACAATACATTAATATTTATCTCTATTATAAATAGCCTCTTTCTATGAAGCTGTTTAGAAATAGAATTGCACATTGAAAATCCTAAAATATTTGTACTCTTTAAACGTTGTTATATTTTAATTTTAGAAATTGGTTTGGCAAAGTCCGTGATAAAACGTTATGATCCTACAGAGTAGTTTGAAATTATCTAACTTCTAGCAATGGCAATTTGTTTAAAACAATCATCAAGAGTTCTGTGCTATGTGGGTAAGAAATGACAAATTGCATATCCGTGTGTGTGGTAGATAGTAATGCAGGGAAGAGAGGATCTGAAGCAAGCTTTGCACTGATTACAGAAGTGGGAACTAGTATGCTTGGGAATGGGAAACCTTGCACTAAGTTAGGGCTCTTTGAATATATGATAAATAAGTAATGAATAAATGTTATGAAAGAAAAATGCCAAGGTAATGTACCAAATAACAACTTCAACGTGTGCCAGCTCTGATACAGTTATCGGGAATCTCATATTGATTCTGCCTTCTAACTACTTCCATAAAATATCCTTGACTTCATACTCAAAAGAATACAGTTGGCCATCATTGGGAGGAGAGGCCCCTTGGTCATACAGACTCTATATGCCCCAGAACAGGGGAATGCCAGGGCCATTACGTGGGAGGGGGTGGGTAGGGGAGCAGGGTGGGGGCGCGGGAGGGTAAGGGAAAATTTCTGGATAACATGTGAAATGTAAATGAAGAAAATATCTAATAAAGAGAAAAAAAAAAAGAAGACAGAAATGCAACATGGTTGCAAAAGATGGACAACAGTTTTGTTGCAAACATGTCTCCACCAAGATCCACTGTGCAGTGCTAGAGAGGTTTTGGTTCTCTACTGAGCTGAAACCCAACCCAGCTCACAGTGGTTTTCTTCCCAGTGTTTCTCTAGACTGTGACATAAAATTACAATATAGATATTTTTACTAGAAGGTCAATTCACTTATTTAATACACTGTGTGCATGTCTAAAAGGATAAAAGATATGTTTAAAAATAAATATTCAAGGTTGAAGGAATGATTTCATGTCTAAGACACAAAGGCTTGAAAAACAAACAATACAAATAATCTTAGATTAGAATCTGTATTTTATACTAGCCAGACCTCTTACGTGAACTACAAGTTGTACTTCACTTCACATGCTAACTTAGTTAAACATAACATTAACTAAAAACTAAAAAAGTATTCTCTTCAATATTTTTTCTTTCAGTTGGATTTTATCCCAGAAGTGACAAATATTCTTAGAAAGATTTCACCTTAAACTTTGATCTGATATGTGTAATTCTGTTTTAAGCTTACGTGTGTATCTTTTTTGGATAAGAGTAAGATAGAAAAGGGGTGGACAGCCAAACATTAGCATTTTAGAAGATGTTTGGGGTCAGGAGAGCAAAGCAGGAGTGGCCCCTGTGGATCAGCGTCATGTCAGGCTGAAGAGAAGGAAGACATGCCCAGGGCAGTGTAACAGACAGAACAGACACTTGGGTCAGCTCCATAGAAAACAGCCCCCTCAGACTGCCTTCCCTTTATCTGAAGTAAAGATTTTCTTCACGGGCTAATGTTTTAACAGTATCTTTCACTTGAGGCATCCCATAGGATTAAGGATTGTTGTATCCCCAAACTTAAGATCTCTATGGGGAGCAGAGATATGTATTTTTTTTTTACTGGTTCAATTTTATAAGATCAATATAAAGGCTAGATTATATTAATTTTGCTACAGTTCGATAAATAGTGCTTTTATTCCAGTAGTAAAAAGAATTAAACCAAAGGGATAAAATACATAAGAAAAATAATACATTAATTAGAAAAATTTGGCTTATAAACAAGAAGTATTTTTTACAGTCTTATTTCCTTCAGCATGACCCATACATAGTATGCTTGTCTACAATGAAAAAATTAACTGTTTGCCAAAATGAAGATACTAGTTAATTGTGCTTCTGAAATTGACCGTATTTATAACCCCTTTAGGAGTATTTTGTTTTTCACAATACTTTAAGCACCTAAGTTCTAACACTAGTTAAAATGGAGGGTCACCATTCACATGGAATGAGTCAGAGGTCTGTGTGCTTTGTAAAGCTGTTTATAATAAAATGTATCCTCCTATGAACTGAAATAGTGGGGTCAGCTCCATTCTGCAAGGAATATCTTATGCTGTTTGCCTTTTTATTAATTTTTTGTTGATGTTTCTATGATTGAAGTTTGTCTTTATAAGAAAGAGCTCATAGATTTTTAACTCTTTGAGGGAGTTACCAAGAAGTAGTTCTTATACATCATTTCATTCGCAAAGAGAGAAGACGTCACCTATTCCCAGTGTGTTTCACTGTTCTATATTCCTGACTGTACAGAAAATAAATTGTATGAGCAACTTTCTCCAAAACAGTCCTCCATGCAAGGAGTATTAGCCCTAAAGCCCAAGCCACACACACTGCAGATGGACAGGTATACATAAACAGCTTCCTATTTTAAATTTCTTTAAGTGCAAAATTAGTAGTGACGATATGGAGGGCTCAATAGGAAAGCTATTCATAACTACTCATAGCAAGAGAGGGGAAAATCAGTGGATTAATCGATGAACAGAGGACTATTAGAGGGACGTTGTGCTGGCTAACGGCTCTCTGGGAAAAAGGAACCTCTGTTGAGAAAATACTTTCACCATGTTCATTCTGTGGGTAAGCCTGTGAGCTATTTTCTTGATTGGTGATTGACGTGAGAGAGTCCTGCACATTAGGTGGTCTTAAGTTGTATTTGTTTTTAAAAGCAAACTGAGCACGTTATGAGAACCAAGCCTGTCTGTGATGTTCTTCCATGGCTCCTCCAGTTCCTCCAGTTCCTGCCTCCAGGTTCCTGCCTTGAGTTCCTTGGTGACCCGGGGAGTTATAAGATGATGTGAACCCTTTTCTCCAAGTTGTTCCTTGTCGCGGGATTTTGTCACAATAGAAACCCTAACTGAGGCAGATGGAAGGATTGATAGACCAATAGATAATGTCAAAAGGGCTTGGTTTATAAAACCGTTAAGGCTCATTGAGCATACCTGGAGCACACAGCATAGGTAGTCAGAAAGGGAAGATGGGTGCAGGCAGGAAGCCACAGACCATGGCTGAATCTCCTTGTCAGAGAAGGAAGGTCAGCAGCAGCCTGGATTTCGCGGCAAGAATTGCTGGAATCTCTGAGTTCACAGAACTGCTAACTCCTGAAAGAGTTCATCTGGCTGACCGAAACACAATCTCTGCTGATTAATTTTAAGTCAGCTGATTAGAGACATTTATTTCCTCTAACAGTCCCTTCACAGCATCACCTACATTAATGTGTGATTGAATGGCTAGAGTCTGTAGTTTAGCCTACCTAGGATGACACATTAAAAAGCCATCACAGCATAGCTACTTGCCTAGTATCAGACAGCTGTTAAGTGGCTGGGCTGAAATGGAGGTTTTGTTCTCCTCCACAGCAAGCCTATCAGACATTCGTAGACTTCACTCTCCTTTTCTTGAAGACATCTCCAATAGCAAAAAAATTTAACCATGACTCACCGTCTTTAAAAAGACTAAAAAGTAACCTACAAGTAATTTAATGTTTATAAATTTGATTGTGGGCAATATAGTTGTGATTGTACTTTAATTGAGACTATGAAAGTACTTTTGATTTGGTAGTGCTTATGACAGATGTCAGACCAAGTAGAACTTCTAGAGTTTTGGAAAAATGAGCTATTTTCCTAGAAAAGCCCTTGCATACTCTTGCCAGAATAAACCAATCTACCTAGTTTATTAAGTTGATATTTAAGAGAATCAAGGTCCGTGATAATTTATTTGTTCAATATTATTTACTTTAATAGTAATTCAGGGGATATAACTTGATAGAATTAAAGAATAGAATGAAATATGATGATGTTATGGATATCTAAATGTGAGCAAGAATAAATTCTATTAATGATTGATGACATTTAATAGCATACCCTAAAAGAATATTTTATGAACAAGGCAAACAGTGCCTCAAAAAGCACACATAAATAAATAAACCAATTCTGTATATTGATGTCATCTTGGAAAAACTATGCTTATTCCTGCCAGACAAGTTATTTATATTTCTAAATATAAATGACAAATTTCTATGACAATTTCTAGTCAAGACAACTTCTGTTCCAGTGGAAATGATGTCACCAAGCCTAGTTCTGCCTCTTTGCTTGCTGATAGTCAAAACATCTCAAAACGTTTGTGTTGTAGCATGATGGCATATCCAGGGATTGCTATTATAGGCTGTGCCTTCGTTATTTCTGTCTTCTTCACAGAGAGTCAGGGTACCAGAATCTACTGCTGTACTTTAGATTTCTGTATCAACTTTATTCCCTCACATTGTGATAGAACCCTTTCATAATAAAACATTCATTATAACAGGTTTTTATTTTAAATGTTAAAAATATTCTCTTGATATTGTTCCTTTAGTTATATGAAATTGTTTTACACTAATGTGTCTGCCTTTTGCCATTTGCTATTTCTGTTCCTCATCCTTACTTTCTTCCTTCAGAATCTCTTCAACAGTTTTGTTCTGTTTTGTGTTTTGCTGTTCAATAGTTTTAAAATACACTTCAGTATTTCTGTAATACACTTTAATGAAAACTAAAACAGATACGAAAGCTGCAAATGACACAGGAAAAGGGTAAGGAGGATGGGAACAAGAAGGCGCATGTCGGTCTTTATTGCTTTCTGTGGGTGGGTCTCCTGAGGTGGACTAAGTTCTATCACATTTACCTAGATTAGTGAATCATACCAAAACAAAAATTTGGGTAATAAGAACTCTGCAGTCCTTGAATGATAGATTATTTGGGGGCTCTTGACTTTTAAGTGATGTACACATGAATCTATGACAGGATAGCCTGTGTAATGAGCACATGTGTGGTTTCATGGTATGGCTGATACAGTGTTTTCAAAGCCCCATTTTTGTATTTATTCTAGCAGAAGGAAAATGTGTTACACTTTCCAAGCTTAAAAATCAAAATGCTTGTTTCTTACATTTATAAACTATTATAACCCACCCCTCATACACACACTGTGATGGTTTGTATATGCTTGGCCCAGGGAGTAACACTATTTGGAGGTGTGGCCTTGTTGGAGTAGGTGCGTCACTGTGGGTGTGGGCTTCAAGAGCCTACTCCTAGCTGCCTGGAAGCTAGTACTCTGCTAGCAGCCTTTAGATGAGGCTATAGAAGAACTCTCAGATCCTCCTGCGGCATGCCTGCCTAGATGCTGCCGTGTTCCTGCCTTGAAGATACCCAATTGAACCTCTGAACCTGAAATCCAGCCCCAATTAAATGTTGTCCTTTATAAGACTTGCGGTGGTCATGGTAGGTTTTACTGTTCACAGCAGTAAAACTCTAACTAAGACACACACATCCTTTACATTTACATATGTGTGTGGATGTATGTGGTTTGCGTGGCTATATGTGTCATGGTGCACATTTGAAGGTCAGAGAACAACTAACAGAAAATTGGTTCTATCCCTCTACCATATTAATTCTGGGAGTTAAACTTGGGACCTTTGGCTAGGTAGCAAGCACCTTTACACACTGAGCCACATTGCTGGGCCATAAAATGTTTAAAAATAGAATTCTCTTTTAAACACTAATCAAGGGATAAAATTATAATTTTTAAAAAATTTTTCCTCTTTTTGATGTAACAATCCATAAAAATGAACAGAAGGCCACCCCTTTTTTATTAGCTGCAGTAATATTCAAAATTGGTTTTCATCCTCAATCTGTATGCGGCAGACATACAGATTTGTATGACATTGTTGTAAGTTCGAATCCCATCATTTCTACAGTTTTCTTCTATGAAGAATAAAGAAACTCAAACTTCTATCAAAGGCTAAGGACTGTCTCAGGAACCTACCATATTCCACAGTGTGTGAGTCAATAAACCAGGTCCTTAAAGCGTGATGATTTAATATGGAAACCAAGATTATAATTGATTTTTTTTTCATTCCAAATGTCTTGCCAATTTTTCTGTAGCTTGCCTTTGTCTCACAAGTAGGGGAGTGTTGGTAGGGGTAAAGCTGAAGCTCAGCAAATCCTCACATGCTAGAAAGGTTTTTTTAGAACAGAACTTTTATTTTGATTGGCTATTGTGCTTTCGGGCTGTTACAGTTCCCTTCTTCCATATAGAAGGATAAATTATTCGGGCCAAACAATACAGTATGGTTTGGAAACAATTGGCTTCATGGGCACAGGCTTAGTCTTTGCATCTCCCTTTTTTTTTTTTTTTTTTTAATTTTATTTTTTTAATGTGAAAATCAAGCCAAGGTTTTTTTTCTTTTTCAGTCAAAACTATGCAATTTCCCAAAATTTATGGAAAAGACAGCTTGGGTTGTTTGTGTGTATGTTCATGTGTGTGCATGTGTGTGTGTGCGTGTGTGTGTGTGTGTGTGTGTGTGTGTGTGTGTGTGTGTGTGTGTGTGTGTGTGTGTGTGTGTGTGTGTGTGTGTGTGTGTGTGTGTGTGTGTGTGTTTATTTCAATTCTTGCTTATGAAGTAAAAGAACTGGTTGTATAAATCTAGCATATATGTTTGGGCACCCATGCAGGCTCTGTGTTTAGAGCATTCTGCAAGATAGACTTAGTCTTCTAGTTAAACTCTTCAAGTCCTTAAATACTGGTCAGATTCTCATATGTCAGAAATATTCAGGTGCAAAACAGGTAACTAAGAGAGCCCCTTTTTGGCTATTCCCATCTTCTCTTTTGTGCTCACATTTGCACATGGAAGTAATTTACATCTTACAGATACCCTAGAGGGGCTCGTCTGTCCTATCTCTTTTCCACATCCAAGAAGTTTCTTTATCAGGCTTGCATTCTCTGATGCCAGATGGTTGATGCCGCCCTTCAAGACCATATTTTGAGTAAGGAAGACCAGTTTAGCAGGTAGATGAGGCAACTGTTAAATTTGTTGCATTTCCAGAATCAGTAATGGCAAAATGTTCTTCTCATCACACTCCAAACACAAAATTGGTGTGGTTTTGCTATTACTCTAAGAATTGGGCACATCTGCTCCCTTACAAGTATTGGGGGGGGGGGGGGGGGGGAGTACTAATTCCTCATGTTTCTCAGATGCTCTTCTTAAAGGGCTAAGTAATAAACAGTTCAATGGGCTGAAAATATTTACTGCTACTGCATTCATAAGCTTTGTTTTCCTTCATAATCTAACACAAGACAAGGACGATTTCTAACCAAAGTACAGACCTGAAAACTTGAAATTGGGCCAGGCAAACTGTTCCGTTCTCCTGTGTGGTTCCTTTTTCATGTACTTGGTATGATGACTCTGCGGTGTCTAAAAGGAGTAGGAGAAAATGTTAAACTTCTAACTATACATGTGGTGAATATTTTAAATACTTGTCAGAATTTCAAGTGTTTGTTCTTTTTCAGAAAATTAAAATGCATTAGATCACAAAAGTAATGGGATTGTCTATTTGTATGGCTGGGAGGGGGTTGTCAGCACAATAATATCACAAAATAGTGTCACTATCACAACATAGTGATTCTCACCAGAAAGGAATTTTGTGAAATAAACCTAAATACGCTGAATTTTGTCCTCCTTTAATACATCCCAGGTTAGAAAACTCCCTTAGGGTACTTATGCATTATAGACAACTCAGACACTATAATTAAATTAGCCTTACAGATCTTAAGGCTCACAGATCCTATAGATGCAACTATTTTTAAAGAAGAACAAGATTTTCATAGAGAAAATATGAATTATACAATAGTTGCACCGAGTCTTTATTGCTCATGTACACGAGGTTCAGAACCATAATGACGATATTCGGCACTTAAGTCATTATGCTGTCATATTACAGAAAAATTATTTGCACTGTATAACCATTGTTTCCTTCTTGTATTGCATAGATATGAGCTCAGTTCATCTGTCTTCGTCATTAAAAGTCCTAGTTTGTCATTGTAAATACCTGCTTTCTAAGGACAGTTAGTGTATGTTGTGATTCAAGTTCATGTTGATTAGACCTTTGCTTTCTAAAGCTGGAAATTGAGATTGAAGGAAGTATTCAATCTGCCTTGTGGTGGCTTGACTGCCTATGTGTTACTTCATCATGTCAACTACTTCATAGTTTACATTGTAATTATATACACAATGAACATTTCAAAGGTAATAGGAACATGTGTTTTTATTTCCCTACCAAAATTTCTGTCTTACTCATTCTATTTAAGAAATGTTCTTATTAAAATTAGAGTGGTACTCCATATTAATTAATTTTCTTTAGAGATATAAACATAAATATTTTTAAATGGCCTCAGATTTTATATATATGACCAAATCATTTGGGAAACATTGCTAAAACTGTAAATCCTTTGTAAACAAAATCTTATCTTTGGTTTTGAGAACTGTCCCACTGTGTCACAAATCTCTGAAAAACAGGTATGACCATTTTCATTCAACTACCAGATGGCATTCCTAAACTCTGTCTTGCTTATATTCCGTTTCATAATTGTATATAAAGGTAACTCTTGAGGATTATAATACAATATAGCTTACCTGCTATGGCATAGGCCTCTGTGTGGTCTGTGTGTGTGTGTGTGTGTGTGTGTGTGTGTGTGAGAGAGAGAGAGAGAGAGAGAGAGAGAGAGAGAGAGAAGAAATGTACATATTTCTGAGTTTAGGTTTAGGTTTAGGTGAGTATTAGGGAAATGGTATTAAAGCAAAGTCATTAGTCTATACAAATCATTCTGAAATCAAGTCAGTTAAGTAGAAAAAGTATTAAGAAGTTAAGTCAAACCCCAAATCAATCCAAGGAAAAAGTGTTCACTATGTTTAGGTATGTGCCTCCTAAACTACTCTCCCCAGGACAGTTATGAGTTGGGGAATACAGGACAGGATTCATGTTTTTTCTTGCCAAGGACCAGCCTAAGCTTGGAGAGGGCTTCTGATGAAAAGGTGTCTGGGAGCTAGCTGCAAAGGCATAACTCAAAGCGAAATTGTTGGTTCCAAACTGATAGCCTATGTTATGCTTTCAGACAGCCCTTTGATCAAGGTAGCTTTCCCTAGAAATTCTAAAAAACTCTCTGGATAGCTCATCTCTTAGAAGCCTAGACTACCCAAC
>LR749804.1:1282692-1344259 GCA_902729485.2 Mus minutoides | reverse complement strand
GTCTCTAGCTGCATATATGGAAGAAGATGGCCTAGTTGGCCATCATTGGGAGGAGAGGCCCCTTGGTCATACAGACTCTATATGCCCCAGAACAGGGGAATGCCAGGGCCATTACGTGGGAGGGGGTGGGTAGGGGAGCAGGGCGGGGATGCGGGAGGGTAAGGGAAAATTTCTGGATAACATGTGAAATGTAAATGAACAAAATATCTAATAAAGAGGAAAAAAAAAGACCCAATGTCCAGTCTTTTATTTACATATCAGTCCAGTCATTACCCCAGGTTCCCTTTTGATTACCCTATGAATAAGTACCCCATAACCCCATGCCCTGGATTCCTAGAAACAGACAGCAAGCACATTTTTTCTTTATCATTACAAATGAATTTAGAGATCTGTAGGCATGTGTAATCAGAGAGATTGAGATATATGGGCGGGATCCAGTCCTGAGATTACCATTTCCATTATGCATGGGCCCAACCTATGTTTGTTTCAGGCTGACTTTGTTACTTGGGAATCTGCATGCCTTTGTATTTTTCTGACAAGCTGGTTCAGAGTGCAGCTGCCTCTGTTTAGGTCTGTGAAGCTCCTTATACAATTCATATTGCATGCTTATATTTTGCATAGTTGAGAAATTATATATTCTTGAACTCATGTTTTCAGAGTTCTTTCCCACAGCCTTACGGCCTGTTCTGAAGGTCCCAGTGTTTCTAATTTTTGCTGAGACACTAGCCACACTCTTGCCTCCTGAACTCATGCTTGTCTCTGGTTATCATGGAGTCAATAACTTTGGCAGAGATGAAAATATGTACATTATTATAAAAAAAAGCCTTATGCCTACATCAACCATCAACACTCACAGAGGCCCATGTCTTCTTGACTCTCTGCCAGGAGTAGGAAGCATATCACATTGTCCATTACATGGCTAAGCAGGACTGGGGACTTTCTTCTCTATTCTGCACCAATTGTCTCAATACACTTCATGAACATTATTGTCACTTTGCTGTGGGTTCTCCTAAATGAAATAGTTTAATAGTAAAGGTGATAGAATAAGTACTGTCATCTTGACATCAGAAAGTTTTCTGGGTGCATAGAGATCATGTTTTCCAGAAACCCTAGAAATATTTAGTTTGGACATTTGCTCTCTCAGTTGCAAAGGATAGATCCTGGACTCATTTCTGTTGCTGGATAAAATAGTCTGTCTAAATACAACTTGGAAGAGAAAGGGCTTGTTTGGCTTACATTTTCAAATTACATACTATCTCTCCAGGGAAATCAAGACAACAGGATCTTGAAGCAGCTGACCATATCCACTGTCAAGTGCAGGTTGAGAATGAATACATACTTTCTTAAGTTCGGCTCACTTTCTCATTTTCTATAATGTCTTTGAAATAAACCTAGGGAGTAGTGTCATTCCCTTTCTGAGTGTCATTCGCTTTCTGTCATTTCCTTTTGAGGCCAGGTCTTCTCACAATAATTAACATAACTAAGGCAATCTCCTATAGACATATCCATAGTCTAACCTGATCCAGGGAAGCCCTCATTAAGACATTAATCCCAGATGAGTCTGCATTATGTCGAATCAACAATTACAAATAACCATTTCAGAGGGTAGCCAGCATCTATAAATGTTTAAGGGTGGCATGCTATAGGAGAGAACATTTGTAAACAAACATATAAAATGCAAAAGCCATATGATTGTAGAAAAGTAAAGTGCAGCTTGTATGACCTGCTGTACTAACTGTATGTACAACTAGAATCGAAGTGTACATCTTCTTCTGAGGCTTGTAAGTCTACCCCTGAGCTGATTTCAGCTTCCGTGTTCTGCAGCACGACTCCCCCATGGCTCCTGGAGCCAGTTCTTTTTATGACATGACACCCAGAAACTGTGTGTTATATTTTTCTCATTACTGTGACAAGATGTCTCATAAAAGCAACTTTAAAAGGGAAGGTTTATTTTGGCTCGTGGTTTAAAAAGGCTTACAGTCAATCATGGCAGTAAGGCAGTAAGGCAGGAGCAGGAGACAGCTGGTCACACTGCACCTATGACAGTAGAGTAGAGAAAGATAAACACTGACTCTCAGTTTATCTGCTCTTTTTGTTGTTGTTGTTTCTGTTTTGTTTTTATTTTTTGTTTTTCCTTTTTATTCAAATCATGTCTCCCACCCTTAGAATAGTATTGTCCACATTCAGGATGAGACCTCTCAGTTAAACCACTCCAAACACCCTCACACAGGTCAAGGGGTGGTTGCTTGGCATTTCCAAATTCAGTCAAACTGGAAAGGAGGTTAACTACCACAGCCTGGCTTTAGACTACACTGTCTATGCTCCCACTACCACATGACTGTTGGGCATTTGCAATATAACTCAACATAAACAAAAATGTGCTGTAGGTACAAAACACATATCTAACTTTAAAATTTTGTACAAGAGGAAAAAAATGTGAAATATCTCAATAGTTTGATATTGGTTATTCAAGAAAATAGAACAAATTAAAGAAAATATAATATTAAAATTAATTCCAACTGCTTTTATTAAACTTTTTAATGTGGCCACTAGGACACTTTAAATTATTTATGTGGCTAACACCATATTTCCTATGGACACTGGTGGTCTTGGGGTTCTGTAACCTCTGCCACAAACCAAGCTTATCTCTCTCAGTATTAATTTCTGTCTCTTTTCCCTTCTCTAGTATCTCACCTTCTTTAACTCATTAATGATACAGAGTTCCATCTATACACATTAGAATATTTGTACTTATTATCATTATTTTCATAAAAACTATATGATTTTTACTTCAATCTTTGTTCAACTTCCTGTCATCTGGAATGACTTTATTTTATCTTTGTAGGTGTAAGCATCCTTTATGTATTTGATTGAATTTTTTAAAATTAAATTCTATTATTCTGTAATAAGATAAAAGATAAAATTATTTTGTACTCATATGCATACATATGCAAATAAGGAATGGGTACCACAAATAATTCTGGATGTTCCAGATTTGGAGAGGAGTTTATCTTTCTCTCAGACAGTTTGTGGATATAAACTCACACTGTCACCTAGCCATAATTATTAGTCATCATTTCATTTTCTTCTTATGAAATATCAAATGAAGTCTATTTTCTTAGAAGATGATTTTATCTATAAATGTTAAAGTGTTTTTAAAAGGGAATTAAGAGGTTTTATAGCACTTGGGAGGCAGAGGCAGGCAAATTTCTGAGTTCGAGTCCAACCTGGTCTGCAGAGTGAGTTCCAGGACAGCCAGGGCTACACAGAGAAACCCTGCCTTGAAAAAAAAAAAAAAAAAAAAAAAAAAGGAGGTTTTATTTTTCTAAAAAATGGAATTCAGAATATTCTCCAATTTATGCAATGTGTAGTCTCCACTCATCTGCCCAAATCTTTTGTAACACTAAAATAGTACGCCCTAAAAATTAAACTGCAAGTAGGGGGTACCTTCTCAGCCTGTGCAAGGCCTTGATCTGGATTCCCAGAAAAATCAGAAAACAATAATGCAAAATGGACAAAACTAACTCTTGGTGCAACTACAATTTTAACCTTGGGAAGATATATTAGTAAGTACAATACATATTGACTAAATTGTGTTTAACTCTGGAAAATAAAAGGAAGGGAAGGAAGAGTGTCTAGCCAGTGTGAGTGAAACTCATATTCCTGAGTAAAGAGGGAACCTGTGAGAAACGGTGCTTAGATTGGAACTGGAGGGAGTGTGAGCCCTGGCTCTGTGTCTCAAGAAGGATGACATGGTTACAGTGAGCAGGAGGCACAGAGGGTACAGGCAGGATATGCTCAGGGAAAACAAGAGAGTCAATATGCTCAAAGTAGAAGTGAATTCTCCAGCCAATTCCATCTAAGGGTACAGAAACAGGATTTAAGATGCCCCCCTTTAGTCTACTGGTCAGAACTAATCAAGCTAGAAGGTTTTGACTATGTTTCTACTTATGGCATTTGCAAAACAAATATGTCTTCTTCTACCCATGAACCTATACCATCATCTCCCAGTCTACCTACAATCCAGCTCCCCTGAACTACAGAACACCCCAGAACTCATGTTTATCTGCATTTCATCAAGAATTAAGGATCATGTTTAAAAATAAGCTCAATTTTATTTTTTATATTTTAAATATTCATTTTATTATATATGAATATATATAATATATATATGAGGGAGTGGATCCCTGGGGCTCTACTTGCAGGTGGTTGTAAATCACTTGACTGGTATGTTGGAAACCAAACCATCCTCTGCCGCAAGAGCCGTCTTCCCTGACCCCCCAAGAGACACTTCTCTAGCCCCCTCTTCCATTTAAATGTAAGTGGTATGTGTGTGTGTGTGTGTGTGTGTGTGTGTGTGTGTGTGTGTTTATGTGTGTCTGCAGGTATGAGATTGTGGACATATCTGTACTACTTGTAGTGTGGAGGTCAGAGGACAACCTAAGATGTCAGTCCTTGCTTTCACTCTTGTTTGAGGCAGGGTCTCTTTTATTCACCACCACTTGCCAGGTTAGCTGTCTCATAGATCCTAGTAATTCTTCTGCTTCTGCTTCCCTTTTTGCTGGATGCATGCTAGTAATCTGTTGTCTCTGGGGTTCCAAACTCTAGTTTTTATGTTTGTTTGACAAATATTTTATCCAGTGATTCCCACAAAAAAAATTCACAAAATATTTCAGTTATAAAATATATTTTAGTTACCATGACTAAAGCATGCATGTTTTTGCACCCTAAGACAAGTATAAGGCATGAAAGTATCTTGAATATAATGTCAATGTCATGTATCACTACATAAGATCTCATGGCTGCCATAGGTATCAGAACAGATAGCAAGCCATTTCTGACTAAATAGACATAAGATTTATTATAAAATATAAACTTTAAAACAGTATGTATTTTTAAATTGTTATTAGCAGAAGTAATAGTTGACATAGTCATGTTTGCCATGCATCCACCTAGTGTATCCACTTCAGTAATACATTAATTCTATGCCAAAGTTGCAAGAAATTCTCGTCAGTAGGAGATTTGGGTATGCAATGTATTAAAGATGTGCTATGTATCAAAAACCATCCCCAGAGCTCTCCTTATACAATATAGACATTGACTTTTGCTAATAATTGTTAGTGATATGCTTAATTTAAGCTCTATGTACTGATTCTAGGTTTCTTAAATTACCCCATGTTCTCTTTTGGTTCAGATGCTTTAAGGGATGTTTAATTTTATCAGTCTCTGAAACTCAAAGACCGATTCCATTTCAGTCTTATGGTAGAGCTTCTGTGGCAAGCTGGATGTTAATGATGATGATGAAGAAGAATGAAGGAATAGGATATGGCACTGATTTCCTTGTGTCTATCATAAAACAATGCTACCATGTGTACGAGCATATTCATTCATTGCAGCACAGTATAGAGATCCCCCATTATGCTGATGAAGACATTGGAATCCAGGGACACTGACCCATGCACTGCCCTGGTAGCAGAACCATAGTACAAAGTCAGACCTCAAAACAAAACAAAGGCCTATGTGCTCTCTTCTATACATCAGGCCCAGGTTGGTTTTTCAGTAAGCACGAACCATGTTCCAGGCTTGGCGAGAGTGCCGGTTGACTTTGAACTGCAGCATGAGAAAACCTTCTCTCCACCTTCTGCTTTAACTGCAATAGCATTCCAAAGGGCAGTTCATTTTACAGAGCCACAAAACTGACAAAGAAACCTTTCTGCCAAACTGCTAGGTGACCTAGAACAATTCACAGCTGACCATTGCCTCTCCATACAGCAATTAACTTCCTTTTCCTTTGTGAGGGCCACCCATGACGCCTGGCCCTGCCCCCTGCTTTCCTTGGAGCCGTGTGGGGCAGCACCTGTGTGTATGATTGGGACTGATTCTCACACAGGTGGCTTTTTTTTTTTTTTTCATCCGTGCCATAGAGTGCAAACAACTAAACTTGTTCTTTGTTGGTTAACTGGGGGAAATATTTCTTGATGAGTATTTCTTACTGCTACAAAAACCAGGGGTGGGGAGTTGAACCCTGCCAGGATAGATCTGCACCCCTTTGCCTCTCCTTTGAGAGTTTGAGGGGTTAAGGGCTAACAATATCAGTAGTTCTTGTTACTGCCCAAGACTCACCCTGTCTTTGTGACCCTTCATAATGTCTGTGTTTGGAGTTAGTGCTGATGACTACATCAGTTGTGTGACTTAAAGAAGATCTTTAAGTCAAAATGAGAACGTGGTGCAGCCTCATTTTAAGTTTGCTTAATGTTTCCAACCATATTTTAGAAATAAGTCAAAATACTTTCTCCTTAAGTGCATTTTTTCTTTTGGTTTTAAACCTATGTGTATTTTAAAGGTCATTCAATCTGCACATTTCCAACTCCTTGGGTCTTGGGCCATCACTGAGTTATTTTATATAAGAGGCACTTAATGTCTCAAGAAGATGATTTTTTTTTCCCTCAAGACCGTAAGTTTCATTTTGTCAAGAGTGAACAAGCTTGTAATGGGCCCCGATCATAGCCTGTTCAAGTCCAAAAGCTGGAATTTCAGAGGGGTTGGAAGTTGGCGCAGCACATTTCCCATCCGTAGCTCAATCCTCTCTGTTCCTCCCAGCTTAGGCAGAAACACATGGAAAGGATATCCAGCACAGCCCTTCTCGGTGACATCTGCATCTGGAGGGGTGTCCTGGCATTCGGCAACACAGCTCTCTGTCCCCCAGGGAAAGGGAAGGCTGCAAACCCCAAATAATAAGAATAATCGATTGCAGATTTCAGGTTAGCAAAAAGTTAGAGAAAAGAATCATAGGCAAACACTTAGCATTGTTGCATGTCAAAGGAAGGCTACTGTAATTTCCCCCCTTGGGCATGTATTTTTCATATTATTATGCATAATTATGCATATAAATTTCAATATATTTCCATATTATATTCAAAACTCTCCAATTGTGAGTATGTAGAATAAAACAATTGATGGCAATTACTGCATTTGGAGTTAAGTCCTAGTCACTGGAAGCACTGGGCCAGCAGTGGGCGCCTCAAGCAGCCGAAAAGGCTCCCTGGAACATTCTTCTGGATTTAAGAACAATTTTTCTAATAAAGTCAATCTGGGATTAAAGAGGCAAAAGGAGGTGCTGACAAAGAAACCAGAAATGACGGTTAAGAAGTTTGGATTCCAGCTTTTGCTCCAATTCTTCCTTTGTTGCCTTGGGCAAGTGACTTCACAACTGCGTCTTTCCTCGTCCCCCAAACTGGGGACACTTACACTTTGTTCTTTCCGGGGGTTTTTCTTTTTCCAGATTTAATATTTCATGTTTCTGAGACACCAATCTGAACCGTGCCCAAAAGAATGAGGTTTTCTGATGTTTTCAAAAATCAAAGAAAGAAAGCGAGTGGGAGAGAGGGAGAGAGGAGAAGTTGGAGAGAGAGAGAGAGAGAGAGAGAGAGAGAGAGAGAGAGAGAGAGAGAGAGATTGGAAATTTTACTATATTTCAATCTTTTGGGGGAAAGGAATAGAGTATTTGGTGTAATATTTTTTGCTTGGGAAGTCTGAAAGAGTGGTAGGGAAGCAGAAAGCAGTTTAGCTTATGACAGGCCTGATGACCCAGGTCTCTCTACAGGACCCCGAGGGGTTTCAAAATAGCCCAAAAGCAACAACATATCTGAACCACAGCAAGCGACAAAATGACAGGAGTCTTTCTGAGCTTTTTCTTAGGTTTTGAATTCTCCTTTAGAAATGTATGTTATGAATTATGATTACTGCGCTACAGCCAAGTATTCACCGGGCTCCAGCTAGATCTTTGTTTAGCGAGCATAAGCTCCCTGCCAGCTGCAAACTGCAGCTGTCTGTCAGCATTTGTAAGGACAAACTACGCTGCTATCCCTGATCACTTAGCTGTAGACTACACACTGTGTCCTCAGATACGCTCGGCGCACCCTTCCCATGCGTTTTCAATACACTTCCTGTGGGGGTAGGCAACAGTGCTTTGCACGCACATTTTGGAGCAAATAGCTTGACGCTTATGTCAAAATAATTCTTCAAATAATAGAGGGTTTTGTCCCCCAAACACTTCTTTCTGAGAGGCTGTGTCTGGCGTGACATTTTCCCATCCCTGATATCACCAAGCAGACAAGGGAGGTTGCCACGCTTACAGTCACTGCACAGGCCTGCCGAGCCAGCCAAGAGTGCAAGCCCAGGCCAGGCGCCGGTCTCAGCACTCGGGAATGTGGGGGTGAGAAGGCCACCTGGAAGGGTGAAGGAGGCAGAGCAGAGCAGCCATTGCCCTGCAACATGGTCTGGAGCTGCAGGCAAGACATAAAGAATTCTTATCTCAGCCCAAATCCCATCCAGAATGTGCAAACTGGACCAGGAACTCTGTGGCTTTCCAAGAAGGGGCTTTGAAAGATGATTTTAGACTAGAATTTGTTGGCCTTCTAGGGGGGTGTGTGTTTTCTGTAATCTCTAGGCACATTTGGCTACGGGGAAGCTGGCCGCAGCCGACCAGATTAATTAAAGTGTTTGCAGGGTTAGTGAAAGTCTACGGTGTTTTCATCATCTGAGTTAAGTCATACAGGGACAACAATTTGGAGAATACTCTGAGAATTATCCTAGAAACGTATGAACGGCCAGCTTGGTTTTCCCCAGCCATTACTTACCTGGTAAACCTGATACTGAAAGGTCTTTGGGTTAGAGTCACTCCTTTTACACTCCACAAAGACTGCCATCAGAGCCTGCTTGATGATAGGTCATTTGGGGATATTTTAATGATTCTATTTTCTAGTAAAGAAAAAAAAGATGGAATTCTTCCCGTTCACAGGGGTATTATGAGAACTGCATTTTGCTACAGAACAGTATTGTTTCCACAAGAAATGGTCTCTCCTGGGAGAAGAGGCACAATGCAAATTCAAGTTCACAGCAAAACTGTACAATATGTAGCACATGCCCAAAGTTGGCCTAATTCACTCAGTGAAGAAGAAAATATCCTAAAGTTTGGGGAAAGATATATTCCTCTCCCTCTCCCTCTCCCTCTCCCTCTCCCTCTCCCTCTTTCCCTTGTGCAGCGGTCTATTATGGATATATTGTTAACCTCTCCCTCTCCCCCTCCCCGCTCTGTGTGTGTGTGTGTGTGTGTGTGTGTGTGTGTGTGTGTGTGTATGCCCATGTGCACATGCACATTCTCACACTTGAGTGTTTAGGGTTATGTGTGTTTATCAGCAGGGGAGCAGAGACCTCCAAACATAAACACGTTCTTTCCCACAAGTTTAACATATACACAATGCTTGGAATAGTTTCTTTCGGTAGGAGCAACCATGAGAGCCACAGGGCAGTAAATAATAGCAAAGCACTCTTAGTCTATGATTGTTCCCTATTCACGAGGATTGTAAAATGAAAACAAAGGCTGCGAGGAATCAATATTTTCAAAGCGAATGGCAACTTGCAATGCATGAGTATTTGGATTGCTAAGTACCTTCACTTCTCTGTGCTATGTCTGCTGCCTCGCCTGTCGGGAAACCCTTTTGCTGGATGTGCTCCATACGATGAGCTTGGGTGTTATAATAAACAGAGAGGAAGGCTGCAATAATGTATTTGGGTTAGAAAGAAGCACTTGAAAGAAATTGGTTTTGCTATACACATGATGTGAGCCAATCAATAGTGGTTTAGTCTGACAAGCACTGTCAATATCCACTGTCACAGTTCAGAAAGTCTTTAACAGATAGCGCTTCAAAACCCAATCGTTTTAACACATGCTCGAAGTCTTGAAATACAGTCTACCTGGCAGATATTAATCACAGGTAACTCTGGGAGTTACATACAAGATTTTTCTTTAATTGGGTGGTAAAGAACAGTTCCTTTTAAATGTATACAAACAAACATGTATGTACATAAAAATACATGTGCATATACATAAATAAATGTGTATATAAATATGCAGCAGCCAAGAGTAAGCTCTAATAATATTAGATAGTGAATGCTCAGGAAAGGCTGAGAATGTTCAGTGCTTGACTGCAGGATGAGGAGGGGAAGTTTTACACCTGTTGTCCTTTTAATTAGTGATTATGGGCACAGTGCTGACTGCTTAGTCACATACCCAAACCTTAAGAGTAACAATTGTTAGCATAGATGGAATGCTTAGCATAGACTTCTCATTCTGATTTTTACTTTGCATATAGCCAGGCATTTCCCTTGTACAGCGGTCTATATGGATATTGTTAACCTCATTTAACAAAGAAAGACATAGAGACACAAAAGAACTCTTGCATGGTTTAAATAACATCCCATGTTAATGTGACCTGTTAAAATGTTACGGTATTCAAAAGAGAGAGAGAGAAAGGGTCACACTTGGTGGTTGTTGATGTTTTAAGAAAGAATGTCAATAGTTGGGAAGAAACTATTATAGTTCTTATGTTCTTTCCCATTAAGTGCTTTCCATAACTCAAATAGTCTTCCTGCAAAGCAATCATGAATTAAGTAAATCACATCACTGTGACTGAGCATAGAGAAGCATGAGTTGTCCTGTCAAGAGTTAGAGAAGAGTAGAGAGGTTGTAGAGGGGGTTGTGTTCCCCAACACTGTTGGTTGGGTGTGTAAATATTTTAGTCTTGGAAAAATCATGAGTAATGTGTAGAACAGAGCTGGGAAATCTGGTTAGATTGCTGGCTACTCTTGCTTTAAAGGAGTCCCTGTCTTTATCTACATCTCCTCTTTGGTATTCAGTATTATCTTGCTCCATACTGTCACTAGGAGAGTAGTACGTGATTGTCCGGTGAGTGTGGAGCCTTTCTGCAACACGCTGCTTCCAGTATCAGAGTGATTACACCACCATGTGCCTACATCAGCCATCCATCACAGTTCCTTTGCTCTCCCACAGGTCAGCCATCTCACCTAAGGCCACCCACTTCCCTCTAAGGACTGCAGCAATAAATGCCACCCTGCTCTGGGATCTGTAACCATTCCTATAAGGTGGAACATTGAAAATGTTACATTGAAAGGACTGAATTAAGGCAAAAAAAGAAATACTGACATGTTAATGTCATCAGACATTGAGTAACGTTCTAGAAAATGAAAAGATAGGGTACTGATTCATGACTCAAGCATTCCTGTATTCTGGCAGTGTTCCTCACCTGTTATGTGATGTAACTCTCAGAACGTCATATTCTTAAATGAAGAATGGACAATTAACAGAAGACAACCTAACCCACTGGAAGGTTATAATGATTAAATATGACACACCTTGCTTAGAAAGTTCTTTGAAATGTAACAAGTACTACAAAAACATTGGTCATTATTAGTAATAAATACATAGGATAATCAGAATGGCTAACCAAATTTGAAATTTGGCTATGCCTGTTTTCCATCATGGAGAGAGTACTCATTCATGCTTTTAATATACCACCTTTGCTCATAGAAAACAGGTTTCTACTGCACAGTGCTCTTTGGGTTGATGGGCTCTTCTCTCTCTCTCTCTCTCTCTCTCTCTCTCTCTCTCACACACACACACTATTTCTCTCTTTCTTTCTCTCTCTCTTTCTGTCTCTCTGTCTCTGTCTCTCTCTCTTTTCCTTTCCTCTTTCCCTCCTCCTCTCCCTCTCTCCGTCTCTCTATCTCTACCTTCCCCATGATTGAAATTTCAAATTCAGCCACTGCTTTAGCTCAGGAACCACATACTCTATTAGCAAATGTATCAAAGTTCTGTTCAGAAGAGTTTACTGGAACCGTGTCAATTCATGAGGAGTCAAGATAAAATATCTAGTGGATAGAAGAATGTTTTAGTGAGCTGACCCCCATATCTGACACTGATGTTGATCCTATTCACAGGACCAACTAAGCTGTGTTTCAATAGACAGATGCTACTGAACTAGGTTTTCTCGTCTTTCTTTTGGTTCTTCTGGAAATGAAGTATAAATTCAACCAGTAGTGCAAATATCATTTTACACTCTAGATCCTCAAAAGAACCTTCATACATCTGTCATGGAAAGAAGGCTGCATACATGAATCACGGAGTAATTAGCAGACGGTGAACTCATTAGAGGAGGAAGACATGGATACACTTTACTGGAAAAAGTACCCATGGAATTTGTATATGGTTGAATTATAGTAGTTTCAGCTCTTTAATAACACTGAGATTTTTAAAAGCTGGTTCAGACTTGACTATTTAGCTAGAAAATTTATTCTAAAAGTAAACAATTTCACTATATGAATTCTCACTTCTCCATAAAAGGGTACTGAATATATGATGTATGCAAACCCTTCCATTATGAATCAAATCACCTGTCTTGTATTTTTACAATGTCTAAGTGGGACTTAAGTGGTTAAAGTGAAGTACTGCTGTTCAAACTCCCTGCATTAATTATTTCCAGATTTAATCATTATTTGTACTCTGAATGAGTCACTTAAAGTTTCAAAAACTTGGTTTCTCAGACTGTATATTGGGAGTTTAAATTATGGATTGTATTTATACTGAGCATGTGAGAAAAGGAGATATTATGTGACCAACAGTATGTTAAGCCTAAACTTTCTCCTTTTGTCGACTCCAGCCTAAAAAGAAAAGCACAACACTGGATTCTCTAAAACCACCTACTGGAGAGGACAAGACGGCATCTTCTCCAGTGCCGTCATTAGCCCAAGTGTCTATTCCCTGTGTAGAAACAGGCAAACGCTAAAAAGAAACTTAATGGGCTTTCTTTTGCTTTTCCATCAATTCTGAGTAATGTGCTCTTAAGAAGTTTAGAAAAGTATCAATTTAGAATGATCACAAATACAAGAACGTTATGTTGGAAGTTGAGTTGAGACAACACCCCACTAGTCATGTGACCCTTGAGATAGCTTGGGAAGTACCTCACGGCCTCTGAGGATACAAGCTTGGCTTCACCTTATTCTAAAATTCATTTCTGGATCTCTGCCTGTGGATACCAGCGGGTGCCAAGCTGACTGCATTTGCCTCTCCTACCAGCTTTGCCCTGTTGTCCTGTCGAATGGAAACTGAAGAGCTAGGGGACTCCTGGCTGCTAGCAAGACTCTTCAGCTATACCTGAGGTTCCTTCACACCAAATGTCATTAGTAACATGAGAGAGAATAGCATCAAAAGTTGTTCAAAACTGCGTTTCTGAAGGGTTACAGCTCTTCTCTCTTTTAGCGACATTTCTGAAGCCTTAACTCTCCTAGAATTTCCAAATATAAAAAAAAGTAACAATGAAAACATGTAATTGTGACATGGGAATACTGCGAGAACGGCAGTTTGGCAGGAAAAGGAAATATTTCAAAATAAGTCCCAAGCAAGCAAAGTTCTGGCAGATACACGATCCTGGATTATATTATCCAAACTGTTAGATTCTGGAAGATTTGGGGTTTTCTTTTGTGGTTCTCATACACTCAATAGAATGGTCATAGATGACTGTCATCCACACTGTGTGGCCCTTCTATCTATTCCTACTCTACTGTGGGAAAAATGTACAAGGGATACCAGTGAACACATGAACGGCTGGCCTGGGTAGAATACGTATGTTGAGCTAATGCCTACTGTCACACATAATGCTCTTAAGTGCAGATCACTTGAGAAAGCCACTCTCTTAACACCTTCCAAAGCTCAGGCAGAATCCTAGTGCCTGTCTGCCTTAGCACCAATTAAATCTCTGAACTGGCTATGAATCATGTTTAAAGATAGTACTATTTGCTTCTATGTGCAGAGACTTAAATTACATTACTGTTTCTTTTTTTCTTTAAGATTCTTGGTATTTGAAAAAAAATCCTGTTTGAACTTCAAAAGAGATATCACCATCAGTGGAAAAATAGGAGGGAAGCATAAAGGAAATGTACATTAGTTCCAGAAACCCTGGAAATCTAGTACAACCAAGCTAACTCACACGGAGGTGACACTACATAGAATTAGGAGAAATTCCTGTTCCCGTCTGTAAATCAGATTAAGTGCTTTAGAATTCAAACCATATCTCTTTCAGCTCTTTTCATTTTCAAATAAAATGTTTAAATGGGAACTTAAAAAAAGAAAAAAACCTGCTCATTGGCTTAACATAAATCTTCAAACTGCAGGAAGTTTCACCCTCAAAAAGTAGTTAAATCTCTGAGGAAAAGAAAAGGCTGAATTCTATTTTTCATAAATGATGGATTATTGTACCGCACTGTGTATTTTCCAGTAAAGTGTCCTTTTATTTGCACTGTGTGATTACAAGTTTCTAAAAGTATGTGTGGGGTCACTGGGTACTGTGGGAAAAGGAAGGGAACACGGTTCTGGGGAGTCAGTAGTGAGATCAGAAGCGAGCTGTCCTGATTATCACAGGCATGTGTGTAAACTTTGCCTGCCTTAATTGCTTATGTTGTATTTACTTTAAATGAACAATTTGGCAAGTTCTTCTCCCTTGACAACAGAAAAGCATAAACTGTTTTATAAGTTTGGCTGTTAAAATCAGATTTGTAAGCCATGATATTCAGAGGCTTTTACTGCTGTTTGCAGGGTCCAGTGAAGGACCTGTCTTCATGGCTAGGCGTCTCTTACATTTTTATTTTGTATTTATAGCACCTTCTTTCAAGTTATTTGGTTAATAAAAAGCATGGCATATATGACCATCTTCGACTGAGCTCAACGTCTTCATAAGTCCCCTCAGAACAAAATGAGCAAAGAGATGATAGTAAGGCCCTTGCAATCTGACTTGCCGTCTAAGGATGATTATTTATGGCTTCAGGAAATGGAAGCATATACTCATGAAGGTCACCATTACAAGCATCTTTGGAGTTTTTCTCTGTTAAAAACTGTGTAATCCTACCCATGATGCTGTTAGGATGTGTAAGAAAGAAAGAAGATAAAAGCATTTAGAACCATATTTCCATTTCCCTTACAATCCAATACACCTTACAGACATTTCTCACATGTGGAGCCAGATGGTGGTATTGAAAACAATATAATATACATATATATCTCTCTAATTAAGAATAGTCTTTCTGGAATACCTAGGGGGTTCCAAAAGGATATAACTCACTACATAATTATTTTCATAATGTAGCATTTGTAATGTGTGTGAGCATGTGTGTATGTGTTGATTTGCAATGAATTTTCTAACCACATCATGCTTATGAGTTCGGTAATGGTTAAAAAAAAATACCTTTCCTGATCCTACATTTTTTGACATTCTGCCATGGGATTTCCAGGGATTTGAGGAGAGACAAGAAATGGAAATATATAGTTGTCCCACATAAACATATAAATGACCCAATTGATTTAGGCAATAATTCTCAATCAGTAACAATTTCACCTCCATCTAAGGCACATTGGCTATGTGTAGAAGTACTTTTGATCACCTTGCTTTGAGGAAGGGGTATTACTGGCAAAATGTTGGGTAGGGAATTTGGAAACTGCTCAATGTCCTTCACAGCTTATATAAAAACTCTCTATAACTACAACAGCAATGCTTACCTGGCTTAAAACAGATAGTTGAAAACTGTTCATTTCAGGTACAGTTAAGTATTATGATCTTTTTCAAAGACATTGTTCTCAGTTCTATATATAATTGTGTTAAAATGGAGGTAACAGAGCTTTCCCACAGTCATGTCAAATTGCCATCAGTAATTAATAATAACAGCCTAGGAGTATGGCTGGACAATAAGCTCAATGGAAGCCCAAAGTGTATGAGCTACATTTTTCACTGAATCCCAGCCACCGAATTAGTAGGAGTGTAATGATCAGAATATGTTCTGAGGCTTTTGTTCAGGACTGAATTTGACACTCACTTAACTGAAAATAGAAGTAAGGTCTGAAGGCAGAAGAGTAGGAGAAAATGGAAATTCTGAAGGAAATTGTACAAATTTGAATAAGAAATTACTAAAAAGGTAATCACATGAGTTAATATAAAAATAAGAGTAACAACAGTATTTGGGCATGTAAAACTTCCAAAATGCCACCTTATGTAGAAATAACACAATCAACATTTGCTGAAATTAACAAAGCTAAACTACTCCTCCAGTTCGGATAATTTTTCTTTGATTCTAATTTTGCTTCTAGATTCAAGGAAGTAGAATTATCTAGAGGAAAGTTTTCTATCTTTAACATAAGGAAGTAGACATAGTAATGAGTTGTGGCTAGCCCTGTTCCATTTGCACACTGGGTAATAATAGCACCATACTTCTGGATAGAGAAATTTTACTCCTCTGCCCTACCTAGACAGCAGGACCCTGCTAGTCATCTCAGTAGTCATTCTGCTATTTCTGTCTCCCATTTGTTCTTGCACAAATTAATAATCATAAACCGAAATGTACCACCACCACCCCCCCCTGGAAAACAAAACAAAACAAAACTCTGATTTGTTTTAATCCCCAGTGTTCCGCCTGCATCACAGTGCTTCTGATACAAGTGACAAGAATCGCGTGAAGAGTAGACTGAAGAAGTTCATCTCCAGAAGACCTTCTCTGAAAACTTTGCAAGAAAAGGGAATCATTAAAGGTACCAGACAGTGTTGTTTTTGCAGCTTGTTCTGGAATGGAGGAAAATATAGTTATTCAGAAAAATGACCCTTGAGTAAAAAAAAAGTTGGTGGTGTGAGATTAGACAGAAAAGAAATATCCAGAGTTAGCCTCAGAGGACCTGGCCTCTGCATTGGGGCGGAGAAGTAAGGTCCTTGGACATGGTCTTGGAGCATGACAGCTTGTTCCCATGAGCCTGTGCAGTTCATGTTTGTTGTCCTAGCATAAGTAATATCAGTAACCCCCCCCCCTTTTTACTGTCAAGTGTTTCCTGATTTCAATACTGGTGTCTAGTCACTGAAACCAGAGTCTTAGGGAATGCTAAGAAGAAAGTCAGAGAACTCTAAGGATGACAATTTAGTATAAAGCAAGATACATAGATACCCCTGCAAAGATATCTCAGGCAGAGACAAAAGTATCCTAAACTATGCTACTAAGACTAGAAGGACAGTTCCAAGTGTCCGGGCAATGGGTCTACCACTTAATTCATTGATACTGTAGAAGTTGTGAATTTCCTGAACCTCAGCTCTCTTGTATGTTAAATGAGAATATTTACACACATCTGGAGAGGGTATTTAGAACATCGCCTAATCAACTTTATTAGATATCGTTCAGCCAGTTTTACCTTTGAGTCCATCCCATTGATGACTCAATCTTAGAAAGACATGTGCAAATTACTAGCCTATTTAAGAGATTCAGAAAAATACATCAGCATCTCATACAATGTCAACTTTTCACAAGCTTAAATATTTTTGTAAGTGTGTATATGACTGCAGTAAGAGGAACAGCATCTTAGTTTAGTAGCACAATCTGATCAATCTGATTTGGCTCCAATCAGGTGAGCAAATGAGTCTCACCAGTGCCCTCTAGAATGGGCTGAGGGATGCAGCTAATCCTAATGCTTATCCTAACTGATGCTGGCCTGTTTGCACATCTAGAGCTCCACTGCATCTTCACCATAACTCACCAATGAGTCAGTCTTCATTAGCAGAGCTATGGAAAATCTATGTGTAATTCTGATTCGATAAGCTTCCATTGTTGACTTCAGCAGCATTTTTTTTTCCAAATACAGATCAAGTTATGCAAATGTAGTCACTTCCTGGCTTGTTTCAATTTTATCTATGAACTTTTCTCAGAGACTTTCACTGAGTTTTTTTTTTTTTTTCATCTGGATAAATGGCATTAAACCAAATTTTAAAATATTCAGCACTTCAGCACAATTTCTTATCATAGTTAAGGCCAAGAGTTAGGGAGGAAAGTAAAATTAAAGCTTTCAATCACTTGAGAAAACTTATATAGAATAAATGATGAATAGTTAAATAGTTAATTTCACCAGTTCAAAAAAAAAAAAAACCTCTTTCAAGGGGAAGAATATTTAGAAAGAGTGTTAATGATATCTATAAATGAATCTTCAGTGCATTTAAAAGGGGTGTTTGTATCACATTCTTTATGTTGATTCTCTAGCGGTGGACAGCAGCCTCCAGGCTTGAGTTAGGTGAGTTACACTTCCTCCTTTGTGCTTCTCCAGACCCAGCGTAGATTGCTCAAGACCCTTGCCATTTTTCAATGTTTTCTCTCTTATGTTTTTGTTTCCAAAGGTGGAGGGGAATGAGCTCTGAAATTAGCCAACCCTCAGTGTGAGGACAGAAAGGCCAGTGCCTTATAAACTGGGGCATTCACCACAGTATCCACAAAGCACACATAATCACAAGCCCTTTGTGCAAAATGTATGGTTTTGAGCCATGATCTGATTGCATAGGCCGAAATCTCTATCTGGAAAGCCACTTGATGGGAATGCATTTTATAATATTATAATAGAGCTCTGGAGGAAAAAAATAATGAGAGCAAATATAAAATGGTGAGCAACTAGATAACCTCTGAAATTGCCCAAATCTGTTCACATTACCTAAGAGAGGAGGAGTCGTTTTCAGAGGTATGAGTTTGCTACAGTGACTTTCTCACTAGGCACACAACTTGAATCAGTTTAACATGTGGATTGTGAGCAAGAGGCACGTTTTAGGGTAGGAGATGTGTTTGTACATGACTGCAACTCATTTGTGGAATTGAATAGCTCCTTAGTTTCACCCAAGGTTCTCTATTGTAGTCTTTCAAATAATAGTATTGATGTCCATGAATAAAAAATAGTTGGGTTTAGAGCGTTTAGAAAAGGTAACAATTGCGTGGGTTTTGCGCTTTTGTTGTTTCATTTAGGAGCAACCAATATTTCCTGGTATACAAATAATAGAACTATGTGCTTAGAAAATTGTTTTATTCATATTACTATGGATAGAATCTAAGTGAAATTAATAACATACTACCTCTATGTTTAATTATTAGTCTATGAATCTATTTAAAGATTTAAAGATAGCAGGGGTAACTCAGAATGTGTGTCACTGAGCCATGTTTCTAACTCTGCTACCCACTTTGCTCTTAAAGAGATATCACACTGGTTTCTATGCACCAGTGTGCATATTTCTATTCTGGAGCTGGGCTCCATATCTCTGCCACTGCTGAGACTAGTGTAGTGCAGACTAGTTTGCCAACGTTTTTCAGATTTTCAATAGTGACAAGTCTCTCAATGTCTTTTGTATCTGTAATGCTGTGATGTCTTTATCATTCTTAAAGTTCTTAAACAATGCATGGCTGATGGATTCCACCATGCATGATGTTCTTCCTTCCCAAGGTTAAGTTTGACCAGTTAAAATTAATCTCATTTCACTGTGACATTTTTTTGTGCAGATACCTCCCACAAGAGTTCTCTGCTTTTTTGTCTTACCATCTTGGGTCTTATCTCATTAAATGCTTTCTTACCTGTCTCTCTGTTCTATACTACCACCCTTGCTTTATTTTCTCTAACTGTCTTGAGAATTTATAAAGGATCCTCATCTTGGAATGGTTTGTTCCATTACCTTCTGATTTTCTCTAAATGCTCTGTGCTGTATTTGCTCTCCTGGAAACCTTATGATTACTCCCTCTGATTCTAATCCTCTTTGTTACTATGAAACAGAAATCATTAACTCATTTAGAACACACGAGAACTTGATCATCTAAAAAGCATCTTCAATATATCTACCCTTATTTGGTTTTGTTTGATTGTTTCTTTGCTTTGAAAAGAACTCAGACTTCCACCAATCCAACTAGGGCAAGGTTTTGAATTTGTTTGGTTTGGTTGTGGGGTGTGTGTGTGTGTGTGTGTGTGTGTGTGTGTGTGTGTGTTAGTATGTTGTTTGGGATCAAAACCCAGAGCCGCCTTCATACTGCGCAAGCTTTATTACAAAGTTCTAGCCCTCAGCTAATGCCCTCATGCTGTACCAGTATTTCAGTTGGGTATAAAATTTCAGTGCTTAGATGAGACACAATTATATGTTCCGCTTTTATAACTTATTGCTTTTTTATATAAGAATGGGTGCTTTTTCCTTTCCCAAAATAAAATCTTATGTTGATATTCTATGTTTAAGGTTTATAAACACAATAAAGTATATAGGTGACAACATATATCTAATTTATCCTGCTCAGCACTTAATCCCAAGAATAATGAATGGTACCTTTCACTTTTCAAATGCTTTTTCCTTGACACATTCATCCCAAGTGTGACCTACTCCTCTTTTGAGTTCTTCTTTGTGTCCCTATTAGATGACTGGAATAAATTGTTTTCCTAATCTTAATTTTTCTCCTGTTCTTAAATAATTCTCAGCTTTATCCCTCAGCCTTTTTTATTATATGTTTGCCAATAGTTCCTTTTCTAGTTCTCTCTCTCTCTCTCTCTCTCTCTCTCTGTGTGTATGTGTGTGTGTGTGTATGTGTGTGTGTGTGTTTGTGTCTGTGTGTCTGTGTGTCTGTGTCTCTCTGTCTCTGTCTCTGATCTCTCCTTTCTGTATATCTCATTCTGGCCCACATTATCAGAGCAAAACTTCCTTACTCACTCTGCTCTAGTCAGGAACAGCACGAGCACTCAGTATGTTCCTGTTTACTGGATTAGAACTATGCACATAAGTATGTTTTTTCTTTAACTTATATCAAGACATAAACTACATTTTTTCTGTTGCTTTGGGGTTTTGATTTTTTAATTTTAAAATATTGTCTTTCATTCCTGGGGACATCCATTCCATTTCATGTCCTTTATTTATTCATTGTATTTCTATCAAAACAATCACTTTGTTCAAACGTCTGACTAATCTCTTAAGAAGGCAAAAGTACTGAGCTCACTTCAAGAAAAGTGTGCTGAGATCTGGGTTAAGGCTGTTGATTCTCTTTAATTCATAATCTTTATTTATAAGTTGACATGTGATTGTTTCTTTCCCAACCATATTCATTTGTATCATGTTAGATAACTTCAGGTATATTTAAGTAATCAAGCACAACAAATTTTTAAGAGTTTTGTCAAAGAGGAAAATGTCTTTAAAAAAAACCATAGGACTTTTGTAAAATATGTCATTTATATTGAAAAATAAAGAAATATTCACCAGTCACTCAACAAATACAGGTCATCAGTACTGTGCTTCCACATTGTGTTTAAAAATACTAAAATAAGTGAGTTAAAGAACATATTTTTAAACATTTTTTCAAAACATAGATAACAGAATAATTGCATTGTCATGCTGTTACTTTAAGAAGATATTTATCTGAGCATCAGTGCAATGCAGCTTTCAGCAGAGACAAGCTCATCTTTGCCACCCCTCACTGTTGGGCTGAGAATAAGTGTACTTGGATTTATACACCAGGGCGTGGGTCTGTCGTTACTTGGGCATGAAGCGCTCTCACTGCTTCCACAATATGCACTAATGTGCTTAAAAATATCTTATAAATCTTCTTTTCGTCAAACTTCTTTATGGCTCATAATTGAACTGTGATCCTTACATGTGAGCTATGTCATGATTTAATATTAGCCAAAATTAATAGCCAACCTTAAGCTTCTTTATCTTGGCCTACAAGCTTCCTGGTCCCTTTGCATTAATAGGTCCTGGGCAGTTTCTGTTATTTAAAGGCTCTTAGGAGTAAATGTATTGGTAATAGAGTACCACATATCTAGCTTTCGTTCAATAATAAAATGCTGGTCACCATGAAAGATGGAAAAATGCTGGAAACCATGCACCTGGTTAGCCTGTGTCTTTTAACAGCCTGTTAGCCAAAGAGGAAATGATACAGGTCTTATGAGATATTAAAAACAGATCAAATTTGGGACAATGAAAGAAAATGAGATCCAGAAAGGGAAATATCTAGTTAGAGAACAACGACGAGCCAGTAAAACAAATTGATTTGCTTGTTTCTCAAGGATACATTTTCTTATGCAAAAAGACCTTTCTTACAGATATTATTCAGAATATAATATTATCTGAGAATATTATATATGGTATATCTATATATGATATATATATATATAATATTGTTTCATATTTTCATTTATATATAATAGATATACATATAGAACATATATATATGTAAAACGTAAATGTATTTAAAATACACAAACACACACATTATCACCATCATCATCATCATCCCTCAAAAATCCATGAGCTGGCCCTAAATAAATGGGTTTGGCCAAAAATGGATTGAAATTATTAGACAAAAGTGGCATTTGGCTTGTTGCCAATGATCCCCAAGCCTCATACCCTGACAGAGTACATTGGTATTATATCTAAAAATTTGATATATATTCTATAGGGTTAGTATAATTCTAATAGCAATTAGAAATATTGTATTTGAGTCTTCCATGTGGAAGACTGTCAGGTTTCTGACAGTAATAAATAGAAAGGCTGAAGAGATGTTTCAGTAGTTAAGGGCACTGGGTGTTCGTCTAAAGGAACCAGGTTCAATCCCCAGCAGCCTCATGGTGGCTTACAGCCACCTGGAACTGCAGTTCCAGATGATCTGCCACCTTCTATTCTCGAAAGGAATTGCATACGTATGACATGACACACAGACATACGTATAGACAAAACACCCCCCCACACACACAAAATAAAAAGAAATACATTTTAAAAATAAAAGAAGTTGCAGATTATGATCAAAAAAGGACACAGTAGTAGGTAGTAGTATGCTTGGTTCATGTTGTAAATGTATGACATGTTCTAAGCATACACTGTATACTGACTCAAAGTGTGTGTGTGTGTGTGTGTGTGTGTGTGTGTGTGTGTGTGTGTGTAATTAGAACAACCCATCGTTCTACAACCTGACTGGGTAATACTTTCCAAAGCATGTCCTTGACTACCTGCAGAAGACTAAAAATTAGGCTGATATGATATTTCTTAAAGGTGTCAGAAGGCTGCTACCCTCCAGACAGGTAGCTCATGAATATTTCGTGCCTCTCATTGTGTCCTAAATCTTTCCTTTCTGAAACAACATGTGGCCTTTGTCAGTGTTCAGAATCCCCCTTTACTGTTACTAGCTTCCCATGGCCTCTGTGGGCCTGTGGAAGAAAACATCCAAAACCAGTTGTAGACACTTAGTTTCTCCCCTGTAAGCTTTATAATTCTCTTCTCCATACAAAGTGTTGGTTGGTGATTTTATTTTGCCATGGAGTAGATAATTCCAGGAGATTGAAGCATACTTTTATTCTGAACTAGAGAATGAAGAACTCTAGAAATAATGTTTTATATGCAGCCAGACAGATGGATTTGCCATGTTTATGAGAATTGGGATCTACCCATTCCTTATGCCTGTTGTAAGCAGGATTTAAGAATCTATAGCATGTGTATATTGAGTGTGTTTCTAAGAATCATCCACACCAGAGCTCTCACAGCAAGTATCTCATCAGGGACAATATTCAGCAGATGTGCTAGACTGCTACAAGCAAAGAAGTATTGATGGCAACATTTCATCTTGACATATCCTAAGATTAAGGGAGTGTTCTCAGTATCTTTTACCATCACTGACAGTTTAGCTTACAAACACCCCCAAATTCATATCTATAATAAATCACCATATCTATAATACATCACCAATACCCCATAAATTTCCAAAACAAAAATAAAGAACTTATATCAGAATACACACACACACATACATTTAGTGACTTTAAATTAACCACCCTCAGGCCATGTATAGTGGAGCTTGCTCTGGTCCCTGAAGCTGTTATGGGAGGCTTTTATGGGAGACTCATTTCAGCCCAGAAGCTCAAGACCAGCCTGAGCAACATGGTGTTAACCAGCCTTAAAGAGAAAATAAGTCAATGAGCTCCTATAAAATCCATTCATTAAGAGAACAGCTCCAAATGCAGATTAGAGAGAGAGAGAGAGAGAGAGAGAGAGAGAGAAGTCTCTTTGCCTGGATTTTTACTTTTGTCTGTGGGAAGAAGGGAGGAGGTCTGATGAGAATTTGAATAATCACAATTAGCCATCTCTCCATGCAAGCCAAACTGCAATATGGAGAGGTGTATCTCTCAGATTTTCTTTGAAATGCTCTGTGTTGCTCTAAGTATGTTTTATCAAAGCATTTTCTGGGGCAACAGATCGGAAAACATAAACTTTATGTAGTATTGCTCCTCCTCAGTTATGTCTCTTTAATATGTTCTTTCTTTTTGAAGATAAAAGTACATAAAAGAGTTCTGGGAAAGCAGCTAAATGTCATAAACACCCTTCACTCCCTCCCCCAGGGCTCCATAGCCCAAAAGTTAGAAATGGTTTGATGGAAGTGGTGACTGCCTTGATCTTATTGGAATGCTCCGCCTTCCTTGTCGTCTTCTGTTTGCGGGAGGCAGATCCTGACTTGCAGTCACTCCTGGGAGGGAACGAGGTATTTCTGGCAGCCATGTTTTCCAAACACAACATTGAGACACATGGCCTGACAGTGACATAATATTTGAAGTAGAGGTCGTGCTCAGAGACCCAGAACATATGTCTATTTTCCTATAGAAAGCAGGCATTTAAGACACTTCCTAGATTTTTCGTCACAAAAGGCACATTTCCTCATCCTTCATTCTCATTTTTTTAAAACATTACCTACTGATCACAAAAGTAACCAGCTTTCCCTTGAAAGTGTTTCTGTGGGTGCTTGAAAGCCACCCTGTTGATGACAGACAGAGCTGAACTCTTAGCCATCAAGAACGAAATGCAAAGCAGACTGCTGAACATATTATGAATACATTGCTCCCCTTAAAGATGCTAGCTGGGTTTTCACACTGGAGTATTGACTAACTGTCTGTGCTTGATGTATGCTTTACCAGCCTGTGCCGACTTATGGTTAGAGCTTAACTTGTTAGCTCTGCTTTTGCAGCCCATTCAGAATAACTACAGATGCCTGGAGATATTAAAATTGACTGCTCAAATGGACTCAGTGTGGGAGTTTCATTGGTTTTAAATTGATAACAGCTGAAAGAGTGCATGATTAAAATGTACACAGGCATAGGACGTATGAACTCTTAGGAACAGAATCCAGTACTATGGGAAATAGTTTTCCTTTCTTTTTCTATTATACTTACTGCTAGGCAATCTTTGTCCAAATTTTTAAAAATTCAGACTCTTAAAGAAGAAATAATTCTGAATAAACTGACTTATATTTTATACAGTGGGTTTCTAGTTCATAGGGAAGGCTTAAGTTAAGTAGCATTCCAGAAGGTGGTAATTGTGTCCAACTTCCCAGGCATTTGAGTTAAATAACCTGTACAGGAAGCATAAACTGTCATAATAGAAGAGTTAGAGTGCCATGTATATCTCTTTTTTCAACTCATAAAAACTGGAGCCCCCGAGTGCCTTATCACACATAATTCAAACAAAGTCTCATCCTCTCTTCCTTATTCCCTTGGGAAATGTTAGTATTGTTTTCATTATTTCAAAGTATGTTCTAAATATATTTTTGAAACAAGGAGAAAAAAATAATGTAGAAGAGGAATAAGACAACTTTTTCTTCCTCCTAAAATTAGCTATCCCTTATACAACTCAAGTTCTACTGAATGCATTTGTACAATTTAATAGTAGCTGGGGGAAAGACCCAGTAAAGTAAAGAATTCAGAAATATTTGAAGTTTATAAGAAATATCTGTTTATAATACAAGCCTTCTATAACTCATATTTTTTCCAAGCCCAGGCATTTTCTGTAAAATTTTCTGCATTAACTATGTTCTATCATCAAATGCTATTTTAGCATTGATATTCCATTAAAATGTTCTGTGCACTTCATAGGCTAACTGAGCTAGCATTTGGGTTGGCTGAGGAACTGTAAAGTTGAGTGACATATACCAAGCCCACTTTACTATTTTGAGATAAAATCTAAATCACCGTGCTCATTAGCATATTCCCGATTTTACACTAGTTATTTGCCTAGTTTTAAACAGGACTTTCAAATATTTGGGGGCAATAATATTAGAAGAGAATTATACATAAGCTTAGACATGCACGAAAACCAAATATAAATTATGTCCTAATTTAGGAAACAAAACGAACCATGAATGTTTTGGTCAATCTGTGCAAGAAAAGCTGACATGTATTTAAATCTTAAACTTTATTTAGAAGTATAATGTTCGTTCTATTTACTTATTGAATTTTGCCCAAATTATAGTCTCTATGGCTGAACACAAATCATAAAACTGCCTAGCTTGACACCTTTCTGAGAGCCACACAACTGTTGGATTGTGCTTTTGTTATGGTAGCTTGTGCACATACTCATCTTTCATAAGAACCTACTGCCAGGACTGTTGTTTCCATAGGAGATTGATGCCCCTAAAAACAGTGCAAAAGATAAATTCCAATAACTTTCAAAGTTTCTTGAGCTTCAATACTTTAATGATTTTCTTATCTAACCACATTAGACAGGAAGGAAATTTTAGAGGAGATGTCATCCAAGTTAAACACATGGGAAGGCCATTAACTAGAATATATCAGTTCTAACATGTCCCTTTGAACTTATAACTCAAATTCATAGGAGAGAAAGAAAAGATAGAGTGGGAAGAGGCCTGCCCTCAGTTAACCTCACAATGAAGGAATTTATCACATGACTAGAGGCTGGGAAATAACAAAGTAGATGGTCTGAAAATAATGTCCAAAGGATATCTTCATATCTTAAGATTCCAAATAAGCTAACTGCCAGAAAAGCCATTACCCCTGAACTCCCTCATACATCGTTTGTGAAGAGCAGAATACTGTGATGTCCACATTTCAAATGCACTAAGGCTTTAAGAATGTTCCAATTTTGTGTCTTAAAAACTAATTAGCATGCCCTGTTTAATATTATATAAAAGGTCTAACAGGACCTCATTTAGTATTGTTTTAGAGACAAATAACATGTCAAAGTAGAAAGGCTTTCCATGTTATAGTCAAAGATATTTATCAATTCTCACGATCAGTAGCTACAGTATGAACATTATCAAAAGCTCAGATGAAGCCTCTGTTGGTGGCCCAGATATGAGTCTCCAAGAAACTACTATAGACATGACCATTGACCTTCAAATTCATGTACAGACATGAAACTTTGGCACTCATCTGAGACTTGAAATTAAGAATCTGTACTAGCTAATCAGGCATCCCCTCTAAAGTTCCTAAGTAGCCTCTATTGGAAAACGCCTGAGCCTACTGCCCCCATTATAACCAGACTTGAGACACAAACTCAAAGAACATAAGAAAAATTCAACTCTTTCTTGAACAACAGTGATACTTATTCACAAAGGTTACACTTAATTGCTGTAGTATTAGAGACACTTGAAATAATTACATATTTAAACTTCTTGAGTGTGAGAACCGATATTGTGCTAGGTAATGGTAAGATACATGCTAGCCAAGACTCTTGCTATACTATTCAGAGGAGAGTCCTGTTCTATTTATTGAGAAAAACAGTGCATTATGAACCATCAGGAGTAATGAAGTTAAAATAGAATTGAAGTCTAGTTTTGTCTTTACTGCTTACATGTTTTGTAAATTTGGGCAAGGTGATGAAATTATCTGTCTTCACGCATTCTTAATAATATCCCTTAAGATTGTTGACATTTTTATAAAGAGCAATTACTGTAACAAATACTGATTGCTAATTGTATACTCTATTTCTAACTCTCATCTTACCAGTGTATAACATTCTCCTGATCATAGAGAACACACTCTGCATTTGTGAAAACAGATTGATCTTGCTACAAGCTCTGTGACCTTGCACTAATTAGGTCAATGTCTTCAACATCTGTGTACCTAGCTCTGTGCTTAGTGAAGGGGTGGGTTTCAGTGTCCTTCTGTTTGAGTTTTGATTGTCATTTATATTGCCTGTAACTACACACACACACACACACACACACACACACACACACACACATTGTGTTACTAGAGGATATATGCTTCCATAATGCTCCTGAAATGTGAGTGAGAAAGTTAAATGTGCAAAAATATGGTGTGATATATCAAATGATATGTAGAAGCATTCAGGGAAAAAATTTGGGGGAAATTATAAGCAGAAAATAGGGGGAAGATTAATGGTTCCTTTATTCTATAGTCTTTAGGCTGCGTCTCTTAGTTGACGTATTTGGACTTCGGAGACATTCAAACTGCTTTAGGAAATCCTGGGGGACACAGAGATTGGTTAGGATGAAATGATGAGGATTTGATGACAGCAGCAGCTTGTTGTAGGTGTTCGGACTGCTCTGAGCTAAGCAACTTGTATGAAAAGTTTATTTGTGAATATTTCCTATTCATTAAAAAAATAAACACTTATTTACTTTAAAAGATTTACTGAGGACCTATCATGTACCAAGCAGTATGTAAATAATTGGGCTCACAAAGATGAGAAAGTTGTGGCTCCCTTCTGCCAAGTGAACTTCTTTAGTCCTGCTGCAAAGATTATTCAAAGTCACCGGTTTCATATGTATAGCCAACACAGCCATCCCCTCTAAAAGGCTGTTGAAAAGGTATGGGAAAGAGACATTGTTGAACTGCTTGCTTTAGGTGATGTGATCTAGCTTTGTTTGATTTTTGCAAAATCCTAACAGAACTGTGTGAATGGCTGTCTGCTGTAGAAACAAAATTCCTAAGTTCTTAATAGGAGTGTGGGAGTACATTGCCTAGAATAAGGTATATGATATAGCCCTCCTGCCCTTTGTTTTTTTGTTTTTGTTTTTGTTTTGTTTTGTTTTGTTTTGTTTCTTTTTGACACTGTTCTCCATACACTGCCCAAAGAAAGCATATCTTGAAAGTTAGCTGTTTCCCTGCCTAGAGCAACTATGCTTGCAGAAGTTTTCAGGTAGCAATGCTCAGTTCTTCTTGCTGCTTCTATACTCAACAGAGAACTCAACAGAGTTCTTTGCTCTTCCTCTATGTAGGTGTAGATAGTTTTCAAAGACCTAAAGCATCGCTCTGAGGTTTTGAATCTCACAAGGTGAAAAAAAAAAAAAAAACTGCTCCTTCCTTTGTGTCTGCAGCTGTTTCCTTAACAGAATTCTTTCTTAGCCCCTGGATATAGCTGTAGTACATGTATCCTTTGCCTTCTCTTAGAACTTTGATTGACCTCAGCAAGTTCACAAACAGTACTTCAGCTAAAATCAACTCTTATGGGAAAACATAAAGGGTCATAGACATCATTCTCCCTGTTCAATAGACACTTCCAACTGAGATCTCCATTCTACTTCTATAGCACTTTCCAGTATGAAATCCTATTGCCTGGGTTTGAAGAGCAGCCTTGACCCAGAAAATGTGCAGGATACAAAATGGCCTCTCCCAATAGATTGCCTAGTCATACTGTTTTGTGGCTAGATTAGGTGTTTAAGAAATGTATTTGAATTGTCCATTTCAGCAGTAAAAGCTGAAAAATGAGAAACAAACAGTACTTGACTAGACACCCCCCCAAGACAACTTGTTTTGAGAATGCTAATTTGGAATCATAATCTCTTCCCTCCAATTACATTGCTGAAACTGAATTTCCACTTATTTACACAGAATAACAAGTGAGCCACATTGCTTCAAACAACCTACTAAGAATGGGAATTTCTAAGTACAGCTTACACTTATCCTACCAAGCTACCCAATGCTCCACAGAGCCACATGACTCTCGGGCTCTTAATATGGTTTATTATAAAATCCTTTACCTGCCTCAAAGCACTTCTCATCAAAGCCACTTCTAAGCCAAAGCTGAGGACTAAAGAATGCCTTTAACAGAATCCTAAAATAGCTTTTAACCCGGGGCTGAGAGAGAAAGTGCTTTTAACCTAAAGTGCTTTCCTCTTACGTACTTCAGCGCATACCTAGTGCTCTGCCTTAGTGGCTTGAAGAACACCCTTAAGACCCAAATGAAAGAGACTCCATTATAGATATTCAAACCTGTTATATTAATACATTACAAGCAATATTTGAAATCATTAAGCAGTTTTACTCCTACTGACTTTGAGTCTTTTCTTATTGAACTCTACATTCATGCAAATAAATTGAAGTCTTTCCCACTTGGGATTCCAACAAATCTATGCTGATATTAGAAAGAATACAGCCTTCTTACCTAGAGTTTGCTTAATTTTGCAGTAAAATGTCTGTGCTTTCCCCAACCAAAAAGAATCTTTTGATTCTTAATCACTGTATAATGTTTTCATCTTTAGTCTCTATTAGTTGGCCTGAAAAGATAAATTATTTAGAATTAGTTCACTTAATTTGCACAAATTTTATGCACCACATTCTCTCCTTATAATTGCAATTATTTATAATTTATAAATAAAACTTAAAATTTATTTATTTCAAGTGTATCAAAAATTATAAATAAAGTTATTTATCTCACAGTAGTGTCTAACCTCAATAAATCATCCCTTTCTAGTTAAAGAACATGATACCTTGTGATCATTTTATATGGACATGAATTATTCTAAGCTTTCTGATTGAGCAAGCAAGTTCTGTGAAATCTCTATTGAAAGGGTATAAAGATTTGGTAAACAAAATATTGGAGAAGATAGAAAAATTTGACCCACTTGAATTTTATAAACAATCCTCTTTCTATTGTTCACTGTGTCCATAATTCTAAGGTGGCGAAGATGATCACATGAAAATACAAAATATTGTCGACTCCCGCTGCTAGGAAACACACCTTGCTAAACAACTATCTGCTTATGTCAATCATCTAAAATTCACGTGTGAACTAAGGTTTATTTCCCCCAGTGTCAGTTGACAATGTCCTGTCTTTGGATTTAAATCACTTACTTTTATAAAATATTTTTTCTTGAATGCTTTTCTCTTTCATTCCTTAGTGCATTGATTTCGTGACTGGAAGTACCTAATGCATAAGTATAATAATTTAATGCATACATATATAAACAAGAGGAGAAGGCTGCACTTATCTTCTCCTACTATGCAGCGTCTCTGTTACTTTGAACACTAGTTTTTCACTTCGTGAACTCTGAGTTTCTTTTACACTTTCAGCTGCAAGTCACCAACACTGTGAAACTATCCTTGTATTCCTCCCTCTCGTTAATTCCAACTTCTGTTCCCAAAGCTATTGTCATATTTTCATATCATCCTTAACTCAGACACCATCTTATTCATCTCTGTTCGTCATGGGTACATAGTGCCTAGGCTGAGACTAGGAACTCAGACGGGTGAGCATCTCTTTGGTGAGTCTTGCTCTTCTCCTCATCCTTGTTTCTTGGCTATCTTTTCTCTATTCTTCTTATTCTCCAACTATTGGACACTGTTCAAACATTCTGGGGCTGAAATATTCCATCCCTGTGGCTTCTAATTCCATCAGTAGGTTGATATTCTCCAAACTTAAAACGTCAGCCTCACACTCCAGACTTGCATATTCAAATGTCTATTTGACATCTTCCTGGGTGCTTGGTAGACATCTCAAATTTATCCAGAGCAACCCTTGATTCCCTGGCTCCCACGTGTTCTCTATTTCAGGAAATACCACAGCCATGTGCCAGCTGGAGTCACCCTCCACTCTAACTTTGTCTCTTTCACTTCCATCAGCAAATCCTGCCTAAAAATATATTCTAAATTAAACCACTTTTAGTCACTTCCGTTATTACCATCCTTATCCAAGTTCCATCCTTTCCCTGGGGAATATTTCACCAGCCCCCTGCCTGGCCTCTCTGCTTCTCTGCTTGACCCTCTTAAATTTAGTCTCTGCACAGCAACTGCTCCAAGGAACCATTTAGAGATGTAAATCATACCATTCACCCCCTGCTCAACCATCTCAAATTCCTTAGCATAAAACTATATTCAAAGTTATGTTTAGTGTCCTCTCTTGACCTATGTGTTTCTACCTGCCTTGGCCTTCAACAGTTTGGCCCATCGTTTCAATTTCCTCAGGGCTGTCCTGCTTCCTGGTCACCCTATGCCAGCCAGTCAACCCTCTAAGCCATAGTTTCCTCCAGAAGCTTAGAGACTGTTCTGAGTGATGTGTAAATATGTCATTTTGTATTTGAGAAGAAGAACATGAAGCAATTGTAAGAATTGAGCTAAAAGAGTTATTAAAAAAATGAACAATGACTGCCTAAACATGAGCTGAACAATGATGATACCAATAGGCCTGTCGAAGCATGCAGAGGGATGTCCACAGGCCTTGCCACTACATGAAGAACCACAGGCAGCTGAGGAATGCAGACTGGGAAGAACAGTTCTCTACAGAGAAGAGCACACCAACTAGCTACCTAGTACCAAATGGTTAGTCCAGAAAACATACATACAAGGAATGTTATGCAACTCCATAAGGTATATAGAAAGATATATGTATATACACATGCATTTATGCATGCAATTACAGTTAATAAAGAAAGCCTCCATGCATTTGAGAAATATCCAGAAGAGGTACATGGGATGGTTTAAAGGGAAAAGAAAAGGGAGTGATATCGTAAATATTATTATAATCTCAAAATTAAAAGAAAATGGAAAGATTAAAATAAAGAATTCATTTAAACTGCTAAAATTACATGATAGGATATTATATACATATTTCACTAACCCCTTCATCTCCCGATGACAACATATTAAAGATTATCTGCCTGCATGTGACATTTTTGAGACAATTTCAAGTGAATGTGACCTTCTTTGAAAGCAAAGAGGGCTCCATTCTTTCTTTCCCTTCATATATTGTGTTGCATGATCTTAGTCACTGAAGCATCCTTTACTGAAACTAAGGTCATTGAAATGTGGTGTTTCTATACTAAGGTTAGTGTTACTGCTGGTGTAGAAGCATGGTATTTCTCTGCTTCATGTTTGATGATCCCTCGAGCATTTGTTCTCAAAGCATTTCTAAGCCTAGTCCCTTAGACTATATTCAATATGTTCCTTCCATCTCTACCCCCCCCAGTCTCTTAAATAAGAATCCATTATCTTAATATAAACACAGTATTGTATATTTCCCAACCATGAACAGCTGACCACCTAAATGGATACACCCATTTCTACGGTCAGCATCTGTTCAGTTTCCGAGCTGGGCAGTTCAGCTTGATGTTCCTACTTTTTGACTCTCCCTCCACTCCTCACAATGTGTCATCCTCTGTGCTTTAGTGGTTTGCCCTCCTGAAAACAGAACATCATTCTGAATAGTGTGAGGAGACTGTCTTCTAAGTAAATGATGGTAACACTGTCACATTATTTGAACATTTAACTGCATGTATTGAGTAGTTCTCCTCGTAGTTTTGATTCATTTGGAATCTAGCTGACAAAGAACCCATTACTGGGTGTTCTTCCCATAATTTGTCAAAAAAATATACAGCAACAGGGAAGGAGGATGAAGCTAATTTGTAGTCTGGGGGACTTAACCTGGTTATGCTGATGAACTATCTAAATCGGTCAAAAGTTTGAGAGCTTAAAGATTAAAACCCACCATTCTCAAGTTAAACTCTAATTCATTATGTAAACAACATGATTTATAAGTGCAGTCATGTGGAAGGTCTATTTATTTTTCTCACCAAAAGATGCTTTCAATGAAAAATCACAGAAAATGGATTTTCTCCAAACAATGTGTTGCCTGCCACCCTTGGTATAAATGCTACAGCAGTAGGCTGGAGATATAATGATCACACTTGCCAAGGCCAGAGACGTTTGCAGAGGATTCCAAAAATATTGACACCTCAGGCAAGAGGCCTTTTCTAAATACAAAACAAAAGTTGTTAAGACAGGAAGAAAAGATTAGCAGTGAGCCCACAGATGGGGATGTAGGTGGGGAGTTAGGAACTTGGGGTTCTGGGAAGGCTCCCATTTTTGAATATCCATAAGGAGGAGGAAAGCAGAAATAATCCTTAATGGTGTGCCAGGCAACAAGCATGGAGTTTAGGGGCAAAGCTGGTCATGTAAGCTTGCCAAGAAAAGAAAATTTCTCTTCTTTCCCTCCCCCTTGTCTACACTATTTTGAGACAGAAAGTCACTTTCCTGTAACATAAAGGTTCTGCTTGAAATGTTGAACTCTGGACTTGGTTAGATCTGCCGATGGGAGGTAATTCTAAATTTACCCTTAGATTTGATAATATTATTAATATTTTGTGATATATTAATACTAAAGAATATCAATCTATATGACATTCTTCCTTTGATAAGATTTCCCAGCCCTCTGAGATGAGTAATTCATAACTTACATTGAAGTCCAGTGTCCTGCTGAAGATTATTTTCAGTTGCAAATTCATGGAAAATGGACAACTCACATACGTAAAAATGAAAATATTCTGATTATTTAGCTGTCTAGTTCACGGATATGGATTGTATGGGGTGTGACTGAACCTAGGAGCACAAAGTGTTGTGTAGTTTCATAGCCGTCATTCAGCTCTGTCCTTCACTTTTGCCCTAATTCTTCTGTGTGCCCTTTAAGAGAGATTGGATGTGTACAATCTGCTTCCTGACCAGTGCCCTCTGGAATGGTAAAGACCTCACTAAGCCATTTTGTGGATCTAGAACTTTTATATTGTAATTATGCCCTCTCTTTGCAATCTCCTGGGAAGAGCTATGTCCATGCTTTAGTCACATTCATAATAGTAACACACACAGAAAACAACTTGAAAAAATGCCATCAAGATGAGTGGAGGGGAACCTTTGTAATTTAGGACTTGGGGAATCTAAGTGAAGTGGTAAAGATATAGTTGCTGTGGATAACTTTTGTGCATATGTTCCATTCGCCAATTTTTTCCAAGTAGAATTAGAACTCAACTCAGTTCACATATCTATCCCATATAGCCAGCTCATAAGAGGCTGTGAAAACCTTAGCGTTCAACTCTAGGCAGCCTCACAGTTCAAATCTATAAAGACAATACTATCCTCAATCTCTCTCTACATCTGGATTTTAAATGTCTTGAAGGAGGCCCTAGTTTGATCCATAAGATGTCTTTGGACCTTGATGGATCATGTAGGAGCTGAGATCCTGCACTCCTGAGCAATACATTCTTGAGTAAAGACAATAAATCTTAAGAAGGATACAAGTAATATGAGAAACATTAGTGAATCTAATAACTACTGTCAAACATTATCTACTGACATTTAAAATATTTAGGTGGGAGGGGTTGTTTAGTTTTGGTTTGGTTTACTTCCAATGGCATTATTTGAGATGGAAGAAGAATAGAATTTTTTTATAGGATACCTATTTTTCTGGATGCCTCCTTGAGTGACAATAGCTCCTTCACTCCCACATGGCCACCCAGTATTGTACATCCTCACACACTCAGCAATCAAAAATAACCTGCAGTTGATTTTTCTATCTACCCCAAACCAAATACCATGTCCTATATCCTTATCTATCTAACTCATCTCTTCCTCATTTTCTTCCTAAGACTTTACCATACCGATCTGGTTTCCATTGTTATGACTCTCCTCTCCTAAGATGACTATTTTTTTTTTTACAACCCATGTCTTAAAAGTTGTCAGAAGCCACAGACAGCTTCTCATGTTTGTCTCCATCGCCATTCTGCTGCATCTAAAACCCTTAATTTCACTCTCAAGTTCCTATCCCTGTTCTCCAACTTCTCATGCTTTCTGAACCAAAAAAAAAAGGGGGGGGTGTCATTTCCTGTTGGATTTTGTTACATCCATTATCTGCTTCCCATTCCCCCTGGGTCATGAGTCTTTTTCACTTCTGGTTCATTTTCATCTTTTGTTGCTCATAGCCTAAATCTTTGTGATCATGAACCTACCACCAATGCAATAAAGATTGATTAGCAAGTTAAATATGTAGACTATACAAATGGGCCCAAGTTGTAGTATTTCACCTTATGTTTTCAACTTCACAATAGGGAGAAGCAACTTGTAGTCAGTGGGAGCTACAACAGTGCTGGGAAGCAACCTAGAGTCGTGGACAGTTAACACACTAGCATTAAAGCAAATGCGACTCCAAAAAGAGTTGGCAAGTTCTGGTGTCTAACAGTTCATAAAACACATTTATCATAAGATATTTTCTTTTTTAATACTATTTTTTGGAACTTCATACCTCTGCATCACGTTCATTCTTCCCTCTCCATGTCCATCCCTCCCAAGTTCATGATCTCTTTCAAATTGTCATGATTACATGTTATGACCATTTGAATGATGATCCCATTCCCTATAGGCTCATATATTTAAATGCCATGATTGTTTACTGTAATAGCACAACTTATATTTTAGTGTGACTACTGTGAAAGTCTTGTAGGAAGTGTTTATTAGATATAGACACTTTCAGGCTGTAATACAAACTGTCTACTATCTGGCATGTAATAATGAATGAATGATGAATGAAGGAAACTTTACATTCTCTACACTACTCAGCATATGCTAGGTGTTCACTGGAATCTACTGAATTGAGTTCAGTAGAATTAAAAACAGAATAAGAAATTCCATAGTATTTTGTAAGGCATAACAAGAATAAATATTAAGATATAAATAACTTTCTTTGGGATTTATACATTCACTGAATTAAAACTGAACATATACTTCCTTATTTGTGGCTAATTTCCTGTCTTTTGCTTTTTCTCTCTAGTCTCAAGCTACTTCTTGTCCTTTTCATCTGACAGCAGAGGCTAAACCATATTTCATCATAAACCTGAACTCCAGTTAAAGTTGAATCAGTGAGCTATTGCTGAATAACAAATAGAACTTTGCAACATGTAGTATAATGTACAGTAAGGGTGTATCACATGTGACCTAGAACAGGTATGGCTGGGCAGGCCTACTTTACATGCAGTCTGATTGAACTTCTAAACATTGGGTTGAGTTCTGTCATACATGTTTATCCCAGAGCCGAGGATGACAGAGCAGTAGAAAGCCAGGTGAGATTTCCTTTGAGGAAAGAGAAAAGACAAGGTGAGTGGGAGACTGCAGTACTCCTGAGATTTTCATCTGGAACTGATACATTCATGTCCACACCACACCAAGCTGCCTGCAGATCAAACTCAGAGTCAGAGCATATGAGGAGACATAACTGCCCTGTACACTAACAAATGGAAACTTATGGTCACAGGGAAGGCAATATAAACCCACACTCTACCTCCAAAAAGATGAAAACCATGAACAAAACAAAATCTACAACTGTTATCCTAACTTTGACATTCACATCATCTAATCAACCAATCCTCTGTGCCCCATGCTCTTTATAAACTATCAAATAGACCTACCATAGGTCTAAGCATAACCTAACCATAGATCATGGTTATAATAGATTATGGTTATAATACACACTTCACTATAAAAAGTCAAGCAACCTGCTAATATTCCTCCATATTAGTTAGAATGCATTTGGCTGCAATTAGTGGGTTATCCTGTTTAAAACAATGGCATGTAAGAAATCTAGAGAAGGGTTTCATGGTTGGTATATAACATGTTCCATTCCTTTCTTTTGTAAAGCAAGTTAGCCTTTGTTTTATAGCTTGTCTCATAGTGACGTGAATGCTCAAACTGATCCAAATGCTATCACCAGGTGATGTTCCAAGTGGGAACAAGAAGAGAAAGTATCTCTTTCTCTACAGTCTTTTCATAAGAGAGGAAAGTAAAGGCTCTGGTGACACCCCAAGTCACTTTTCTATGTTGCTTGTCCAGACCATCCTATCATCTAGAAGTTCAGAGATGTAGACTTCAGTCAAGAATAATCTTAGGCCAGGCAGTGGTGGCACATGCCTTTAATCCCAGCACTTGGCAGGCAGAGGCAGGTGGGTCTCTGAGTTTGAGGCCAGTCTGGTCTACAAAGTGAGTTCCAGGACAGCCAGGGCTATACAGAGAAACCCTGTCTTGAAAAACCAAGAAGAAGAAGAAGAAGAAGAAGAAGAAGAAGAAGAAGAAGAAGAAGAAGAAGAAGAAGAAGAAGAAGAAGAGGAGGAGGAGGAGGAGGAGGAGGAGGAGAAGGGATAATAATAATCATCATCATCATCATCTTGGGTTATATCTTATGAATTCTATTACATTGAAATACTGTGATTTTGTGTGTACATATATACGTAAGTGTGTAGGTGTCTGCATGTTTCTTTTACTGTGTAGAGATCAAATGAATTTTTCTAGGAGTTGTTCTCTACTTCCACTATTTGGATCAGAGGAATTTTACTTAGGTTTGGGCCATGTAGCCAACCTGAGTGAATTCTAAGAATAAGAAAGGAACTAATAAAGAAAGGAGTTATTTGTAAGAGATCATTAGTATCTGTCAAATAACTGAACCTAGTTGACAAAGTATAGGATACATCATAATGCAAGCTTAGTTCATCGAGATTTCAATAAGCCCTGAATTTTTCCTGAATGAAGCACTCTGGTCATACTGTCATTCTCCATTCTCTCATGTTGGCACGTGCTATCCTCCATCTCTCCAAATGCCCCTTGTTTCCCTTTCTCAGATTTCTAGTCAAATCCTACTTAGATCTGAGAGCTTGTCCCTTTGCTGGGAAGTTGTACAAGGGGAAGACTGATGTGACCTTTTTCCATATACTTCCACAGTGCACCTTTCCTAACCTAGATACGGCATATTCACAATGACATGTTCCTTCCCTTTCCTTTGGTGTCAGTCTCCTACATAGGATACATGTAGAGAATAGAGGTTGTGTGGCAACATAACCGCATTTATGGCACACTCTGGGGTATCCTATGTAGAGGATGGAGAGTGTGTGGCAACATAATGAATATATGGCACACTCTGGGGTATCCTATGTAGAGGATGGAGAGTGTGTGGCAGCATAATGAATATATGGGACACTCTGGGGTCACTGTGCCACATATTAAGCACTTGTGATTGTCTTTCACAAATAACGAAGTAGATTAAAGAGGAAAGTTAAGGGAAGAAAGCAAAATATCTGGACAGACCAAAAATCATTTTTCTATGTTGTTTGTCTAGCCCATCCATCTTCCTGTCTTTCCCTTATATCCACGTGAAAAGGAAAGCAAAACAAAGCTCTATTATAAATTTAGCACCCACTTCATGATAGCATCTACTTTCATTAAATGATTTCCGTCCAAAGTAATTCTCTGTCTCTCTATTTCTCCCCCTCCCCTTCCCCTTCCTCCCCTCTCTTTTTCTTTCTCTCTCAAACACAGAAAGACATACACCTATACTGTATGGTATCATTCTTACAACTCAACACCTTTCAAGATACTTACTGTTTCAACCTTACAATATTAAAGAAATCCCAGTATATATATTTACAACATAAACTGTTTAATTGCTTGTTTTGTTGCTGTGCAGATAGAAGAGTCAATCAATATTTGTGCAATGGATGTAAATTATGAAGTCTACTAATATGTTTATATGTTGCAGTAATGTTTCCTGCCTGTAACTCTAGCCAATGTAAAATATTTGATCTGAGGTCCTAGGCAATTTTTCTTAGGTAATATTTATGTCACTCTTTATTACAGGGATGCTCACCGTTTGGAATAAGTCTCTGCTACCTCATCAAGTGTTCAAAGCATATACAATTGTTTGCCGTTTCTTTATACTATCTGGGTTTTGAGTTTATCGTCTTCCTGTTTCTTGTATAAACATATGTTTCCACATCAGAGTGTGTTATTAATAGTGCATTAGCCTAACTTGATTCCCTCCATGACGTTTTTACCAGCACTCTACAATATATTTTCCTAAGTAAAAGATGTAAATAACATTTCCTTGATATTCCAGTTTCTTTGTCTTCAGAATACCTTGCCATTTAGCATTCTGTTTTGCAGCATTATATATTTTCTCTTCACTTCTGTATATCTAAATTCCTTTTCTACAATACCCTGACTGACAATTCAAAACACTTTTGGCAAACTCGCATTATATATAAACATTGTGTGAGCCTTGGAGACACATAGTAACTCTATGACCCTGGCCCTTCTGTGAATTCTAAGCAAGTTAAACAAGCTACATAGTCAACATAGGTCTAACATGTCAAGTGGGGATAAGCCCCATCCCCAAATATAGCAGAGATATTGGTATAGACAAGGGAGTTGAGTGGCACCGATCTTTCAGAGGTGGCTGGAAAATACTGTGGGAAGAAGTATCTGTTAATGAATTCATCCTTTGATCAGATCAGAGCCCTCATGGTCCAATCACCTCTCAGTACTACCCCCAACTGTGGAATGGCACCTTCCATAAATGAATCTTCAGAAGACGGTTTAAATCCAAGCCACAATCCCATAATCATAAATGCAAAAATACTGCTCAAAAATCATTTGTTTTACTCTAAATGAAAGGTAAGGGCTGTGATTTCAGAGCCCAGTTCAGCGTTAGTTCAGAGAGATGCCCTCTGAAACAAATGGATCTTCAAAAAATGAGTCGGAGAATTATTATCTCTACCATCCTCTTATAGAAACTCACATATGGCATATCTCAAACAAATAAAAACACTTTAAATCACTTTAATATATGTCTTAAATTCGGTTTAACTTTGTTTAATTTGATGTTGCTGGGCCATTTTGAGCATAAGCCCTGTTTCCTGCTGTAGCTGTTGAACAACCAGAAAAACTGCTATTCTGAGAGTCTATTGAAGATGGCATAGGGAAGTTCTGAGCTGAATTTGTCAGAAAGGTGATACTTACATCTGACAAGAGGGTGGGTATTCAAGGCAGGAAAAACACAAGCAATACTTTGTAGTACTTTCCTTACTACTCTCTATCCTATCAAATACCCCTGCGGAATGAATGCCTTAAATAAACTGGTCAAACTGCATTCTTGATAACTGCTGATAATCTTCTAAAACATGCAAGATTCCAGATGTGCTAAGCTTAATTATTTTATGGGAGTTACCCCAGCTCCTCTGCATAATTTCAGAGACAATAGGGTTCAGTCCCTTAAAGACTAACTCACTCATTACCCATGCCTGATCAAGGGCCATGTTATTTTTCTTACCAGGAGATCAAGATTGTATTCCATAAAGAAGGGACACACAGTCTTTATACATCTGCCATAGACACTTTGAAATTAAAGCAAAAATCAATTTCTATGCAAGATGAAGATCTCAGTATTGGCTATGGAAGTAGAATCAAATTAAGAACAACACAGGCTTGGATTTTAATGAAGCTCATCTTTGTTTCGTTTGCAGATCAAATTTTTGGCTCTCATCTGCACACAGTATGTGAACGAGAACATTCCACAGTTCCTTGGTTTGTAAAGCAGTGCATTGAAGCTGTTGAAAAAAGAGGTGGGTGACTGAATGCGCAGCATTGCTGAGTCCTCTGAACAGCTAGGGCTCAAGTTCACGGAACTACTTGATTTCTCTGGGAAGCCATGCAATTAAAACTTGACTTTCATTAATTGGTTAAGAGGATCAGGTTTCTTATTAACTTCAGTTTGCTTTTACAATGGGGACATTAGCAATTCTCACTAATTTTCCATGTTTTGTTTTTTTCCGTTTAATATTTTGTCTGTCTGACATACTGTTGAATCAATTGCAAACTTCTTGTTTCCACGCCAGTAGTAAAACATTCATAAAATATCAGCACTCACAGTGTTAGAACCCTCTCACGTTCATGCTGGTAGATGTGCCAGAACAATTTTTTGGTAAGCCCCCAGCATCACCCAAGTGAAGTAAACAGCATTTCTACTCACAGATAGCAATACGCCATCTTCCACATGGATCTGTTCAGTACAGAGTACAGCTAACTGGGTTTCCTAGAACAATTAGCAGATACACCTCCAGTGTTAAGATGACCTTTGACTCCTCTGCTTCACCATTCTGTTTTTCATCTGAAATTATTTCATCTCACTGAAGAGAACAAAACAAACCCCAATTGACTCATCATTTCTAGGCTAGTTTATCTGCAGAGTGTTTTTCCTTCGAACTATGACTTCATTCATTCAAGGTCATTTTTCCTGGAAGATACACACTGTAAATGCAGAATCTTAAAAAAAATGTATTAAATAAAAAATGTGATGCTTCATCACCATCTGTTACAAGTTTACAACATATTTCCAGGATCTAGGGGGATATATATCAAGTGAAAGATAGAGGTGTTTGCAGAGGAAAGGAATAGCTGAACCTATTCTTATTTTCAACACCTATTTCTTAAAACAATACAAGTAAGAAGGGGGAAAAAAATCTTCAAGTGTTCTGCTCAGAAAAGTCCATTTTAATTCTCTCAGTGTTACCTGGCTTTATTATAGAAGCATAATAAAAACGGCATGCAATTTCTAACTCCTAGAAATTCATACTTTAATTATACAGTAAGGACAGCCTTGGGATCCTATTATTCCCATATCAGTAGGGAATGAAAGAATAACAAGAGGGGAAGGGGTGGGTAGGGACACAGATAAAGATAGTGACTGTCAGAAAAGCACATCGACAACAAGGAGAAGTGCTGAGGGGCCAGAGAGCAGGAAACAGTTACTGTAGAATAAGCACCAGGAGAAGCGTCTATGAAGAATGAAGCTGATTGGAATTTAGAGAGAAATGTGTTTTTATTGCATGTTGCAATTTCATTCAATTTATAGGTACCTATCTTAGGAGTAAATATTATTTAATAAATACTTAGAGTCAAAATGGATCAGTGAGAATATTGTTATTATTTCCAATAGCTAAAGTATCATGATTTCCAAGAAATCTTCATTCACTTTTAAATACTGAGAACCCACGGTATGAACATTATTATATTAGATCAAAAATCCAAATAGGCCATTGGGAGAAGCCGTATATAGTAAGATGTATGCACACAGGAAGAAGAGCTTATATCTCCTGATTTGTGAGCCTACCTAAGGCAAAATGAAAATCCCTGTTAAATGTAGCTTTGCAGTGCACAGATTTCATAATACCATAGAATAGAAAGTGTCTATAAATAGGAATTGTATCTGTGCCTGGCATTTTCATGGTGATTTTTAATAAAGTAAGACGATGTTTCTGCTGACATGGGCAATCATGACAGCATTATATTTTATTGTCCCAATGTTTACTCTCAAAATGAATTTGTAGATCCAGCACTAAACAGCTGCTAATCGCAAATATGATTATTAAAATAATTCCTGAGCATTCTAATGAAACTCAAAGACACTTTATAATTCTGCAAAGCAACTGACAATTCAAAGCACTTTGGCAGTGTTAGTTAAAGGAACTCCAGTATGTTCAATAAAAAGTCATAGGTGCAAGACAAAGGTCTTACATCAGTGCAAGATTTATGAGTGTGTACACTTGATTACATTTTTCTATGACTGTTTTGTTGGATTAATATTCTTACATTTATCCACCAATTCTGTTTACTCAAAAGTGTTGTTTTTACTAAATTTTGGCATGTTGCACCTCAGGACAGAAATAATTTATGTGAATCTAAATCCAATATTTATGCAGGCTTCTGATGACATTTGATGCAGGGTTGGTACTAGAAAGTAGCTGAAGAAAGTGCCAAGTATCTCGACATGGCTGGGGCTCACCATGTCTAGAGTGCTCCTTCTAATGGCCAGATGTTCCTCCAGCCAAAACTCTCAACTGCACAGTCATGGGAAATGCTTATGGGATTGTTCTAGGAAAGACCCATTTAATGAAAGTTGTGTTCACTCTCCCAGTTCTGGGGAAATGGCCTCTGTGCTCTCAATGTGGCACACTGGCTGTTACAGATAGGGTTTGGTTCCTTCCTCTTACTCTCTTTGTGATTCTTCTCTTTGAGGAATCTATAAAACTCAAGATGTATTTTTTAAATGTTTCTTATATTTTTTATATGAACTGAAGCATGACAGGGCAGACAGTCTAAACATTCTTTCAGCCTCCTCTCAGTTTTCTTGCTGCTTGAATCTCAACGAACCAAATTTAGGCACTTGAGGTCTCCCTGAAAGTTCTACCCAGTGACTAGCAAGAAGTGTATTCTTCATTCACCATCAGTTAAGTGACATGAGTTACATTTAAATTTTCTACATGTTTGTACATAACTTTAAAAAAATGGTTAAGAAAGCTGTGTAAACCAACTGGCAATTGACTTCTTTGATACAGTCTCTTGTTGTCTCATTGATTTGATTCCCTAAACCCTTAACCACCAAACCATGTTATCTTCCCCAGTCATTTGGAATATGGTAAGTTCTACCATTTCTGACATTGTCTATGCAGCCCTAAATATACTTCTGTACAGAGGATTTTTGAAGATTGCACCTACCTCTCTCTGCCTGACTTTTGTAGTTGATGTCTCTTTGTGAGGTAACCTAAGAGACCAATGAACATGTCAACTTGAGTTTCTTCTCACAAAGATATGTTTGATATCCATGAATGAAGAAGCAGTTACTAGTTATGTATAGTTCGTCACGTTATATACTAATACTGTAGAAGAAATAGACACTAAACACCTGGACAAAGAGCAAACAGTGCTAAGTGCTTTGAGAGGAAAGAATTGGTATAACAAGACAGGAAACTATTTAAGAAAAAAAAAAAAAATACCCAAAGATGTATGCTTTATATTGATCTGTCAGCCCCTGGTCATAAATGCATGCTTGTCTGTTTTCATTTCCTCACAAGACCAAGGGAAGTTTAATTTTGTTTTATTCACGAAGCTATTATCTTGACTCATTGTGTGACCATAGTAGGAGAACAAGCCAGCCATATGTGATACCCGGAAAGACAGGCTTAAGTGGAAAACCAAAGATAGACTGTGCCAGAGACTTCTTTTATAGAGAGATTAAAATTTACTAAATTACTGGACATAATTCTACTCTAAATGTATTTTTGTATATCAAGTAAAATTTCTGAGTGTAAGGGAATACAACTGAATTTTAAAATTATATAATAGGATTGGCATTCACTGTTCGTAACATGATGTGATAGCTCATTGCTCCTTTAAGGTTTCCAGTTCTGGTGCTGTGCCCCTTCAGCTTAGCATGTTAAGAGGATACCAAGAGATCTGTAACACAGCAATCTGAATATACTTGACACTACTGAAATATGTGCTTGAAAGAATTACTTGACATTATGTGCTTCTTACCACAATTTAAAAAAAAAGTTGTTTTATTCAGTGTATGTGTCTATGTCTGTGTATTCCTGAGTGTGTATGCCAGAGCATAGCATAGGTGTAGAAAAGAGGAGTCGACTTGCAGGAATCACTTCTTTCCGCTGTGATGTGCTTCCCTGAGATCTAACTTGGGTGTTCAGGCTTGGTGGCACACAGTCTTACCCTATGAGCCATCTCTGCAGTCCTACCATACTGTGTGTGACCATACTCTGTGTGTGTGTGTGTGTGTGTGTGTGTGTGTGTGTGTGTGTGTGTGTGTGTTTGTGGTGGGGGTCCTGTGTATGTGAACCCACATCTTCCGCATTTGATAGTTTGAGATACAAGCTGGCTTTCTGGATGTTTCAACAGTTACTAATCAACAACAAGGTTGCCCTTTCTGTATTTTTTCCCTCAAACACAAAAATGCTATGACAGGAATGAAGCACAAGTTACATACTTGACTTACTGCCCAGAAGATACCCTGGGATCCATAACATGGCTTAAAGATTTAAGAAAGACCTTTAGTCTACTTCTGAGAAGGTCTTTAGCCTCAAAAGCTTTATCTCTCAACTGGACTTCATGGCAGCTGTTATATTTTTTTGCTGTCGTTTGTTTGACAGGATCCAGTTATAGGTTCCGATGTCTGTTTAAAGAAACAAGGAGGCTGTTGGCTCTCAAATCCCCCCATTGCTTGTGTGATCAGCATTTTCCCAGGCTTTTCTACATAGTTTGCCAAGCAAAGGGACTGACCTTTTGTAGCAAACACTTTTTCATTTCAAAATGCTCACTTTGATTTTTGTCCCATTTTATACTCATTCCAAACTGTTTACAACCCACTAAAAATGACTGTGAATTATATGTTTGTATAATGGATTCCTTTTGTGGTCCGAGTGGAATGTTTACTTTGAACAATTAGTTATCTTAGGGTAGATTGTAACAAGTTGGAAAAAAAAAAAGAATGGGTGAAGTTATTATTGTACCTTAACTGTTTTTTAATTCCTTGTGATTATGTGAAATTTGAGAGACTGTCACTTTAACGTGAAGTTTTATATGGTCATATTTGCTAGTACCAGGGTACCATGAGAAACATGAGGATACTTCTATGATTTAGAAAACTTCACAGTGTGGAATAGAAACAAATAGATGGGTATTTTCTGTAAACATATTGCTGTGCATATTAGGTGGGGTATGCATGTGCAAGAAATTATTGGATAAGCAACAGGAATGTTGATCTAAATATTCTGTGGAGACATATGAAACTTGTCCTTGTTAATACTCTGTTACTTCACTCAGTGAACCCTTCAGTCCACTGAGATCCTACTGAGTACTTTGGTATAAAAATAAAACTTTACATTGCTATTTCTCATTGCTTGAAATCCAGGCCCCTAAAGTGCAGATTGTATTGCCATAACTAGACAAGTCTTCTCCCAGCCCCGCTAACTTTATTCTCCTCATTCTTTTCTACTTTGGAATAATCTATGATAGCTGAATCCAGGCACGCACTAAAGGCTGATCCATCTATGAAAAATGTGCAATTTGTACTGCTTGGTTTCTGACGAGAGCCTTGCAAACTTTTATGATTCCATCCTCTTCCCAAGAGACTTCTGCTTCCTAGTTTTATAAGCAGTGAGTGAAAAAAAAAGTAATAAAAACAAAAACAAACTGATAAAAATTACATGCTTTAAACAAATCTAGAGAACAAGATAAGCAGTTTTTCTTTTTCTCTCGAGAATATCTGTGGACTTGAAAAAAAAAAAATGTCCCTAAGGGAGTGAGCTATGTTGGTGCTTGTTGTTTGGTTTGGTTTGGATTTTTCTCACTTTTATGTCTATAGCTGAAGTGTCCGAATGCACTTCATTGCGCAGGATTCTCAATGAAGCTCTTGAGAGTATGCTGCAAATTAACTTAGCTTTTCTTTCTGAGTTAAAATTAAGACCAGTAATTTTTTTTTTTTGCCTCTTGGTGTTTTGTTTTGTTTTGTTTTGTTTTGTTTTGTTTTTGTTTTAATGCAACCACAGAGACAGCCACCTTCCTGACAGCACTGTTGTGCCAGATCCAAGTTGGAGCTGCTGGCTCTTTCGGGTAGTCATGCTGGGGCCTCTGTGTCTGTAAGAAAGCCACATTGAGGGCTAAGAGGGAAGACAATCCCAAACAGTAAACAGGAAGGAGCCAGTAAGAGTATAAAAGAGAAACCAGGAAAGACAAGGGAAAGAAACCAGAGATGGCAAGGTGGGGAGTTGCTGGTCAGGGTAGATTTTGCAAAGACAAAAGCAATTGTGGACAACGGGGTAGGTCTGCGAGTTCCAAAATGGGGAAGCACAGGGTTTTTTTTCATATCTAGCAAGTTACCCGAAACTTGCTCTCTGTCTCAGATAAATTTATCCTTGCTTTGAAATGACAGATAGTTCAATCTTACAATAAACTCTATGTCTTGAATCTTTACAAATTCTGCATACAATGCTGTTATTAATTAATTTGATCTACTTATTAGTGGCACTTAATTAAGTTTATCTCCGCTTAGCAACATACAACAGTCTTGTTATCAAAAAAAAAAAAAAAAAAACCTTAAGCATCACAGAAGTTAACATAAGAGTGGACGTGCAGTTCAGTCACCAGAGAAGCTAGCTAAGGAACACAGCAGTGTGCCTCTGCTCACACCCCATCGGCTGCAGAGATTCCCACACTTTCGGTCCAGACTGCAAAAGAACAGTGTCTCTTCCCAGATAAAGTGTGGGTCTAATTTCTAACATTTACCACAACTCTTAATCCCCATTCTGGAATTTAGGATTTTAAAATACTTTCCACTGGAGTCACTTGGTTTTAAGCCAAAATTAAGACCCTGCACAATTAGTCTTTTATTACAGATGGAGGGTTTAAATAGAGTTAGCATATCAAGATGCAGTACTCTAAAATGTCTTATAGTGGTGTCATTTCATAAAGTAAATTCTTGATCTGGGAGTTTCTATTAAAAGGTCTTATATTCAGAAGTTAATAGTTCAACCACTAAACATAGTTGAGTTGGGAGCTGACAGGATGTTTTAGCCTGGAAACAAATGTTTACAAAAATTGAAAAGGAGATTGTATTTGTTTGGAACACTTTCAGGTTTGAAATAATCAGGAACAAAACATAATTATTATAAGGCAGTCAAAGATTTTCAGATATTTGTTGTCCTGGGAATCAAAAAACAACCTGACCTTATAGTTATCTTTTTTTTTAATTTTTTGTTACATAATGAAAACTGACTCATTAAAAAAATATAAAAACTGAGAAGGTATAGGGGACTTTTAGGGATAGCATTTGAAATGTAAATGAAGAAAATATCTAATAAAAAAATGAAAAAAATTACAAAAACTCTCCCAACACTGTCACTATCCTATGGGCAAAAAACTTTTGTTTCTGTTAGAAGAGGAATATATAAATTCTACTTAGATAGGCAACCCTTGGGCTTACCATATTAAAATTAAGAAGTCTTAAATTGGTTTGAAAAGCATTGAATAAAACTATAATTTATAATTTTTGAGTTTCCATGTGACTAATATCCCCTTAAAATTAGTAGGATAAGATGGCCTTTCCAATTCTCCTTTTCTCTTTGCAAATAAATTATATCCAACAGAAACATCAATATACACACATATAGCAAGCCAAATACATATTCTCAGTAACATTTTTGCACTAGCCTGAAGCACTGAGCATTAGATACTTTCCTTTAGTACTGTATAATTCTTTTAACACTGTACTTTGTCATAATTTTCCTGTCTCCTCTAAAGATTAATGTCTCAATGATTCTTTGATTCCTTTAACTTCTTTGGAAAGTTGTTTTATAGTTTAGCAGCCTACAGAGTTAGTGAGTGCCCCCCCCCCGGGGGGGTTAAAAATAATCTCTTCTTTTCTAGTTTAATCTTTTCACTTAATTTTATACTCTTCAGACCACTTCCCATTTCAGTTCAGAAAAAGAAAAACAATCAAGCAAGGAAAAAATCAAGGGCAAGGCACTTTGAGAAGAAAAACAAACTACAAAAAACCAAAATAGCTCTTTAAATGATAATGTTGGAAGAGCTCTTGAGGTTCCTGAAGACTATAGATATGTATGCAGAAAACATGCATTTGTTTTAAAAGAAATAAACAAAAATTTGAGTGACTGGGTGTTAGGGTAATAGCATAACATGAAGTAGAAAGGTTTGCACATGCCTAGGTCAGTGCATGGTTTGTTCTTTTATACGTACATTGACTTCTCACACTGTGCCTGACAATGAAAGGCTCCCAATAAATGGTGTGGATGAGCTGGATTCAACATTCCTGTGATGCTCAAATTGGAAAACAATGTACAGCCAAGAGTTGCTGGATGGAGGAAACTACATGATATATAACGGGAAAAATGTGAGTTGTATCTTGTTTTTAAAATATTTAAGAAAGACAATTGGCAGAACATGTTAATAGTTCAGTGGGGTACCATCTTTCCATCAGAACCCAGTTACATTAGGCAGTTGAAGATAGCTTGCCTTAAAGATGTTGTATTCTTCAATTTGGAAATATTATATTTAGGTGAACAACCCAGCAACCATTCTTTACCCATTTCCATTAGTGGAATAAAGTACCGTTATTACATCATCAATAGCCTACAGCTTTTAATCGGATAATTGAATAACTATGACTTGTAGCTGGCATGCCTAATGGCAGTCAAACATAGGCTCCGTTCCTATAACCACACAAAAAGATGAGCTCAGTATCAGTTTCTTTGATTTCAAGTTGGAATACAATCTTAGTGCTGTTCTGTACAACTTAACCTAGTTAGTGCTTGTTTTCATACACCTCTCAGGAAGTTTTTAATTAGTGAAACTTTTTGAGTTAAAAGAGACTGGCAATTTGAAACTAGAAATCCATGATCAAGGGTCATGGAGATGGCTCAGCACTTAAGAACATTGGCTGCTGTTGCTGAGAACCCAGATTTACTTCCCATACCCAAACCACATCTACCTATAGCTCCAGCCCCAGGGTATTTGACACTCTTATTGACTCCAAGGGTACATGCACACAGTTAGTATACATACATGTATGTAGGCACATCTATATTTGCATAAAATAAAAATAAACATTTTTAAAAAGAAATGCATGCTCAATACAGAAATTAAAAGAGATGTCAAAATCCTAAATTATGACATAAATTTGGATTTCATTTTCTTCAAATTTACTTCATCCAGGATGAAATCTAAACTCTGCTGATGAAAAAAAATTATGTCATTAAAGTTGGAATTTTAATGTATAATCAAAAACTGTTAAGTTATTCTAAAAATGTTTAGTCTCTAATTTTGTTTTTAAGTTTTCAGCATTTTGGAGAGAATGAACTTTTGAGTTACCTGGAAAGCCATACACTAACTAACCTAACAGGCAGTGCTGTGGTCAGTGGTGTGAGGTCTTTTAATTTTGTGTGTAAGCATTTGGCTCTGCATATGAAATGACATAATGTAATATTAAAATCCCTTGTTTTAGACAGAGTGTGTAAGCATAAGCACAGTATACTTCCTCTGGATTCACATTTCAACTCTGACACTTGGCTGCTGTTGGCTCTTCCAGTACAATCTCAGTTAGAGATCTCTCTTATTCCTGTCATTATTGACAGGTAGCAGGGTTCCCATATGTGGATCAATCTTTAAACTGTGCTTTCTTCTCTGACCAGCAGCCCAGAAACAGTTCTCCTGGAATCTTCCTCTGGCACTACAAACTCAAGTTTTTCAGCCTGGGGTTATCATTTTCAGCCATATCTTCCTCTTTTACCCCTTCCCTCTGTCAATAGCGTCACACTTTATTTGCCCTGCTGTTCTAAAAAGAAGCAAACTGGACATTAACATTTTTCTCTTGTATCAAACAGATACACATGATCTGTTTTCTCACTATCTTTTGACTGTGTTTCTGCTCTATGCTCTCTGGCCTTTCATAGTGCCTCTGCAATAGCTCTTGAGGCAAATATCCTGATGAGACGATTGCCTATGTTCTCTTTTCTTCTCAGGCCAGTCTTCTCAAAGCTGTCAAAATAATTCTTCTTAACTAGAGATGGGACTATGCTATCCCTTGTTAGAATTCTTAAATGATTCTTCTTCCTCATCAGGATAAACAAAACTCCACAGTGATTGTCTCTGTTGGAAGGATAAGCACATGATCCCCGCCTGCTGTCCATCTCCAAATTCTCATAAACTGCTTCCTGTGTTCTAGGAATACCAACAAAACCCTTGCCTTCAAGGACCTCTTTTTCTGCCATGTGCTGTTTTCTTTCCGTAAAAAACCTACCCCAAACTGTCCACTTGTGATGTTCATATTGATTCTCTCATAAACAACACAAGAGTGACCTTTTCCAAAGAAAATGTTCTGGCTCGTTCTATAACCTCTTCAGGACGACTTTCATTCACAATGCTAACAACAGCATTGCTCTTCCTAACACACCCCTAATCGCCTGAGATTGTTATAGCTGCTTTCATTGGATGTTTCCATCTAGAACATGAGTCTTGAGCATAGCTTTCATGTTTACCACTTTTTAATGGTACTTAGCATTTCATATTCAGTATGAGAAAGAAGCTCATTTCATAATGGATGAATAACTGGATGAAGAGTTGGATATTATCCAAAGTTTCTCCCTCAACATCCACCCGTTGAGAATCATACCCTATGAACTAACAATACACTGACTGTTACAAGACACAGTGACTCAGACACTGTGTGCAGTCATAATAGCCAGAGGTAAGGAAGCTACTTCTACAGTGAAATCAAGTATTTATATTTTCTACAGTGTCAACATTGTCACTATGTAGATAGTCCTATATTAGCAATAATCCATAGTAGAAAAGGACAAAATAAAACAGAGACTCTGATGTCCAATACAGGTCTCTGACAAAGCAAACTTTTGTCATTTTTACTTAGCAATCCTTGCAGTGACAGGTGTTAAATTCTCCCACAGAGGGATTCAACAACTAAAGCAAATGTGATGTTTAATGCTTGTGAACATGCCAGTGTCCTTAGAAGGGGACTATGCCTTTTTATATATAAACCCCCAGGCATAGTGACTACTTCCTGTAAGTTTGTGCATCATTTTTTCCTATTATCACCCACTAGGTCTCTCTTACCACTGCCACTTTCCAGGCCTTCACCATCTACGGAATAGCCATGTTTCTGATTATCTTTTCCCAGATGTATTAGCCTGCATTATTTAAGACCGAATCTCATTTTATTATTTCCTGCTCGTATTTCTAAACTCCTTAAGTCCATTTGTATGATTCCTTTGTCCTCACAGATGTCCACAGTTCCTCCCAATTTAGTATCATCAGCAAATTTAATTAATGCTCTGTTTACCTCTCCTTCTAATGAAACCAGTCCCTTGCTTCATTTCATCATACAAAGGAAAAATGTATTGGCAGTAAAACAGTCCAAAGCAATGTTTCCTCACCATAGGAAGGGAAGCTAAGGATACAGCAAAGAGCCATGCGGTGAAGAGTAGACAGGGCAGCAGATAGCTACACTGCTTTGTCATAGCCCTGAAGCAAAGGCTTTCTCAGGTTTGGGCACATTACCCAAGCTGATGGTGGTGCACATGATCATACACACATATGAGTTCTCTGCCTTATAAGTATCTTTATTACCCTCAATAAGGACTTATTGCTAAAAATGTATGAATATATAGAAAGCATATTATAGCTTAGTTTAAAATCATAGTTAAAGATTAGTATAAAACCATCTACTCATCTTTAAAAGATATATATATATATATATTACATATTATTTATATAATAAGATATAAGTAGTAATAATTGATCATATTTAACATTGTAAAATAAGTACAAAGCCAGATGTATGCATGTGTAATTGAATCACACAGGCTCTTAATTCCATTGTGTGGGTCTTTCTTTTCCTAGCATTTACTGTGACATATTTTTTAGCTCTTAATGTATTGAATCCAGGTTAACTCGTGTACTTAAGTGAAATTATTTTTAAATAATCAATTTATAAGATAAAGAAGGAAATTTTCTTTACTTGCATTCAACATGCAAAAGAATATATGGTTTGTGTATTTAATTACCTGGTAAGTTGAGAAGGAACAGAGAAAAAAAAAGCCTTTCTTGTTTAAGGTAATGGTGTTTACTTTGAAAGAATCACATCATTAGACTTTAAAGATATGGTCATGTGAACTTAGAATATTTATGTAAAGAGAAAATGAATGACGTTAATTAATCTTTAAGCATATATCAGATATGATGCAGGTGCTTTCCAAGATATGTGTGAACCAAGATTACCTTGATTATTGCCAAGTACTTAATAGATTCTGTCTTCACCTATACACTAAAATTCTTGTAAATATCTTTAAATTTTCATGCAAAGAGTCAATCTTCAGAATGTGGATACAGTCATGTAAACTATAGACTGCACTGGAAAAAAAATATTTTCAAGTTTATACTCTAAATAGGACAAACAGATGGTAGACCAATGTCTCTATTGTCTACACAGAAGACAATGGATGTTCACAGTGTTGAAACGAAAGCTGATGCACGCTTCATATATAACACGAGGCCAGCAAAGATGTCATCACCAGAGGATAGTGTTAACAAAATAGTGACTGGGAATATTGTTAAGCAGTCACAGTCTCACATTGTTTTTCTAGTGAGAAAAGTCTGATGCATAATGCATTCTTATGAGAGAATGTTTTTAGATGCCAAGACTTTACAGGCATAACTTCAATAGCTTTAATAGGAGTTTCCTGCCAGCACCTGTTATAGTAGAAGGCTCTTACTTTTCACACATAATCCAAGACTGATTTGGAATAAAGTTTTAGAAAAAACTAACACAGTGAAACCATCTTCTAGTATTTCCTAATATTTATCATTTAATCCCTGGTCTGATATATATATATATATATATATATATATATATATATATATAGAGAGAGAGAGAGAGAGAGAGAGAGAGAGAGAGTTCCATATTTTCCACTCAAATTCTTTTCCCACCAGTACAGCTTTTTTTCCACTGCTTTTTTGTAGGAGGCAGCAGATAAAACAACTTGTTTTCCTAGATAAACCAGTTGAGTTTATATATGAGAAAGAAAGCAGAAAAGAAAGTAAATTAATACTAAGCATCAACTGCACTTCAGAGAACAGAGTTCTTCAGGTCAACTATAATCTCCTAAAGAGCCAGCAAAATCAAATTGAGCACTGTATTTATAAGCATTGAGGAGAAACTGAAATAGGTACACAGATGAATATAAAAGCCATTGACCATAGTTTTCTCCTGTTTCTACAAACCTAAATATGTTGAATTTGAATATTTAACAGATACTACATTTAAAGTCTAAGGATAAATAAGCAACTTTTTCATAGAGAGGTCAGTAAAAGAATTATTTAAATTCCATAATTTTAAATCAACTCTCACATACTCCATTTATCAAAAAAAAAAAATGAAATAAAAGGAAAACAGTCATACTGTTTCCACCTAGCAAATATTATCCGAGGCCACACAGAAAATACTAGCTTATAAATAGCCACCTTATTTTCAAAGTCTTTGTCCAGAAGTATATATCTGGCACGTAGAATAAAAACTGGCCTTGGTGGAATACAATCCTACAGTATCATGGTCCTTCTTGACAGGGTGAGGATAAGAGAAATACTTCACTGGTTGAATAACAAAACTTCAGTTCAGTTTTAAGAACAAGATTTTAGAATGAACACTGGTAGGTGGCAGAGTTTAAAAATCCCTGAAACCATGAGCAGATAACTAAGCATGAGTGAGTGAAACTTATCTCAAGAGCAGAAGAGGGGAACCCTAAAATAGAAGAGTGCATTTGGCTCCTTTCTTCTTTGCTATGATGGATGGATTCTTGACTCTGTGATGTCCCCTTGTGTCCTTAACTGACCTTTAATATTCTTCTGGCAAACCAACCTCAAGAATAACATGTATACAGAAGGTACAGACAGCATTATTACCTTGAGTACAGATGTTTTTAAAGGTTTCAGTCATTTTTTTAAAAGAAATATTCTTGTCTCCTTTTACAGTATTTTAAGTACCAGAAAGGAAAGTATGTTGTTTGTTTTGATAAGTCAAAGAGGAAAGAGGGAGTCATACAGACACTTCTAAAGCATATGATGTTCCCAAGCTTAGAACTCTCCTCCATCCAAGGAGTTCTGCTTGTAGAGTGCTTTGCTCTGAAGTTGGTTGAAGAAAGGTCAATCCTTTCTTTTGATACTCTGGCCAGTGATTTAATAGAAATCATTTGGTTTTCGGCCCAAGAACCTTCATTAAGATTTGTTGTAAAAGTAGAAAACAGGTTGGAAATCTCCCTGACTTTATGAGTCAGCCCATGTTCAAGGCAGTATGTCTGTATTTAGGTTGAGTTTTTGTGAAAGACTATAAGTCCATAGGAAAAAGAGAGGAATTAGTTGTAGCCAGTGGTCCATATATTGACAGTTTCATGTGTGGTTAAGGTTCAAGAACATTCCACAGTGAGAGTTGTCAACTATAGTCTGTGCTGTCCAAGAGAGAAGGAAGAAAGGCCTTGATTTCAGATTCTATTGATACCAAGAGAATGAAACATCTCTTCATCACATTTAAATGTATAGAGGCCCTGCATAGGTCAAGGAGGATTTAGGACCCAGTGTAGAGCATTGCACTCACCCTGAGACAAATAGCATGGTGTAAGTTGTGCCTGCAGAGCTGTAGATGACCCTTTTACAATTCATTCTGGAACAAAAAATATTGTGATGATAAGAACAAATCATGATTAAAAACGAATTGCATTTAGTCATCCTGAAAAATCCTCTTCTCTCCCCGAATTTATACATATAATAAGAACACTTCTTTCCTTTACTTTAGTTTATAACAAAATAGAGGAACCCATGTAAAGAAATATTTGTAAATTGGAAATCATTTTATTTTATTATTTTAAAGTCACTTTGGCTCACCAATTTTCTTGCTCTGTTCCTCCCCCAGTTTATTACCCTCATCTCTTATTGTCCACTGCCATCTCTCATATCACACCAGTTAACAACTCTTACTCTGTTTCCTTGCCCATTAGTCATAGTTTTCTCACAGAGGTAATGTCTCAACACAAGAGAATAACATTATTTCTTATTGCATAATTTCACATGTAAGAAATCGTGTCTGAAAGACATGATTCAAGAAAGAATTGTTTCCTCATAATTCTGAAAATATAAACAAGTCCTCCAAAATTGATCTTTAGACTTATTGTGGGGGCTTAGTATATAATATTTAAGTATTCAAAATTGTGGTCTTTAATTTCTACTTTCGAATATCATCTAAAGAAACAGCTAGAGGGACTCATTATGGATTTTCAAATATTCTCCCAAAGCCTCAGCATATGTCAGTCCTTGAGTAAATGGGGAAATTATACTATTCTTTAAATTTCATATAAAGAAAACATGAGATATATGTGAAACTTTTTCTCAACACTGGAAAATTACATATATGGTTAAGTACTCCATAAATCATGTTAATGAATATTAATATATGTAAAACATGATAGTTTTACATACCTTCTTTAAATGTATTTGAGAATACATATATGTGCATGGATTTTGATAATGTTTCCAGTGTACACCTACATGATGAAAAGTCTCTCAGAAACAGGAAATCTGGTTTCTATTTCACCAGCATTTGACGAGTTTATACAATGGAACAATTGGTTTTGGAATGACCTTTTTCTGAGCACATGTATGGATGTGCTCTGAGAAGCCAGAGGGTGTCTGGTTCTTTGCTACATGGTTAACAATCCTTACGTACTCAGGGATGAAACTAAAAATCTCTCTCGGAGATCGTGAAAAGAAGCTTTTGTGATTTTAGCAATTAATAAAGCAAACCAGTGGATTTTATTTGTCTCTTAAAATCATGTATGTGAGTGAGATTGATCATTCATGGAGAGTTAGAGTTTCAAGGTAGAGGAAAAAAAAAATCTGTCTTTTTAATCTATGTTCCAGATACGTTGTATTTGTATTTTTAAGCATTTCCATAATGAACCTAATGGTTGAATAGTTCGTCAATAAGTTAAAATTTTGGATTCTCGATGTGTGTCCTATTAAGAATTTCAATCTGATTTCCTGGTTTATAACATATTTCAGCTAAGTTAGAGATACACAACAAAGCTCAAAGGCAATGGGCATATGGATGGTACAAATATTTTATATAGATCTGAAGAAATTAAAGCTCATAATATATGGGACTGGAACTGGAACTGGAGAGGTGGCTTGATAGATGAGAGCACTGGGTGCTCTTCCAGAGAACTTGAGTTAGAGTCCCAGCACCCGTTGTCTTGTATTGCGTGTTTCAGGGGACCTGATGCTTTCCTCTGGCCTCTGAGGACACTAGACACACATATGTGGTGCATAGACATATATACAGTCAAAACATGCACAAAAAAATTGAACTGATATATTTTAAATAACAACTCAGAATATTTGTAAAACTAAAGAAATATAAAGGATGGGATAGTCTTAAAGTAATAAATTATGATTTGTTCAAAGAGCAATATATATATATATATATATATATATATATATATATATATATATATGTTAAGATATTTGTTTATGCATGATGTATTTTTATATTAATTTCTATTTTCGCTTATGTATGCATGTGTGTCTCTATGACTGTATGCTGTGCTTGTATGGGCATCTACAGAGGCCAGAAGAAGGTATCAGATCCCCCGAAGCTAGGTGGTTGTCGGCTGCCAGTTGGGAGTGTTAAGCACTTCAGTCCTCTAGAAAAGCATCAATTGCTCTTAAACGATTAGCCACCTCTCCAGTACATACAGAGGATTTCAAAGGAACGTGTTATAGGGCACACACTTGTATTCCCAGGTACCCAGAATCTAAGGTAACAGTGTAGCAACTGGACGTTCTACTTCCACACAGTAGTAAGTTCAAGAGCAATCTGGATAACCTAGTGAGAGCCTGTCTCAGAGTATCCAGTAAAGAAAAATTAAAAAAAAAAAATTAAAAGGTGATGTCATCTGGAGATATACTTGCCTAGCATTCACACGGCCCTAGTTTCAAAGCCTAGTACTGAAAATGAGTGAATGAATGAATGAATGAATGAATGAATGTTTGCATAAAGTTCAACACATATGAGGCTCAGGCTCAGACTACAGTTTGGAAAAAATGTACTTACACACACACACACACACACACACACACACACACACACACACACTCACACCTTGTATATACTGTGGTCTGTACCAAATCTCTAATATCTATTTCTATGCAGTGAGTGCTTAATCAGTATTTGTCAAATTCCATAGAGAACTGGAGTTTGCCAACTCAAGGGTGTCCTTTCCTATATATTTTGGCTTGTCAATCCTTCCATGCAACCACAACTAACATTGTTCTGTCTGCCAAAAAAGAGGAATGTACCCAAATCTCTTTTTTTCTGTTTAGCTGAAATACTTACAAAATAGAAAATGTAGATTCTCCTACAGTCTCCAAAAAGTGTCTTCCAAGACTAAAAGGAGCAAACATCACTACTGTGGGCTTTACTGGGCTTTGTCTTCACTGGGAACGTGTCTAATGGTGCTAGAACATCTCAGAAGTCCAAGAGCATCAGGGTAAAAAGAACCATCTTGTCTGTGATGTCAGTGTGCTTGGGCTGATGGTTGATGGACCCAGTCAGGTTTGTAGAGATGTCCTTTTAGTGCCTAGATTTATCTTTACTCCTCTAAGGCCAAGATTCTAGTACAGCAGAACTGTCTCTCACCTGAATGCTTAGCAGGGGCAACTATGAAAACCCTCCAGGAAGTAGCTAGCCTAAGGCTCTAGGTTACAGGCGCCTCCCCAGAGAAGATCAAAAGTCATGCCCCACCAGCACAGAGACGCTGAGAAATGGTTGAATGTGTTCTAAATTAAACTGCCCTGGTGGTGAGCGGAGATCTGCCAAAGTCTTTCAATTAATCACTTTTACCTTCAGGGCAAAGTGAGGCCTGAGAGTATTTCAATAGGTTTTTATTGGAACAGGGTTATTTCAGATATTAAACTATGTTGCACAAAGTAAAAATAATGTTATTTTTAAGTTGCTACTCTTGTTAAATAAAAGTTGGCAAACATTCCTAGGGTCTGTATTGTGTCTGTGTGTTTGTGTATGCGTGTGGCTTTTTCTTGTTTCATAAACCTCATTGGTTTTGTTTTGTTTTTGTTTTTAACAAAAAAAAGTGAACAACAGTGAATTAGGTAGTAAATATATGCATACAGTCATCTTCATTAATAACATGCTATAAATAATAGGAGACAGGTTTTAAGTGTATAATTCTGTACAACGGGACTAAGGGTTTTTTTTTTTTGTTTTTTTTTTTTTTTCCGACATCTTTAGCAGTAAGTTAATTAGAATCACCTGCATTTCCTTGGGTGGACACCAAATGGATTGCAAACAAAAACAGATTAAAATAGCTGCAGGAGCTCACGGCATACAGATGACAAGATTCACAGAGGACCACAAGGCACTGAAAACGTGCGCTTTTTCAAACAATTTTGGATGAAATTTAGCTCTTGTGACTTCTCTGTAAGAGCCCCCTTATAAGTGTTTTGCTGAAAGGCTAGCATGGCTTTGCTTCTGATCCCTTGATGAGTGAGAGAAATGTTTAAGAAAGATCACTTTACGGAGAGATTCAGGCTGAAATGTGATGACTGTGAGTCAAGCCAAGCCAAAAATTACAGTTCAGAATGAAAGGGGAGGGACGTGGTTTGGGAATCCATTTTCCCACATTCCTGAATCTCAATCATCCCTGCCAATGTTTTAAAAAAGAAGCCCAATGGAAAACAATGAGGTCACTTTGTTTAGATGTTTAAAGGAAAATAGAAGTGGAGGGACTGAAAGAATGACAACAAATATATGAATTTTACATCAATATCTATTTCAAGCATGATGGGACCAGAGACTAGACTTTATGTAAGTGTCATGATTTCATCACAAAAGGAGCCATTTTTAGGGCTTTTTTCATGTTTGTCTTGGTCAGCCTTTTATTGTATGTCTTTAATTTATGAAAGAGTCAATTGCTAAAATATTTTAAAGGAATAAGTGTACAAAGAAAGAATATAGATTACTTCTTTCCAGACTTCAAGTCCCAATACCAAAAGAATGATGTATTTATTTTGTATGTATGTATTTTAGCATGATCACAGTAAAAGAATAAAATAACATAAAATAAAATAAAAATAAAACTCTACAATGGAGCTGGGAAAGACGAGAGCCAATGTAGAGAATGGCACGAGCTGAACTGAATGCAACCTCCAGTATCAGCATCTTCTAGCTATGTGAAAGTTTCCTTGAAGATAACAATGTCTCCTTAATGATAACCAGAGGCATTGGCCAGTGCTTACCTCCATGATTGAGATTAGTATGAGAGCAAGAAACATACTAAAACTGTTCAAAGGCGATTTATAGGCCATGTTTTCTGTTCTCCAGAAATCATTTCAGTCTGTCAACTTTATTCTGATCACTACATTCTTCCTGATATTTCATGGTCAAACTCAGGATCTTTCTGAAATATTTTACCTTGAGAGATGTATTGGAATGGCTTTCTGATTGGTATAATTCTGTAAATTATAGTCATGAATGCCATCCTACAACCTCAAATGCTTTGCTGAGTTAGACACATATAAGTAAGCATATAAAATATGAGTAGCCACACGTGGAATATCATCCTTTGGCTATCATTTCATCTCACCCAGATATTAAATATGGCATAAAAATGGCTTCAATCTACACCACATTGGCCAGATTGGAACATTTTCCATCATCTTTTCCCTGATTCACCTACCATTTAGTAATCCCTAAGTTAAAAGGTATGAATTTAAAAGAAGTTGGCCCAGTAGTCAAAGTTGGAATATGAGCTGCATTATGGAGGTTATATGCAAAAGCAATCACGATCCATTATGTAGCACAGGAAATGGATGTCAAGACTGGAGCTTGTGTGCACTGCTATCTGCGTTGCTGGAGTTCAGCAGTGTGGGTAAGTGTCTTTCATTACGAGAAATTGGTGAGATATTTGGCAAGAGTCAAAGACAAACATAGGAGACACTGTCTCACAGTAGATGACAGTAGCTTCCCACATGTGAAAAAGAATGGCTTCTATTTTTCACAGAAAGTTACAAGGCTCAGTAGGTTTCTCTTCTACTTGTACAATTCCCAATACCCGACACATATAAAGAATATAGAAAGCTCCCAGCCAGAACACCCGCGCCGCGCCATCTTTCCTCTGAGCCCAGCGGACACAGCTTGGGACACCCCAGGACTTTAAGATCGCATTGGGGTTACGCGTGAGTGCAGAGGTGGTTTTGGGAGCAGCGGGTCAGCAGTTCCCCCCACGGGCAGGATCCGAGAACTCCGCCCCACCGGAGGCTGGGCCTCTCCCAGCCAGAGCACCCACGCTGCGCCATCTTTCCTCTGTGCCCAGCGGACACAGCTAGGGACACCCCAGGACTTTAAGATCGCATCGGGGTTACACGTGAGTGCAGTGCAGAGGAGGTTTTGGGAGCAGCGGGTCAGCAGTTGCCCCCACGGGCAGGATCCAAAAACTCCACCCCACCGGAGGCTGGGCCTCTCCCAGCCAGAGCACCCGCCACCCCGCCATCTTTCCTCTGAGCCCAGCAACTCCAGGACTTTAAGACCACATCAGGAGCTCAGGGCCCGGGCCCCAGGCTCGGTGCACTCTATAGGCTCTTTCGGGACTCCCCAAGATATCTCTGGAAGGGAGGTGAGCAGGGGAACACAGCCTCTGTTCCGGCCCAATCTCGTGGAACTTGAGACATCAGCCAGGAGATTGATAAAGGCCCAGGGCAGAACAGCAGGTCCTTTCTGGTCTGCACCAACGCCAGGTCTCCTCGGACAGAGATGGCAGGAGGAAAGCGCAAGAACAGAAGCAACAGAATCCAAGGGTACTTGGCATCACC
>LR749804.1:1208380-1264380 GCA_902729485.2 Mus minutoides | reverse complement strand
TAGTTGGCCATCAGTGGGAAGAGAGGCCCCTTGGTTATGCAGACTTTATATGCCCCAATACAGGGGAACGCCGGGGCCAGGGGGTGGGAGCGGGTGGGTAGGGTAACAGGGCCGGGAGGGGGGAGGATATAGGGAACTTTCTGGATAACACTTGAAATGTAAATGAAGAAAATATCTAATAAAAGTTGAAAAAAAAAAAGAATATAGAAAGCAATGCAATAAAACTAGGAGTGTGATACAATAGAAGATTTTCCAAGATTTTTTGAAATCTATCTCTAAAGAAAATACCTGATAATATTTAAAACCTGATCAGTAACCATGCTCCCTCTCACCTGAGGTCCTCTTAGTGTTCTGATACCTCAAATCTGGAATCCAACCCCTCTGTGTCACTATGTAAATGATACAAAATGGTGGATCCTTTGCCATTTAAAAGCAGTTTCCTAGTGATTCGATTCCAGTTTAATATTCTTTTAATATTTATTTATTTTATGTGCCTGAGTGTATGCATGTACCTACAAAGACCAGAAAAAGACGTCAGATTCCCATGAAAAAAGAGTTTCAAACAGTTGTGGGTTACTATGTTTACTATGTGGATGCTAGGAATAGAACCCCAGACTTTTCCAGGAGTAGCCAGGGCTGTCAACCACTGAGCAGCCTTGCCATTTAGTAGTTTTTTATTAAGCAACAAATGTCTGTCACACTATTATAAGAAGAACAGTTCTGCTTTTTCATGGGAATCTTCCATAAATATCAAGTGGATAAAAACTCACAAGTGAGTATTCAAACAATATACCAATGCAAATTTTCTGATTACCTTAACAAAAATAAATAAGATAAGTAAAGAAATATTTGAAGATACGAATTTTATTTTTGCCTTAAGAGAAAAAGAAAATTATTTGCAATACTTGTTTCTGTCAAACAAGAACCCCAAATGTAAATATAATAAAATAGGACTAATTATCAAAAACAAAAGAAAATTGAAAATAAAGTGCTAGTGAGAAAAAATAAGAGAGAAAACTCTCAATATTAAGTTAAAATTATTAAAATTATAATGACAATAACACTTCTATAAACACAATAAAAATCAGGAATACCAAAATACATCATGAAAGATATACTGAAATAAAATCTTTTCTTACCATAATCTCTTAATGTTAGAGTATAGAAACATAGCAAAGATTTAAAATATTCATAATTTTATCCACTATCACTTATAAACTATGTACCAGTAAAAACACTCATATCAACATGTCAAAATTTGAATTCAAGATAGCAGCTGCTTCAAAAAAAATGTGGTTTTTTTTTTTTTCTCAAAAATCCCAATAAGAAGATGAAAAGGATATGCTTGAAGAAAAGGTCAAAGAGAAGGAAGGAAGGGAGGATGGAAGGGAGGAAGGGAGAGAGAGAAAGAAGAGAAGACTAGTGCTGGCAACAGAAATGGTGCCAACGGTACACTACATATAGATTCCAAGAAGACAGAAACATAAGCAAAAGAAACACAGTTCCCAGACAACATTAATAGGCACCATTTATTCCAGGGAAATCCCACAGAATACCCTAATTTTGAGTCAACACATATAGTAAGCAGAAATTGGCAAAAGGTCAGTAGGTAAAGCAGCTCACTGAATTATAGCCTCCAATCCGCTCAGAGAACAGTAACCCTCATGTTCATCTCATGCTGGGAAGGGGCCTCTGAAGACAGCGCCTTCTGAGTGGAGGGTGGTGAAGAACCAAGCTCCCTTATGCTCTACAACAAAAGTTTTGCTTTAGAATAACAAAACATGCTCTCTATACAGCCAATTCCTCAGTTGTGGAGCTGGGAGAAGTATACTCACCAACCACTGGCCCTACAAAAAGCTAGCACTCAGCTTTGAGAAAATAGCACTCAGCTTTGAGAAAATAAAAGGTGTCTGTCCAGATACAGATTATTCCTCATGTAAAATAGTTGAGAAGAAACTTGTTTCTGATTTCTGACTATTTGGAGGCTTTAGAAAATTTGCTCATAGGTGATAGATATCATGATGAAGAGACCCAACCCTGGACTTGGAACATAGTTATGTTTTGTATACCTGTGGTCTGAGGGTAGGTGCATAGGTGGAATGGAACTTCATCTGTGGATTTATTTGAAGCTCAAAGTTGAATTTCAGGCTTTGGTGCATTTGAGATTCCAGATTTTCAGGTGGATGTACAACCTGTTCAACAGTACACATGCCCACTGTTTAGTTAATTCTGCCTTTTAATCACGGGAGCAACCAGATACTTGAATAACAACCATAATAATGAAATTCTGTGTACAGTGAACAGGGAGCTAAGGCCATCATTTAGCCACAGAGTGCTTGTCTACCATGCACAATGGTTTGATCTGGGATTAATCCTAGTGCAATAAGGAAGCAGTGAAAAGAGGCAGTAGATAAACACAGATATTAAACAATAGAACAAAACAACATTAGCTTGAAAAGTCCCAGGTGTAGAGCGTTTCTTAGAGAGATTTGGGTGCTCAATTCAACGATAATTTAAAATAAATCCTTGAGAGAGGAAAAAGACAATTTCTCCAAAATCATCCACTTAATCTCAGAGAAAGTAAAAGCCTTATGAAACTGAAACAAATATTCATGCCATCAGTTATGAAACAGAACAACAGCCATTGTGATGAGATAATTTTTACAAAGTACCATTCAGAAACATTTATGGATCAAAAACAATCCTTAAACCTTGAAGCCAAGAGAGAATAACAATGGGGTGCAAGTAATAAGCTGCTTGCTCTGTCCTTGCTGAACTTGCCACACATGGCTGTTACTTAAGACTAAACGAAATCCAGCCCCTCCTTCTCAAGACCTTGCCAGCACTGTGGCTGAACTAAGTCTACGCAGGCTTAGGCTTCTTCAGTAGAGAAAAAAAAAAAAAACAAAAAACGAGAGAACATTTTTAAATCCCCTGCGGCAACACCCCGTGACTTCCACCAATGATAAGCGTTGTTCTGAAACGTAAAATGTCAGCTGTTGAGTAAGCAAAGGATACTTCAGAGAATGCGGTTCTCTTCTGAGAAATCTTCGCAATCCTCTTCATTCCAGTCTGGTTTGTTTTAAACAAAAGTGCACTGACTTGGTCTCATCATCTTCCCAATGTATTCCTAGCACAGCAAACAAACCCTTCTGGCTGAATCCACTCATGGTATTTACTGCAAAGAGCTCACTCTCAGAGTAATTTGTCTCAACCTTCACCAAAGCACAGTGTGGGCACCTTGAAGACACCACTCATTTAAAACTCATGCCAAGTCTAAGTTTGTTTCCAAAATGCGTAGTTCCCAGTCCAGCAAGGATAATGTGGTCATGAAAAGGATGTCCAAAGCCACCAATTTACATTGGTTTGGTTTGGCAAAACTTTCAAAGTTCTTAGAGTTACAAAGGGACCAATATGTGAATAACTCCAGTTCAGATACTGCTCTCTCGGGATTTCAAGGCTGCCATTCTGTGAGCCATTCGGGGGAGAGCTAATCAACATCAAGTCCGTACCTAGATAATTTATAATTACTGAACTTCACTGATAGGTTCCAGATTATTTTTTTAATGAAATGTTCTACTTTCTAATATGTACTTTGTCATTTTTTTCTCGACTTACAAAACTTTAAAAGTATGATAGCAGAGGGCAGTACCCATTCAAAGGAGGAGCCACGAAGGTTGGAGATTGTTATTATTTGCAAGATAGATGATATTCATATCTCTGAATCTCAAGGGCTTAGAAGCTGTGTCATTACATCCGTACTACATCTAATACGTTTTTCTTTACTCTCCCTCACTCTCTGGTTTCTAGCTGAAGCCACAGTTTCTCAGCTATGACTCAGTCACCCAACCGCAGAAGTGGCACAGGTCTGAATTACCCTCTCCATCTCTATCACCAACACACCCTGCTTTCTGTCCCAAGGAAAAATGGGTCATTCATTTAGGATAAGGCTGCTTTCTTTAAACACTACAGTGCACTTCGTTTGTTTCTATGTAATATATATCCAATCCACGCTACTCTTTCAAATGTTTTTGATTACTGAATTTAAAAAAAATTAAAAAAAAAAAAAAGACATTTCTGCCGAAATTTCCAAAATACAAAGGCTGCAGCTTCAACTTACAAAAGCTTGGGACTCTGAGGAGTTTCAACAGTTGAAGTTCACTCTGCAGCCCAAGACAGCGTACATTTGAAACACATCTAAGTTATGATATTATGAGTCTTAGATAATAAGTTAAAAAGTATTTCATTTTATATTGTATTTTAAAGATATTTATATTTAAAATTTAAAATGAGGCTTAAGGAAAGTTGTGATTCATAGTAAATTGCGTTGGAATTTGTTTTCACTTATCTTTGACATCTTTGACATCAACTAACTAGCAAAACAAAAAAAGACCAACTTAATGTGTTTATTTCTACTAGACTTTTCATTTTCAATAATTCTCTAAACTAATATTACTACGATTCTTTTAATGTCCACTGAATCCTCTCATTTGGAAAACATGGATCCACATTGTTCATTGGTGTTTCTCTCTTCTAAAAATATTTTTCCTCTGAATTTCTTTTTCCTATAGGTTATACATCATTTTAAAGAAACGTTAGGTCAATCTTCATTTGGTCAAATTTTATATTGGTAGACAGGTGATTACTCATAACTCTTAGTTCTGAATGATATTTGGCTACATCTAAATCCTAACCCTTTCTAAACAGCCCCCAAATTGCTATCCTGAACTTTGTTCTATAGACAGTATGGGACCACTGATAATGACTTCAGATAATTCAAAACTGGTATCTGCTGTTGTTTATATGCTCAGAAAAGAAGAAAATTTTTGAACAGAAGAAAATTTTTGAAAAGAATATACTGCAATGTACAAATTCTATTATTTTTAAGAACATATTAAATTATTTAAATGTTTTCAGATTAAGACGAAATGCCAAGCACTGTCTAATTAAACAATAGAAAATTAGTTAAATTTGGTCAGTAAATCATTCTAAATCAATCTTTCACATTCTGAGATTAAAGGCATAATCATGAGGACAACTGGACCCTGTAGAAAAAACAAAACAAAAATCAAATATTAGAAAGGTTTTAATCGTAAGCATTGTCACGTTTCAGATATCAAATATGCACTGTACTTTGTATAAACACACTAGGTCCTCTTACATCAACAGAGGTAGTTTTTAAATTGAAAAGAACAAAATCTTTGATATTTATAAAAATGTGCTTAGGAAGGGAAAGTGTCTCAGAAATGTACTGTTCATTAGCTTACTCTGGAGCTCAAAACTCAAAACAATTAATGCATTTGCTAATAGCATTTCTACACTATTGCTATTGTCACTAGTCACTGTAGTTCATTGCATAGAAGAGTTCAGACTACAATGTTTTTTCTGCAGTATGTCACCAATACCAGTGGCATAAATTAAGTCACTCTTTTACAATCTACTGAAGAAATATATTACACAACACAAATGTCCTAATTTAAAATGTGTAAAGTTTAGAAATGACAAAGCAGAGAAAGAACTTATTTCGTGCCATGAAATATCTTTGCAAAGTCCTTGTTACAAAGTAGCATAAAATTCCTCCAATTTATTTAACATTTATTATAATGAATCACAATGATTAACGATGATTTAACACCACCTCCCTGAAGAACGTGCTGGAATAATGGCCCATGCCCTTGTCCAGTAATCTCACCCAGCCTTTTCTGAAGGCCTAGAGACAGGAGAGCACATGTACTCCTAACACAAAAATTATAACATCAACGTTTATTGGAGATAATGATAGTACATTAATAAGTATTACTTTATATTCCTCATTTCTTAATAATCCTGCAGACTTGGTCATGAAAATAATTAGACATGATAAGCAAATGTGTCAAAACCCAAATGAGTGGTTACTCAAGTTCGTGGCTAAGTTATTTTGATAACCAGTTCCAAAACTATCTGAAACAAACATACCAATAGGCCAGGTTTTCCTGTATTTTCCTTTTATGATGCAATATCTTATGTGAACGTTCTAGAAACTAGCCTTATATAGAATAGCATTTTACTCTGTAGGTCAAACATTAGGCCAATCCATGCCATGTGACCATGATCACAACAGAAAGAGAATGGTCCACAATTAGGAATGGAGAGAGGTGGAGAAGGGTGGTGGATAGGAAGAGATCAACAAAACAAGAAAAAGAGAAGAAAACAATTTACAAACACCTAATTATTTTATCTTCCCAAACAAGGGCAGTTTCACACACACACACACACACACACACACACACACACACACACACACACTCACAAGTTCATTTCCTCTCCACTCTACTTCTTGCTTGCCTTGGGAATAATGGTAAATATGTCCTGTGTGCCATGCAATGCCAAGGGGTTTATTACTGTTGTTGCTTTAATGAAACATATTTGATACCATTGTCTCAGCAACATATGATTAAAAATTGGGGATCAAATTTTTGAGCCTTGCTTTATTTGAGCTTGTAGAAATTAGCCTTCTCTATGGAGAGGGGGTGTTCAGCTGTAGTATGATATTCACTTCCTTATTGTTTCCCTTCTCAGTTCTTCGACGATGTGTTAATGTGAAATATGCTATTTTGTTTTTAGGTCTGGATGTGGATGGCATTTATCGAGTTAGCGGCAATCTTGCAACAATACAGAAGTTAAGGTTCATCGTCAATCAAGGTAAGTGATTTATTTCCTTCAGACATTTTTCAGGAGTTATATCTTTAGCAGGTCACAGACTCTGATGAACGCCATGATCAGACAGCAGGAAATGATTTGGGGGATACAGAAAATAAGAAATTACAAAGTTTTCATTGGATAAAAATAATTCTCAGTTTACCTGGAGATACATAGAATATAGAGTAAACCTAATAGCTCATAATAAATAATGAGTAGAATAAACAAAGTAAAATATAGAAAAGAGAAGAATAAAATAAAGAAAAATAGCCCAGCTTTGAAAACCTGTAACTAGCATATAATGGGTAGTTGATATGTGTTAATGAAGGAAACAATAAACAAATGATGGAAACCATAAGTATCTTTAAAATCCTGAAAGATGTGTATGTTATTTAAAGAAAATAAATTTTTAAAAAATGAGCTAACCTGTTCAGTGGAAATATAATGGCACTTCATTTTGGAAGAAATTGTGGTATTCTTTTCTATAAATGAATGGGTTCTTACCATCTGATACAGCCTCTCTGCGCTGCCTGTTATTCCCATACAAAATAGTGCACACAAATACTTATAACTTTATTCATAATTGGAGAAACTTGAAGATAAGTTTGGGATGTAGCTTGAGGATTAGATGTCAGAACAATGTACAATGTACCTAACATGCACAATGTACCCAGAGTTCTATCCTCAAAGAGAGATGGATGAAAACTTGAGGGTAGTAAAATATCTCTCAGTGGATGAATGAATTTAAAATATGGTAAATATATATATAATGGAATATTACTGTGATAACTGTAAACCACCTATTAAGCCAAGAATAGAATTCGGGGGAACTTTAAATGTAGAATTCTGAATAGATGCCCCCCCCCAAAAAATCCAGAAAACTATGCAGTATTCCAAAAAAACTATACAGATAGTGAGAGATTAGTGATAACAAAAAATTTGAGAAAGAAGAAGAGAAGAGGGAACACAGAATTCAAAAGCAGTTAAAGAATTTATGTGGCAGAAGCATTACACATACATTATTAGATACTTGCCAAAACCATGAAAAAATACAACACAGAGCGTGAAGGCTAACATAAACAATGGCTAGCAGTCAAAAATAATATATCAACACCGGCTCAGCAGTTGTGACAACGTTACCTCACTCAGCAGTGTGAGAGAGTTCATGGTAACTGTACTTTCTGCTCAACTTTTCTAAGAGCCTGAAACTGCTCTTAGAAAGTATATAAGTAAAGAAATAAAAATAAGAAAATAAGGAAAAGAAAAAGTGAGGCACCTAAATGATCTTAGGATGATGTTTAAAAACCAGACAAAAATGGCCTAGGCCAGCTCTCCTTAAAATGCTTTGTCCTTGTCCTCTTATTTATTTTATTTTTTAAAGATTTTATTTCTTTATTTTATATACATGATGAGTACACTGTAGCTGTCTTCAGACACACCAGAAGAGGGCATCAGATCCCATTTCAAATGGTTGTGAAACACCATGTGGTATACAACGGGCTGGAGAGATGCCTCAGAGGTTAAGAGCACTGACTGCTCTTCCTGAGATCCTGAGTTCAATTCCCAGCAACCACATGGCGTCTCACAGAGGACCTGGATTCAATTTCCAACACCCACATAAGGAGGTTCCCAACTGCGTGTAACTTATTTTCCAGGAATCCAACACTCTTCTCTAGCATTCCTGGGTACCAACACACACATGGTGTACATCCTTAGGGTTGAACACCCACACACATATACGATACAAAAACAAAAATTAAAAATATTTTAAAGAATAAAATTAAACGACATATGTGATATTCTTTTAGCAATATGACAGATTCACATTAGTTTTCCTCGAAATTAGAAATAGTTAGTGGTGTCTTCAGAAAAACTTACAATTCCTCGTGAGGTTGGTTTCATAGCTTGCTTCTAGCTAGTACCTGGTCCTCTGGTTCTCCTTTAGGTTGCCTTTATTTGCAGTTGTGTCCTTTGCTTCCACAGTGCTAGACATTGAACTCTGGCTCCCACATGTTCACATGTGCTGGAGCACTGAGCTACACACCCCAATCCATGATGCATTCTTAGGCTATCCTCTCACATTTGCTGGTTTTCAGTGGTTTCACATATTACTTTTACTTTCAATGTCTTCCTCTCTTTTCTTTCTCATTCTGCCTATCCACGTCTTCTGGAAAATGGCCATTGTATTTTTTTTGTACTTATTTTTTTCAAGGCCCAAATTATTACTATCTTCCTGCACGAAGCCTTCTGTCTGTTGTCTCCTCTGTGCTCTCCTCATACTCAGAAAGTTAATTTATAATAATATATGCGTGTGTATCGTTCACCATCAAAATATCCCATGCATGTTAAGACCCACTGATTTAATACTGCTTTTAGAGAGAGTGTAATTAATACTTTATATCAAGAAACATGAAAACCTGAAAGTTTCAGTCTCAAAAAATAGGATAAAAAGTTGAAATACCTCCTTCTTCCACAAATCTCTATGCAGAGTTTGATTTAGATATTTCTTGCTTTTGTAAAAATGATAAATCTATTGTTTTTAATTGTGAGATTATATGTGGTTATGTAAATGTTTGTGCCCACTGAAACCAAGACATTGGATCTTTTGGGAGCTAGAGTTTAGAGGCAATTATGAGCCACACAACATAGACACTGGGAATTGGACTCTGATCTGGACCAATTTTCAGCCTATTTGGCTATTGTTCTTTTTCATAAGCCAGTGCTAGTTATGTTAATAACTGTGAAATTAGCAATACCTGTGTATGAGTGCATACCTGTGTATTTGTGTATCTTTTTATCTGTGTGTGTGGGGTATATGTATATATGTACATGTCAGCATGCTGTAGTTACACATATTAAAACTGGTAAACATTAAACTGTTTTTCCATAATTTTAGGTGGGACAGCTCATTTATGTGTTAACTAGTTCTTTGTCTGGCTGCCTTATAGTGTTTATTTCAAAGAATCTTTAAGGACTCTGCTTATTTACTAATTTGATTAGGCAAAGCACAGAACTAAACTTTACATCACTTCTTCATATCAGTCCCACTGGACTAAGCAACAGTGTCCCACCCGTGGATAAAAATTGGATGAAACATCCCAGCCTCATTTTTATTCTCTTTATAAGCAGCTAAAATAATTCTTGTAAGATAGCTCATGCTGGAACCATATCCTTACTGGGATTCTAGACAGCTGGGCAACACATTTCTCCTACAAAGAAGAAATCTCAAAACAGAAGCCATGTTAGAAACAAACACTAGCTGCATTTCCTGCCTTTAAAAAAAAATATGCTCAGCAGTTTGAAAAGGAAAAAAAAAAAACAATCTGCAATGAAAATATGAAATCTATCCATCTCATCTTTTACAATCCAAACTTCAGCTTCCTCGGAGATTTTGTAACTGCTCGTGTTCCTGCAAATGTTGACAGTGTAAAGCTGGACAGAGGCCTGAGTTGGTATCTGGTAGTATAAATTGTCAGCAAACAGTCTTCCTGTTCTACAGCATGGTGAGGATTCAACAGTCAGCACAAATGATGCTACACTGGGACCTTTGATACTGTTGACTCTACCAACTTGTTTTCTAGAGTGTTTTGGCTTACATGATGAGAAGCCAGAGAGATACTTGCTGGTTAAAAGCACTTGTTGCTCTTGAAGAGGACCCATATTCTACCTTTAGCACCCATGGCTCAAAACTATTCAGGGGATCCAACACCCTCTTACATGATACTAGATCACACACACAAATGGAGACAAAATGTGATTTATATATTAATGATGAGAGTATTATTTGAATTAATTCTCTATATTAGTCCAACAATCTCATCACTAACACTGTATCTTATTCATCATCCTAGCCAGGGTTCTTACAGTGCTGCCAACAGAGGAGGAGAGAAATGGTGCGTGCAACTTGGGGAGTGACACTAGCATGTTCTCTTTTGTGCATGTGAATGTGTGTGATGAAATAAAATACCGACGGACGGCATGAAGTTTCCACAGCCCAGCTATGTAAACATCATACATTCATTTTGTAATTTAATGTGGGACATGAATGAATTTGGTGCACCCCCCTTCTATTAGCATCTTTTGTCTCCTCTGTGTTCAACTTACATTATGCTTCTTTTTAAAAAGGTTCTAAATATACATTTTTAAAAAAAAAAAATGAATAAGCCTTACCCACTATTAGACTACACAAATGAAAACTGATTTTGGAGATTTTCAAGAACAGTTGAATTGCAATTTCTGTGTTTCGCTGACTTTCTTGAATGCACAAATCATCAGCAATTCTAAATACACCAGTTGAATGATTCAATTTGTTTTGGTTTTCTGTTTGACTCACTAAACCAGAAAGAATTAGATACCCTTATTATACTTCCAGATCAGATGACACACAAGTTAAATTCAAAGTGATCACTTTTGAAAAACACTTCCTAATTAAAATTAGTAATGCCGATAATACTTTTATTGTATAGGTAGCTACCATTTTCACAATTTAATATGTCAGGCAATCCACTGAATTCCCTGCATATATAATTTAATTTAATCTTTTCTTCAACCTCACAGTGCATATAGGTGCAATTATTAAGCTTGTTGTTTTCAGTGAGGAACCTGAAGCTGAGTTGTTTAAAAATAATAATAATAATGCCCAAAGAATACCAAAGCTAAGGAGCTAAGACTAGCTCTCAGATGTCTCTGACTTGAGGCTGTGCTGTTAAACACTGCCACAAAGCTACATTTCCTATGCACTAACTATTGTATCTGTCCTATAGAAACAGAAATGTCCTTTCAGGCTGTGCATACATTTGTCCATCCCTGTTTTTACTCTCTTTCTCAACTTTGGTTCTTTGTACTACTATTCAGTTTGGCTAAACCTATTTACGAAGGGGGCTGTTTGGGAAAAACATCACAGCAATGAAGATTCCCAGCAGTTCCAATCTCTGTAGGGTTTATGATTCTATGCCTGGATCAAGAAGCACTTTGCAACCTCTCAAAGAGGCATTACAGATTCGTGACTTCCTAGGCTATTGGTACATTAGTGAGGAGTGTTCTGCCTTGTTTGTTGAATTTGGTGACAGCTTTCAGTGACATTTTTGCTGATGCAACTCTCCTGGCCTGTATGGGCATCCCCAAAGAAAACTGGTGCATGACCTTAGATGTCAGCCTGTCATCAGCCTGTGTCATTGTGTTGATTCTTCTGCATGATCTGTGACCTCCTGATGGCTTTCCAGCATGGTTGCACATATGCAAAAAGCAGGCTTCAGCACAGAGGATGCTCTGTGGCTGTCTTAAGGACTACTGACAGTGGGTCTTGGAAATCCCACCAGACTCTCTCACATCAGCCCTTGGTTTCAGCTGCCATCTAGACGCATTGCCCAAAATCCAGCCTAGTTGTGGCTTTCATTGTATTACTTAGATGTCTTCTGAGTTCACTCTTCATATAAAAAAAAACAAGAGAGATTGTCACCCTTTCTGGAAAACACTACATATGAAGCTCCCCAAATCCCTGAGCCAATAGAATAAGTGTAAAGAGCCATAGAGAGAGGTGACTGGGTATTTTCAGGACCAGTGTTTCTTGATACAGTAAAAAAATATTCCCCTCAAGTGTTCATCCTAAATTGGAGGGAATGACTTCTTACCAGGATTTTAGAATTGATTTCCACAGTTAGAAATGCAGATAAGAGATGCCATGTTTACATTCTCACTACAGATGAGCAAAACATATACATTACATAAATTCGCATGACCAAGCATCTTCTATGTTCATGCATACAAATGGGCATTTGTTGGTTTTAGTGGAAGAGGATTTTTTTTGTTTCTTTTTTTCCCTTTGTTGTAGACTTGTACCTTCCCTATATTTCTATATTCACACACAAAAAAATTATTGGCACCAGAAGACATATTGTTAGTTGGCGAAAGGTGGCTTTGCTTCCTTTAAAATTACTATTAATAGGTCAGCCAGACTGGAAATATCCGTTAGAAAAACAATTTTGCATTACCAATTATACCTAAGCTAGTTTTCTACAGCTATGCACCTTAAAGCAACCACCAAGCTTTAGCAGCCATTCCTCTGCATCACATCCATCTGTAGCATAAAAATCAAATAAGGAAAAGGAAATGTGGGAAGAAAAGGGATAATTGGAAGCTTCATCTGGAAATAAGCAACTGGATGAAACAAAAAAGGATTTTGAACAGGATTTTCAAACTTCCCATTGTGTTCTTATAAAATAGTCCTTGTGTTACATCCATTCATTTTTCTATTAAGTGGATTTATATCGCTCTCTTGTTATTTTTAAGATGAATATTTTCTTAATCCTACCTCATGTTTATTGCCAAGGACAGCGTTAACATAACAAACTGAGTTATTTGCTTTATCATATTGTGTAAGATGGTGTTTGTTTGTTTGTTTGTTTGTTCTGTTGTCCTGTAGAGGTTTTGGCATTGGGAGTGAGTGGAGGGGTATAGCTTTTATGGGTGGGCCATTTGGGGCTCTATGTGATCAGATTATATTTTAACAATGATTTACTTTTTCCTTAACTCTGGAAGGATCCCTTGATCACAAAATGAACAAACTTTAACATCACTCAGAGGTTTAAAAACTTCCTTAGACCTGTTTTTTTTTTTTTCCAGCTATGTTGAGCCAGAGAGCTCAAAGTTTATTGATAATGAAGCTCACATTGCTTTGTAGCTGCTTAAGAAAGCACATTAGCAACAGAATGTATTCCCAAGAAAGAGACAAAACAACAAACTCTTCATGTTTCTGAACACAGACACCAAAACAATAAACTGTAGTTTCTAGTTTTTGCACTTTACCATGTATTGCAATCACAATCTTAGGTGTCCTTTCCATTTTTAGGTATAAAAATTCTGGCCATTAACCCTAAAGCAAAATTATATTCCTACTGCGGGTTGTATTATCTTATATAATTTACTATAGAACAGACAATAAAAACTGACCTAAGGCCATATTGAAGCAATTAAAAACAGAAACAATCAAGTGGGAAAGACATTCCAGATAATAATCCAAGGATCTTCGTGTCTTAATTCTGAACTCTTCTGTACGTCTTTGAAGATCTCTTCTGATCTCTTTGAATCTCAGACTCTTTATTTTCACAATGAGGATAATAATTAAAAAATGTGAGCAAATTAAAAACCGAGTCGATCAACTGATAATTACTATTTACTAAATTATGATGACAAGAAGTCAGATAAAATGAGAATTAGTTTTATTAGTAACACTATTTTATAAATATTAATATTCAAATGTGGTTCTGTCATCTACATGATGGAATTTTCTTTGATGACAATTATATTACTTTTCTAGAAAGAGAAATCAAATACAGGAAATTTTTAGAGATACTTGATACTGAAGTTTTAAATATGTGGGGTCCAAAACACCTTGTCATAAAAAGAAACTTAATCTCCTTCTATTAATGAATTTGTGTTACAGGGAGTCTATGGAAACTTTACAACTAAATTCAGTTCAGGTTTTCCATTTGCATTTGGCTACTGCATCCAGACATTAAATCAGAGTTATGTAACTGCCAACCTTCAAGAACCCCCTAGGAGATTTATAAACATCATCATCTTCTTCTTCATTATTATCATCATCATCATCATCATCATCATCATCACACCATCACCACAATGATAATTAGTAAACAGCTCTTAAAAGCTTGCTAGAAAAACAGAGCAAGCTTCCTCCCTCCTGCTCTCATTACATTGCACAGCATTCTTTCTCTCCATTCTGACTTCAAGCAGAAATGTACTGCTGTCTGACAAGATCACTGCCAGATCAGCTGCTTAAACGAATACAAATTGATTATCTCCCAGTTTCTGTGGGTCAGAAGTCTGGGCACAGTTTCGCTGAATGCTCTGTTGTCAAGGTGTCAGCCAGGACTAGATTCTCATCTGGCAGCTTGCCTGTGGATGGGTTCACACGGTCCTTGGCAAGATTGAGTTTCTGGTGGCTTGTTGGACTGAAGGCCTCAGTTTATCAGTGGCTTCTGGCCCGAGGCTGTATGGACCAATAGGCCAATCCCAAAATGGTAGCTTCTGTCATCAAAGAAGCATGGTAGAGAAAGATTAGTGGCAAGACAGGAACTAGAAGCCTGAGTGTTGTAATCAGAAAGTGCATGTTCCGTCTCTTTTTCCACATTCTTTTGGCTAGAGAAAATAGCAGTCCCTACCTGTGCCCTGGGGGAAGTAGACACAAAAGTTATGATCCCCAGGAAAGGAAAATAAGAGCGTGGGGTACCTTTGAGTTTCTGCTAGAAGAATCAAGTGATGAAGTTTTCCAAAAATAAAGATTTGGGAGTCATTCATAGACACTCCCATTTAAACTCAGGTTGGTATGATAAATACCTACTTGAAAAGGGTAGAGTTCATAGCTATGTCTGGTGTCTACATCCACCACACCATCTGGCTGACTTCACTTTTGCTTCTCAGGGAAATACGCCTTATCTAGCCATAAGATATACACTATTTGAAATGTAAGAGAAACAGAAATAGATCATCAATTACTTTTTTGTTAACCCATTTTCTATATCACAGAATCTTTCTCTTGGATAGTTAATATACTACCACTTATAAACTGAATTATTGCATAAATTAACAATGCTATAAAGGTATAAAAATGCTATAAAAGTATATGCTGCTACTGTGATTAAAATCACTGACAGATTTCATTAATACAATTCTTTTCCAATATTGTAGATTCTGAAATGAATGAAAGAGAAAGATATCTTGCCTGGTGCCTCTTTAGCAAAACTAAAGATTGAACAATATTGAAAAACATTATCAGAATTAGTTCACTGCCAAGGATAGCCAATCTTTAATTGAGAATCTACTAGATGGCAGGTTCTCAAAGGCAAACTCTCATTTTTTCTCTAATCCTCATTGTTCACATTAGAAAATAGTATTAAGAAGATTAAAGAATCTTACTGAGGCTACAAAAGTCTATATACAACAAGAACCACAAATGATCCATTTAAATCTTATTGCAAAACACACTTTATCAGATTTCTATATTCAATTTATCATCATAGACTCAAAGCTATTTTCTTCTTTTGAACATCAGACATTCAAAACCTATTTCTTATCATTATAATGTGGTTCCCTGGTATCTAGCTAATAGGATCCTTTATAAAGGAAAACCCTATTTGAAATGTTTCAGTAAACCATCTGTAGCTACCTGTGAGTTCATCAGGGATAAAATGTTGATATATCTCTGTGCCCTAAGCATAGAAGGGTTCCTGTTGTTCTGCATTCACTAAATAAAATTTTATTTCTATAAAAGAATGATTTGTTCATTCAAACCAACTTTACATCACATGATTATCATGCAATCTCATGGATTCCATTTTCTATATTTCTCCACAAGAAAGAAAGAAAGAAAGAAAGAAAGAAAGAAAGAAAGAAAGAAAGAAAGAAAGAAAGAACTCAAATATCTTCTACTTTTCTTTCCCCCTCCCCCAGAGGTCTTTAAAGTTACATAATTATTACATGAATAAAAAAGATATAAATGAACATTGAATAACTCCTTATCTTTTGATCCTCTATGTCTCTAACACAAACCTTAGAGATAATTGATTTTCCAGAAACACTGCAGACCATTAATGATCAAACATATACAAAGTAGAGCCTTGGCTTTCTATATTGTATTAGTCAGGGTTTTCTAGAGTCACAGAACTTATGGAATGTCTCTATATTTTAAGGTAATTTATTGGAATGACTTACACTCTGCAGTCCAAACTAACCCACCAATGGGCAGCTGTGAACGGGAAGTCTAAGAGTCTAGTAGGTGCTCAGTCCCACAAGGCTAAGTGATTTAGCTGGTCTTCTGTATAAGCTGGAATCCTGAAGAAGTCAATTTCACCAGATGTGCTGGCAAGTAAAGGCAAGCAATCAAAGAAGAACCAACCCTTCCTTTTTCCATTGTTCTTTTGTAGGCCTCCAGCAGTAGGTATGGCCCAGATTAAAGGTGTGTGGCAGCACACCTGGACCTAAGTTTTCCTTTACTTAGAACTTGATCTATCCCAGGTTGGCCTTGAACTCAGAGATCTGCTTGCCTCTGTCTTTTGGGATTAAAGGTGTATACCACCTTGCCTGGGCTTAAGCTTTTCATGGTCACCATTCTTCAAGGTCTGAATCAAAAGAGTGTCTTACAGCCTCAAGATCTGGATCATGAGTGTGTCCTCCACTTCTGGATCGTAGTGTATTCCAGCGGTAGTCAAATTGACAGCCAAGAATAGCCATCACACATATGACATGTCATGCTAGGAAGATGACTTAGTTGGCTAAACAACAACTGAGTTGAGTTGGAATGCCTCTGTTAACTAATCCTGACATCCTGAGATTTGAATGTCTTGCTTTTGTTTTCACACAGGAAATCCTGTTGTTAGTAGTTAAAGCTTTAAAGATGTGCATGTATTTACACATCATCTCTCTTCTAGGTACCCATAAACTTTAGTAACATTCCTAACAAATGTGTCCTATAGAAAAGAACCATTCTCTCCTCTCCAAAGCCGTTTAAGAAAAGAAAACTAATAGTTGTAAGGTCACAAAAGAGAAGGAGGAGTAATTGTTTTCATTGCTGTTTTTCATGCACAATCTGAAGATTTGTCCAAATTGTAAGATACGAAACTCCAAAAAGGATAGGAACTAAGGTCTGAACCACACAAAGTTACACTTTTAACAAAAAGGTCACTTTCTTTTAGACTCTCCTATCATCGAGCTCCTTGAAGGAGGGGTGATGGGCAAGTCACTCAGTTTCCCTCTGATTTAGGAGTATAAGAACAAATAGATTTATGTGAAACTAAGAAGTGGGGACCCTGAAATTGGGTGTTTCTACCATCCCCTTTGACACATACTTAAGGAGCTCCAGTTAATACAAGTTCACTTTGCTCATCCTCATACTGCATGTATCCAGTTTTATTTTTCCTTTCCCTCTCCCTTTTTTCTTGCCCTCTGTTGCCCATTAGCATAAACAGATCCTCCAATACTCAAAACACTCTGTTCAACATGTCCAAGGTGATTATCCTGTCTAGAACAATCAACTTGACTCAACCTACAAACCTCTGGGAAGAGACTCTTAGTTAAGGAATTACATAGATCAAATTAGCCTAAGAACAAGATCATAGGTGTTTATCTTAGCTGTTATTGATGTAGGAGGACCAGAACACTATGGGCATCACCATTCCCTAGACAGGTGGTACTAAACTGTGTACGCAAGCTTCTGAAGTATCAGCCTGCCCAGTAAGCTACACCTTCTGTGATTCCCACACTTCTTTGGTTAGGAGGTCAGTTCTTGGTATGAGGTAATGCGGTATGAAAAAATAAGTAGATTAGTCTTCAAATTCCATCCTTGATTTCCCTCAATAATTGACTGTGACCTGAAACTGTAAGACAAATAAACCCTTTGGGCTCTAAAGATGCTTTTTGTCAGGGTATGTGTTTAGTAACAGGACTGAAGCTAGAACAGTAATCCTCTTCCAGAATGAACAAAATAGATCATGTCCTCTCCTCTATCTGGGAAAAAATGTAGTCAGAGATCTCATGTAATAAAGTCCATGGTGAAAACTTTAGGTTGTCATGAAAGCTATTTTTGGCAGATAAAATTAACTCACTTCAAATCACAGCATTTTTTGTAGTCATCTTTCCTCACATTTTGTTTCTGGCCCTCAAATTCTATCTGTCTGTCTCATCGATTCTTGCTTCTGGATGTATGGAGCTCTCTTGAAATCTATATCTAAATGTGATTTCTGTTAGCATTACCCTTACTGCTAATCTAGTAATCTAAAAATCCCTGCACCTTAAAAACTTTACATGCAACAAACTATAAACAAAAGGCAAAAGGTCACAGAGAACCTTAGGGCGCTTCTAATGCAGTGGGACTCTCCTGTCCAGATGAGTTCACACCTGCAAATGATGTAGACGGGTATATATATATATATATATATATATATATATATATATATATATACTTACATCACTCTGTGTTTGTGGAAGAAACAATAGTCAAATATTAGTCATTTGGATAGGATGGCAAAGGGCTGGCCACAATGCAATTGCTTGCCACAAGGGTCTGCCACTGCTGATGATAAACTTTTCTAATGTTAATTTTCATGCTTACTCCAACAGAAAGATGCCTTAAAGCAAAACTTCTCCTTCCTTATCTGCTAAGAGCAATGCGTTCCTATCTTTTACAGAATGGTTGAAGTACATTTTTAAATGGCTTAAAGTTTCAAGGACTTTTCTCCTTTGTTTATTCTTCTAGGGAAAAGGAATTTATAAAATCACATCTCCTAATAGTCCCTCTGCTAGAGAATGGAAGTATCCCAAATATGTTCCACTGTAGGAAAATCAAAAATAACATGAAACTCCAAATATGTTAGCCTATTGAGAATATTTATTAACTAAATAATTTAATAATGAAGAAAATGCCTACTTGATTAATTGTTACAGAGTAAAAATTACAATAAAACTGTCTTGATCAGTGCTTTGCAGAAGCGCCATTACTGTCTGTGCGGTTGTTTAACAAGGATTTAATTGGAAAGATAAGTGAATGCACATTTAAAAGTATTGTTAATTTGCTTTATAATCACCCCATCCTTCACAGTATTGACAGCACAAGGCACAAACCCCTTTCTGTTTAACAAGTATTATTTTCCATATGTGCACAATAAATTCTGAAACAGTAATTGGAAATTTTATGGGTTCCAAAATACCTAGTGCAGTGGGTTTAGAGGTACATTCTCTTTATAAAAGGTAGCCCAGTTTTAATTCTTGGAGATAAGTAATAAATTCATATCATCTGCACCCTATCCAGAGTAGATCAGAATCCATTTCACTTATTTAAAAAAAAAATCATTCTAATACTTTTTTGACTAGAGAATTATGATTCAGATGAGGAGGAAATCAGATTATTTTTAGTAAGTGATTATATTGCATATTATTTTCTTCAAAATGCTTATAAGCATGAAAAAATCTAACCATGGGGCTTTCTAAACTACGGCTGCACCAAAAAACACCTGACTCTGAAAGTGGTTGCATTTAAACCTATTGAAGGGCACAAGAAAGCAGTCAAGGGCATCTGATTGGCGCCCACCTCTGCAGCCATCCATAAGTACCTAAGCTCAACCTCCTGAGACTCTAATCAGCACTACTTACAGTCAATTCCTGAGCACTCGTAGAGGGTTTCAGTCAGGGAATTCAAAATGCCTGGATCCAACCACACCTTAGAAGCTGATCGTTTTCCTCACCAAGTAGAGAAAAAAAGGCAGAAGCGTTTCATGGACGGCCTGACTGCAAATGTATCCAGATCCCCAATAATTCTTTCAAAAGAGAAAGAGAGAGTAAGTCGGAGGCTTGTCTTGAAAGTGGTGAACAGTAATGGAAGCCTTGCCTGTGTCGCCAGCTCCCTGGCTTCACTACTATGCCAAGTGGGAGCGGACATTTTATTTCATATCAAGAACCTAAGAGTATAGAACGGTACAGGGAAGATGCCCGATGCTGCCCTTCACTGTCTGCATCCTGTTAGAAATGATAGACATTCTTAATTGTTTTTTAAATCTGTTTTGTTTTTGTTGTGGTTGTGGTGGTGATCATTCATTTTTATTTCTGTAGCTAGGAATCATTTCAACCCTCAAAGCTTAGAAATTCTTTTGAATGTGTTTTCTTAGAATACTTTTCTCTATAAATGCCTTGCTCTCTGCATAAAACAAGAGTATCTTGAAATTGATTATGCCTGTGAGATTTGTGAATATATGAGGATATCCAACCATTAATACCAATCTACAAGTCACAGGGCCCTTTCTTCATTTCTACATGTAACTCAGATTTTGACTTCTTTAGTCAAAATCCTCCCATGCTGTTTTTTTCTCTCCCTGAGTGTGCATATACTTCAGTGTGGTAGAAACCATGTGATATACATGTACAAATATCCTTTAAATACTACTTTTATTTCTTCTTGAGATTTCTCCATTGAGCTGTGGTTTTTTACAACCATTTGTCTCAAGTGAAAGCGGCTTCGGAACCAAGAGCTTCCCATGTCCATTTCAACTGAACACAGCTGAGACTGGTCAATAACGAAGTGTCCAGCAGTCGTCTAATTAACTGAAATAAAGAAAAATGTAATGTTTGCTGAGAGAAGCAGGATGCTGAGAAGGGGGAGACTATAGGTTTCTGTGCGTTCTTGCATATGAGGGAGCCACAGGGTGCAGGAAGGAGATGACGCTTTTTATGCTCCGGTAGGGGGAGCTTTCTTTTCCCTACTGTACGAGCAGCATGGTGCATGTGTTTAAATATGCCATCCTGAAATGCAGACTTTTCGTTTTCATTTTGCAAGTGGGAAATTTCACTATGTGATGGGCACATTACTCTTCTTAGCGACACATTTTGTGCAAACTCATTTGGGAAAGAATAGGAAATTTAGAATACTGCCTTCATATTTCTTCTGGAAATGTTAGCCTGAATCCATTATTTCCAAACCTGATGAGGATTACAGTTCATTTGTATTTCACAGCAACCCATATTGTATTCTGTTTTGTGAAGTAAATAAGAGATGATGCGGTTCTATTAGTGCTTGGGATTTGCTTTCCATATGAATAGTTTTATTTGGGGGGCAAGAGGAAAGAAAAAAGGAAGCAAAGACTGAAATAGATGATTTAGCCTTCGCTAGATGGAGTGTGTTATTCTGACAATGAAATGGCCTGAATTATTTTTATAGATAATTTAAGCTGGAGGAGGTTGGATTAAAACTTACTTAGGTCACTGAGCATATACATATTCAAGTGACATTATAAAAAGCACTGTTTGTTAACACCCAAATCTATCTCTCTTATTTAACTTCATTTAAAATACTTGTGGACTAACCTGATTTGATGGCCGAGTAGGTGGGTGCTATGTGTCACTAAAAGGAGTCCTCTTCCACGTGATTCCCCCACCAGTGTTCCACTGGGCCTGACACAATTAGAAACCAGTTCCTTTGACTCAAGCAAGAAAGGCAAACACTTCCGCCTTTTATATCAAAGATGTGTGTTTTAGTGACTGTTTAGAAGATTGTATTCAGAAGGGTACTAAAGTGTTGTGATAAATTCGTAAGAAAGAGTTCTATGATTTACTTAGGGTATATGACATGGGCATTAATTTCTTCCAAACAGAAACAAGTTTTAGCAAGTCACAACGCACATGGTATATAGTTTTTATCCCAGCATTACAATAGTGAGTCAATAAAAACTAACTCTTGTGACGCAGATGCCACAGCTTGTACCTTGTGACAACATGCACACATGTCCTCTTATCAGCCAGGACAGCACACAGACTAGTCAGTAATCCATCTAGGAAAAGACAAAGACTGATATATATATATATATATATATATATATATATATATATATATATACATACACGTATATAGGTCAGAAGAGGTGAGGGTGTTATGGCAAAGAATGAAGAGTTCAGAAGTACTGACTGAGAAGTTTAAGGGAAAAACAAAATGTCCTGATTTTAGCAGCAGTTGGAAGAGGAAGTCATGTCTTACTTAGCCATTGTACGCAGGCCAAGTCTGCTCTACCACTAACGGAAATCTTTGGCATTAGGTATAACTAGACTATTTTGGTCGAGTCCCATTCATTATGCAAATCACATATTTAGTTCATTCTCATTGGCATAAAAATTTCAAAATAATTTTCCATAGGGGGAAAAAAATCCCCTGCCCCTTAATGATTTTAGTTAATAACCACCAATCTCATTTTTCTGTCCATAAGGTTCTTGAACTAGTACTACAACTAAACATTCTAAATGAGAGAATTTTTAAAAATCATCTGTGATAGAAAAAAATGTATAAAATCACAGCCTTTGAGAGGTTCTTTCATATATTATCTTCACTTGCTTTGGCTATAAGCTGATGAACTTTGATAACTGGTGACTTTCAACACATTCTCAGCCTGGACAGAATAAACTTCGGTGAAGAGTACAAAGAAATGTTGACCTTTTAAAGTATGTATTGGGTCTTTTACTTTAAAATTCCATAGCTAAAAAAATAAAGAAATCAACACCACTAGAGAGATAAAGTAGTAAACAAGACATGCATGTAAAGATTTAGGAATATTCCATGGGACACAAAGCAAATCAGCTTAAACAACAACAACAACATCAACAACAAACATGCTTTTGTTTATGTGCCTGGAAATGTCAGGAAATTATCACCTCTCCAGTGTGAAAGGCACCAAGGGGATGTTAACTCTGTCTCTCACCTTCTCTCATCTCCATGTTGGCTCTGCTTTCCATTTTACAGAATCACAAAATTACCACCTCCTGCTCTGCATCAAGGTCCCTGCTTCCATTCCATCCATAATCTCTTTTCCCACAGCCCTTGACTATATTAGCCAAATGGGTTCATTAGCCAATCCCAGAATCAACCACTATGACTAAGTTGATTGCCTTTACCAGGCTACCAAGGGCCACACCTAGAGACTGAGATCCCAACCTATCTAGGCGTAGAAGAGGAATGAAGGAGTGGTGTTTATCCACAGGAATGCAGTATCCCAGCAATAAGATGTTCTCCACAACTGGTCTTTCAGTTTATTGAGTACCACAGTAGGGATTGATAATTGGAAGAGAGATGGAGCATCACTCAAGCAATTCTTTTATGTGCAGTTTATTTTTAAATGCTTAAAACTCATGATGTAAGTGAATTTCAAAGGGGTTGGGAACCTTTTATTTTAAACATGCAGTAAAATTGCTTGAGGACTTGATATACCCATACCTTACTGTAATTGCTTTTTGTTTGGGAAAGAGACACTTATGTCTAAGTTAAATTGCCTAACTTGGTTGGAAACACAAATGTGGATGGAACAATATATAATTATGTAATATTTGAGTAATTTTAGGAAAAAAGAAGACATTTTAATTCTCTTAGGCAACCAATATTTATGACAAGCATATGATAATATATGAGCAGCTATAGACCAAGATACAGAGAATTACAACAGAGAGTATGAAATAGAAAAGACTTAACCTTGGACAGAGATGGTAAATGCTGAGGAGTCAGCATGAGGTAGAATTCTGTAGCTGAAATATAGGTGACAGGTGCAATTCAGCAACTCAACAGCAAAGTTCAGATCAGCGCTGGCTTGTCCAACCTCCCCTGTGATGATATGAACATAAAGAAGCTTCAGCGTTTGGTCAGTAGTTTGGTTTATTATTCCTAAGATTTGTTTAGAAAAAAAAGTGAACCTTCCTGTAAGAAATAAAACTGTTTTCTCTTTTTGTTATATCAGAGACATACGACAAGGCATTCAAATACAGTGCAAATAATTGCAAACTGATGTATCCAGCTGTTTAAAAATTGAATAAATAATCTAGCTTTTACACATGGGCAACCCTTGCTTAAAAACTACAAATCAGAACCCTCCTGTTTGAATCTATTTTATTTTGTTAATAGATGAGCTAATATGATAAGCACTTAATTGTATAATATATTATTAGCCGTTTTCTTTGTCATGCCATTAACTTTAAATAGTATTAATATTTAACATTTCATAATACACACTGCAAACTTCTTATTTTTCCAGCTGAACAGAAAATATACATTGATAGTAAATCTCTTTGAAATAGTTTTTAAGGGGCTGAGCATGCAAAACTTGTTCCATTTATACCGTTTGATCACAAGTACTCAAAATGCCACAGCAGAAGAAGCCAATGGTGCAGGAGGACGATGATGGAAAAGCTATACTATGATTTTGTATTCAAATACAATGTATTACATAATTAGACATAATTACATATTTGAAGACTCAGAAGAGCATTTAAAATGTGAGTGTAAGTATCTAAGTGTATCTGCTTCTCAAAGATGGGTAAATCAGAAGGTATACACTATAATTACTATTTAGTAATTGGATTGGATTGTAACACAAACACAAGTTTGCAAGAGGAGACGTATAGTTATCTCACAATTTCAGTGACTATCCTGGCAGATATGGATCTATATGAATTTGACAACAGGTTTTTCATATTTTAGAGAACATCAGTAAATATCATCAGTATGTAGTATGTGGTGGACAGCTGAATCTTCCCAGTTTGTACATACGTCTCTGTGATGCTCCAAGCCGTGGGTATAGATTGTATTATTAATGTCATCCAGCACTCCCAGAGAATCACACCTTTACTACAAGGACAACTGGACCAGAAAGAATAAAAGGAGAGTACAAACTTACACCCATTTTCAGAATAATCTTCCAAAGACATCCCCACCTGTAGTAAAGTAGTCAAATGAGTCGAATTTTCAGCTTGGGAGAGCAGTATTAATACATTAAAGGCTTAAGTAAAAGACAAAATTTCATTGCCTGTTATAAAAATGTTGATGGAGTACTTTCAAATGAGATAAACTGAAATTTATGGGTGTTTCTTTGCTTGTTTCTGTTTGGTTGGTTGTTGTTATTGTTGTTCTTATTGATTTTTTTTTTTTTTTTTGGATTGGTTGGTTGAGGGATTTTGTTTGTTTGTTTGTTTTAATTTGGTATGGGTTTGAGTTTTTGAGACAGGTTTCTCCATGTAGCCCTGGCTGCCCATGAACTCACTGTGTAGACCAGACCAGGCTAGCCCCAAACTCACACTGATCTGCCTGCCTCTATTTCCCAAGCACTGCTACATCGACAGCAGCCACCGCCGGCCACACCCTCACCACTGCCAGTTTTGTTTCTACATCATAGAAATTTAATTTGATTTAATTAGGGGACTAAAGTTAGAGAGGTTCGAGAAGCTGTCTTCAGTCACTGTTCAATAAGTTAGTTTAGTAAAAGAGAATAAAAAAGGCAAAACTTAACTAAAGGTTATTTGCAAATTAATGGCAAGGCCGATGAATTTCTCTGGAGATCACTATCATCCCCAGAAACTTACAACACCCAACGATGTTCAGTCAACAGCTGGCATGAAGCGCTTCACACCTAAAGCAAATATAAGTATGATAAGAAGAAATCAATATGCTTGTCCTACCGCTGTGAGCCTCGTTGGTAGTGCATAGTTACAATCAAACTACAGGACAATAGTTGTCCCTTAATGTGTATTTATAGTTAAAATTGCTAATATTTATTGAAGACTTGTAGGCTCTAAACAGTGATAAGTTTAGATCAGCAGTGTATAACTGACCATCAAAGTAGTCTTGTCAAGCCAGTAACGTCATCAGCCGGGCTACAGGGGAAAGCATTAGGAACAGTGAGACAAGTAACTTGACTGTATACAGAGTTAGCAGTTAGATCCAAACACAGGTATTCTTGAATAGAACCCATTTTCAAGAATAACTGATGATTATTAGCTTAAAAAAAAAAAAAAAAAAAAAAGATGCAAGAGCTTCAGTGATCCCTATCCCCAAACCTGGAACTGTAGGAAAGTCACAATTTCCTGCCAACTCACTTGAGGAAGTCTGATCATATCAGACCAGCAACTATTCTCCCTGCTAGTGCACACTGGAGCCCATGCTCTAGGCAAGTCTGGGATACATTTTTACACACAGCCCTGAAAAGACCTGCAAAGTTATTGTTAAGCCTTTCAAATCAGGCTTAAACGCCGTCCCTTCTCCAAGACAAGTTTTGAATCTGTCACACACAGATCACCGCTTGCTTTCTCTTCTAGTCCTCCCTGATTCCATCCGTGCTCTTGTCGGAGAATTTAGCATCACCTAGTCATTTACTGACTTACTTGCCTGTCTTCGTCTTTTCCTCTTTAAATCCTGAATTCCCTAAAGGAAAAAGATGGCCTCCCAGCTCTGCCTCTGATCACCTGGCAAAGGAGTTTGCGCAGGTTTGGGATAAGTACGTGGGTTTTACATGAACCGTTGTCAAAACAATAAATAAAAGGAACAATTTAAAAAGAATTCAAGCTGGTCATAAAGTAAGTTGCATGGACTCCAGAAATGGGGTGTTCTGCCCCTTTCTTTTCTCAGCCGCTCGCTCCCAGCTTCACATTCTGGATCTCAGGCAGAGCTAAACCTCAGCTCTCCAAAAACAGCTCTGGAAAACCTCCCCAGGATTAGGGCTTCCCTCACAGTCGGTTCAGTTCATCATCGATGGGAGGGGATTTAAGAGGAAAGAACAGGGCAGTTTCTTTTCCTGAATACATTACGTCTAAAGACTGAAAAATGATAAGTGTCATTTAGTTTTCCTTTATTTCAAGTGTTTACGAGATTTTCTTCTGCATGCTGAGCAGTCTCATTTTGAGTTTAATAATGGAAGTGATATAAGACGCGCACGTCTTCTCCGTTATAAGACATTCCATTTTAAAGCCCCCATACCTTGTGTCTCTGCACTTGACAGATGGTGTCCTGCAAAGCAACGGCGGATAAGAGGCATGATCGTACTAAATTGGAAGCATGAGTCAAATGGGGTGTGTTTTTATTAGGAGGGTAGGGAGAAAATCTGAGGGGATTGGGGCCAAAGAAATCACCAACAGATGCGGGTCTATGTCTACTAGTGGATGTGATTTTTGAATTGTGGTAATTCCTGTTTGTGTGACAGTTCATCAAAAATTGAGGGCACCACTTTTGAAAATTGCCCATGGTTTCACTTCTAAACTAGATGCAGGCTCTGTGTCTTTGATTATTAGAATTATCCTGCTCTCTCGGTGGCCCAAGGAGGAGGGGCTTTGGTAAATACTACTCCAACTGACATTCTGCAAGAGATTCTTAACAGAAGGAAAAGGTGGGCAGAGTAAACCCCATCACTTTTACACAAGCATTGTCTCAACACACAGTGGCAGCCTAGGAGTTAGCCAAAGAGACAATTTAGAAAATCTTTTCTCTCCTTCAGAAAAGCTTATGTGGGTTGGAGAGGTAAACAAACTGAAAAAAAAAAAAAAAAAAACACGTGGAGACAAACCATTTCCTACATATATCAAGCAATTTTAGGTACTTTGTGGAAAGCAATTCAATGTGTCTTAAGGTTCAGCTCTGCCCAAACACCTCCTTTAAAACAATACAGGATATATTTCATGCCAGTTTACCTATGAATGAGGAAGAAACAATACGGCGAAATGTTTTCATGTTTAACCAACTCAGCTAAAAGATTTTTCAAAAGATAAAGCTTGAAAGCTTTTTTTCCTCCAATTCTGTTGAGAACTGGATAGGCTTGAGCCCCGACTCTTCTCTCCTCGTGGACTGCAAAGCACTCATGGGGAAAGGGAGACAGAAGATGATTGTGAATGAATCCATGAGACTCTGCTGGCTCTGCCACTGCAAGATCATTACTTTGATGGTCCCATTTTGAGCTCAACCATCCTCATGATATTACCAGAGCCACAAGAGCAAGTGGAGGCTTAAATTCTTAGAGGCATTTCAAGAAATGAGGATGTTGACAGAGCCTGGCCGGGAATGAGTAGCTAGTGACCTAAACATCATGTACCAACACCGAAGAGTTGATCATATAATTCTAATTGTCTTCTTTTGGAAGAAGAATGAAAATCATATTAAGACTTTTCCAATGGGATGGATTTCGCCCCGGAAGCACTGGTTCTTCCACTAGAGGAGGGCCAAAGCCATTCATGAGACTCATTTTAATTTGGTTAATTTGTTTCTTCACAGTAGTAGTTTTGCACAATTTTATGGCCTACTACTTTTACAGAAAGTCAACTTACTTATAATGTTTACATTCATAATGAGGACTAGTATGGAAGGGAGGGGTCAAAAAAGGCCTACATCATGGATTTGCTCAATGGAATGTGCTGAACACTTTGTCTAAGATGGCTTAACTATGAAGAATTAAGACCTCCATCAGGCTGGAATATTTCTTATGAGCAAAGGCAATTAGAGATATTTTTATAGAAATAGTTCTGAATAAATCAGGGGTTTTCCAAAGTGAGAGCTAGATAGCTGATAGGTACGTAGGTAGGTAAGTAGGTAGGTAGGTAGGTAGGTAGATAGGTAGGTAGATGAATGGACGGACAGACAGACAGATAGATGATAGGTAGGTAGGTGGTTGGATTGGTAGATAGATAGCCAGATAATAGATGGATAGATAGATAAATTGTAACTAGTTACTATAAAATAATGTTTATTAATTTACAGTTAAAAATCTGCTTCTAGTTTCAAGTATTTTGCTTCTTACAAAACTCAGTTTCTCCTATAACTTCCAACAATTTTAACTAGGGCTTGTTATTTTTCCAAATTAAGTAAAAAGTTTTCTAGATAAATTTAAATTTTTACAATTTTTAAACTTAAATATTTTAATTTATATTCTCTCGCTGTCAGAGTTTTAAAAATATAAAACGAGTGAAGAATCATCATCTATGTATTTTTATCTCGTAGAGAGACAATCTGTTGACATAAGATGCTGAAAGGCCTAAGTGCAAAAATCCAGAACAGCCAGAGTAGAACTGTCTATACATGTGCAGGGCGGGCTGAAGAATCAGCAGAGGTCAAGGCTCCCTTCACTCTAAAACACCCAAACTGTGCAACTGTTCACATGTAACATCCTGACAAACATAAAATTCTACAATAATAGCAATATTGGCTACAAAATAATCTGAATGACTAGAAGATTGAAAAATGGTTCATGTTACACCTAACACAAATCTGTAGAAGTTGAATAAAATCAAACAAAAGTTCAGTGAAGCACTCTGTGTGAATTCAAATAAATAATGCCATACACCTCACTCTTAAAGGTCTACATTCCTACGAAATTCAGTGGATAAATATGGTTACATCAAAAGTCACCGGCAGAGGAAGTTTCTAATTCTAAGTGAACCCGATTCACTTCCGTTTGATTTTTGATTTTTTATATAAATACCCCAGGATTACTTTTACTCATGAGAATAGTTTGAGATTCTTCTCTTTTGAATGCTGGTAGAAATACTGATAGTTCACAGACATATTAGGTGATGATTACGATATCTCGAAATTTGAAATGTCCTTTTCAAATGTTGACCAATACAAAGAAAATCTCAGAGGTAGTTCCAAGTTTCATGGACAACCAAAATCAAGAGTCTTAGCTTAGTCTTAGCTCTCTGAGGCTTTCCCCTTAATTATGTATTAAATAAATAGAAAATGTCAAACAGCTCAAATCTATGGAGCTGCACTGCTGTCTTAGAAGAATACTTAGTTGTTTTTTTTGTGTGTGTGTTAAAATATTGAAGACTTTGGGTAGGGGTAGGAAGGGAGATTTCATTTGAAATGTAAATGAATAAAATGATTAATAAAAAATGTTGAAGACTTGTTTTAAAAATACAAATAACATAAACATATATACAGAAAATATATATCATGTTGGCATTCCATAGATGAACACATACTTGTGCATATACAAGCATCCTGCACTCTAGATGGTCCTTTGTGTAGAGTGGTAGACAGATAAGAAACAGACTTAGAAAAAGATAAAACTAAGGTTTTCAGTAAGAATTTTTTCTTAATAAATACCTTATACTGATTTCTGTTTGTGTTATAAAAAGACAAAGAACTATAAAGCAACCCCCAAACCACTGACCTTTAAATAAATGTTGATATTGTAATATTGATCTTGCTTTCCGATCACAAGTGCAGTAAACTTTGTCAGCTTTTCTCTATTCACAGGGGCTTCCCATTAGTTTTCTGTATATTAATTTCCAACCAGCTTCTTTTCAAGACAAGATAATGAACGGAGACCATGAGTGTATTCTCAGTGTTTCATACTGTGTGTGCATGCTTTCATAATCAACAAATAACAGAGAAAGTGAGGAGAAGGGAGATTTTAATTTTTCTGATATTCACATAACTTCTGACACTAAATGGTGTAAAGTATCTGGGACCACTCTTTTTCCTCCTTTAAATAATTTGCCTGCCTTGGAAGCTCTGGCTTTTTCTTTATCCTTAAATTTCAGTATCAGTGTGAAAACAGGTAATATAAATAAGTGCATCCTGAAACCACATGTGCACCTTTAGTCAACAAATTTAAGCTCTCTATTTCCAAGAGCTTTTCTTCAGCCATGTTTCTCCTCTGGCTTTTTTGGTCAGTCTGCTCTCTTCCTTCTACAGAAGTACACACTCCATTTGCCTTCTAGACTGTAGGCTACATCCCCAATGAACCATAATTGTATTGATACATTTTTTGTCTCTAATTTCTAGTTATCATTTTACATATGTTCTTGTATTTTTGTATAGCATTCTGTGCTTTCAATCTTCTACTTTGTATTTTGACTCTACTTTTACATTAGTGTTTTCTATTCCATTCATTTCCTACTTTCTATTGACCTGCTTTTCACTAACTATATACATGTGTGTACTACATGTGTGTGGGGTGCATGTGCATGTTTGTGTGTGTGTGTGTGTGTGTGTGTGTGTGTGTGTGTGTAGATCTCCTCCCTCCTCTCCTCCAGGACCCTCCCCAAACCCCTCTCCTCTTCCCCATATCCCCATCTACTCTTCCTCCATTTCTCTTCAGAAAAAGTAATCCCTCCCATGAACATCAACTAACCTCTCATATCAAATTGCACTAAGACTAGGTACCATCTCTCCTTTTAAGGCTGGATATGGTAACCCAGTAGGAGAAGAGGGTCCCAAAGGCACAAAACAAAGTCAGACACAGCCTCTGTTCCCAGCGTTTGGAATCCCATAAGAAGACCAAGCTAGCCAGGCATGGTGGTGGCACACGCCTTTAATCTCAGCAGTCAGGAGACAGAGGCATTCGGATTTCTGAGTTCGAGGCCAGCCTGGTCTACAAAGTGAGTTCCAGGACAGCCAGGGCTACACAAAGAAATCCTGTCTCAAAAAAAAAAAAAAAAAACAAAGAAGAAGAAGAAGAAGAAGAAGAAGAAGAAGAAGAAGAAGAAGAAGAAGAAGAAGAAGAAGAAGAAGAAGAAAGAAGAAGGAAGAAGAAGGAAGAAGAAGGAAGAAGAAGGAAGAAGAAGGAAGAAGAAGGAAGAAGAAGGAAGAAGAAGGAAGAAGAAGGAAGAAGAAGGAAGAAGAAGAAGAAGAAGAAGAAGAAGAAGAAGAAGAAGAAGAAGAAGAAGAAGAAGAAGAAGAAGAAGAAGAAGAAGAAGAAGAAGCACAACTGTAGCATATGTGCAGAGGGCCTAGGTCAGTCCCATGCATACTCCTACCACATTGTCAGTTCCGTCTCTGTGAGCCCCTATAAGCACATGTTAGTAACTTTTCATTAATTGTAAAACATTCTGTTCTTTTCAAAATATGTTTTCCGATTTTATATGTAAAATAACGTCTTTAAGACTACAGATACTAGCTGCTGAACCACTGTCTTCTCGATAATCCATCTTCTGACCTATGCCCATCTTCTTTTCTACTGGGGTATAATCAGTGATCCCGTGCTGATTCTGTAGTTGCTTATGCCTTTGATGAGTACCAGTCCTTGATTGAAGGATTCTCTTCACTTGCTGGTATTCTCTTGCTCACTCTCTTTGTCTCTCCCTCGTTCTTCCCTTGTCCTCCTCCTCTATCCCTCCTTCCCTCCTCTCACTCCTTTCCTTCCTTCCTTCCCCTTTTCCCTCTCCCTCTCTCATGCTCTTCTTCTTTTTCTCCCTCCCTTCTTCCTCCCCAAGCCTTTCTTCTTCCCTTCAGTACTAATGGACTTTAATGATTTCTGACACTCTCTCTTTCACTTAGCTTTCTGTTTATCTTAGAGTAAGATCAAGAGGAAAGAAAATAAAGTGGGTTTGCTATCCTTGCCTCTCTTGGGTTTCTGAAAGCTTATAGGACCCCATTCACAGAACTATGACTAGATCCTGGGATTCTACTTAAATCAACTATCACTTTCAAAACAAGAATGCTATTAAGAAAACCACTTTCCCTTTGTTTTTCTGGTATTTTATCTCTGCTCCCAGATTTCCCCCTTATTTTAGAGCATACTCCATAGTATTTCACAGTACCCATACGGTGTTTAGTGTGAGTCTATTATTTTTGTATTATGGAAAAATGAAGCATTTTCGTTTTGCTTTGTTGTGGTTCCCTTATTCATGGTGTCTATTGCTTTGGGTTTGTCTTCAAACATGCTGAGCTTCTCAGAGAAAACAATCTGAGTTCTTGGGGACTTCTAAAGTTTGCATCAACTTCTAAAGTTTGTGGAAGAAAATAGTGAATTAATTTGAGGAAAGCAAGCATATTACTCTTTTTCAAGTACTCCTCATATCACATGAAAATATTCCTTCCAAACAGAGGCTGAAGGCCTACCTTCCTTTGCCTCTCTACTATCATTTAATTCTAAGATGCCAGTCCTTTTGTAGAGACATCGAAACTAGTATAAAAACTTTATGCTATAGCTATACCTGGCATTTCACCTTTACAGCAAACCAATAATTTTCTACTTAGTTAGATGGATATAAATATTTATTTTCTTTTAAAATATTATTTATTGAATGTATATGAGTACACTGTAGCTGTCTTTAGACACACTAGAAGAGAGCACCAGATCTCATTACAGATGGTTGTGAGCCATCATGTGGTTGCTGGAAATTGAACTCAGGATCTCTGGAAGTGCAGTCAGCGCACTGAGCCATCTTTCCAGCCCATATAGCTTGGTGAAGTAAGAACAGAAGGAAAGCCTCCACGTGTCTTCACCTCAGCTCTCTGACTCTATCCAGCACCTCAAAGCCTTTCGCCTAACTGGGCTAGCTCTTGTCAGGAGGCAGCTCACTAATGCACTTTGTCCCAGAGGACTTCTACCTACATTCCCCTTTCTAAGAAGCTTACCAAAGAACTTTTGACAATTGTCCAACTGAGAGAAGTTTTGTTATGTAAAATTTTCCCTTTTGTGACGCTTAAGCTTATGTTTTAGTGCCTATTACATCAAACACCTGAGGTCCCAGTAGTAACTGCACCCTTAACCCAACTTTCTCTACTCTCCCATGTTCTGAAGACGCCTTCTTTGCTAGTCCAAGTTCTGATGCTCCGCATTTACCTACGCTTTTCTAAAATTAAAGTCAACATTTCCATTGGGGAAAAAAAAAAAACAACACACCCACTGCAGTCCAACTTGCTTTCAGGGTTGAAAGAAAAGGTATGGATTTCAAGAAAGTTCCATTAACTTGTGATTACCTTGGGTGCATCCATTGGAAGTCCTCCAAGAAGGAGACATCATCTGTAATGTGTTAAGCACTGAGTCTCCAAATGGTTCTTTCCTAGCCCCTCTTCTTTCATGGCTTTTGGGTTTGAGCAAGTCTCCTACACTTTTTAATGAATAAGTGTCAACATTTATGCTCCCCAACTATCTGATACAGCCTTTTACTGCCTTTTATGTCTAGTTTCCGTTTTAAAAAAATGTGGTCAACACTGCAAAAAAAAAAAATGTAGTCAGATTTTAAATGTCCTTTCTGCTGGTTCTCCATCCTTGTTCCTCCCCCTGAAGCTTCATTATTTTACTGCCCTGGAACCTTAGCTTTGGACCTTTCTTCACTCACTCCCAAAAGAAACTTGAAGAGTTCACTCATTACTTCCAAATAAGTATGATTAAATTCACATTTTTGTTCCTTAATTCTCATCTTTAAACATATTAAAGTCTGATTTTTAATTGCCATAAAAGAACAAAATGAATAAATAAGTGATACATAAATAAACAAAGCCCAAATATATAGTAAATAAACAAATCACCTTGGTCACCAGTCACTGGTACGAGACAGAAATCTGATCTCTAGTTAGAGGGATTATTTCCATTGTGCCATTCAACTGCCTACAGTTCTATAGTGTAGAAGCTTAGTATTCACCTTCTAAGCTGACTAGTTAAGAGCCATATCTGGCTCCTGCCTTTCCATTGTCCCACATATATCTTAATGAAACATCATGGAGAACTTTTAAAACCAGTACTGTGCAATAAGTTTCAGGTGTACTATCTCATTCTTTAGACACAGCACACACTAAATACAGTTTCTTAAAATTGTTTTAGCCTTTTGAGCTTTTAGATATTTATTTATATTTATTATTTATGTGTGAGTGTGTCTGTATGTGTGTTTGTGTGAGTGTGTGTGTGTTTGTGTGTGTGTGTGTGTGTGTGTGTGTGTGTGTGTGTGTGTGTGTGTGTAGGTCATGTAAAGGTCAAGGAACAACTTTTGGAAGTCAGTTCTCTTCTTCTGAATTCTGGATTCTGAGGTTGGACTCTGGTCATCAGGTTTGCACAGCAAGCATCTTTGTACAATAAAACATCTCAGTGGCCTCAGATACACAGTATTATATCTTTGTGTCTATGAAGAAATGCAATCCTACTAACATTATTTGATTTGAGGACAAACACCTAGTATGTAGCAGAGCCAGGATTAATTGAACTGTAGGTCAAGGCATTTCTTGTCACTCAGCAGTTTGTTTTCTTAAACAATACCTGTTTTGGGATCAAGAATAGGCTTCTTGAGTGAGTGGTCACAATTCTTAAATTTTTTAGAATGTATGTACATCAGGTTTGTACAACTGTGCACTCTCATGTAGAGGCAAACACTGGGGTTGCTGTATCTTTTGCTGTCTTGGTTCAGTGTCCATTAGAGATGATAGTGTCATCTGAAGGCTAGTCATTCATATTCTTTGCATCATGCTCTTGCCCGGTACTATTTGTCACAAAAATTAGTCAACTAATCCAGGACGTTGTTCCCCAATGGTAATTATTTGAATTTTGGATGTCATGTGAATGCAGAAACTTATAAATTATTATTCAGGCTGGGGAGACAGATCAATCAGCAAATTAGGATTAGAGTTTGAACTCTATCACTCAAAAAAGAAAAGGAAAGAAAGAAAGAAAGAAAGAAAGAAAGAAAGAAAGAAAGGAAGGAAGGAAGGAAGGAAGAAAGGAAGAAAGGAAGAAAGGAAGAAAGGAAGAAAGGAAAGGAAAGGAAAGGAAAGGAAAGGAAAGGAAAGGAAAGGAAAGAAAAAGAAAAGAAAAGAAAAGAAAAGAAAAGAAAAGAAAAGAAAAGAAAAGAAAAGAAAAGAAAAGAAAACCCTGGAAGAAGAAATGCTTATAACCCTAGCATTGAGGAGTTAGAGACTGGAGGACCTTGGGAGTTTCTGGCAGGTCAACCTGGCTGAATTGGTGAAATCGAGGTTCTGAGAAAGACCCTGAGTCAAAATATAAGGTGGAGTGAAATTTGTGTGTATGCACATGCATGTAAACACACACACACACACACACACACACAAACTCATAAAATTCCAAACGTGGCTGTCTTGTTATTTGCTTGTTTGCTGCTGATCTTTCCCTATCAGCTTCCTCTACTCAAAAGGCCCCTGGCCCATCTACTCAGAAGGCCCATTCACTATACTTTCTGCTTCTCAGTTAAGTCTCCTGAAGATATTCATTAATGACCCAAATTTGATAGTGACAATCAGCCCATTTCTTTTTAAGGGGCCCTTCTGCAAGGCTAGCACAACTTTAAATGGGATCAAACAACTCAATGCTCTGCTTCTTCTACTATAAGGTCAGACTAACAACTTCTTAAAAGTGCACATCAAAAAGCAGAGCTGAGAGCTCCTATCGTCATTAGCATATTCAAATATTGCTGTTGTAAACTTTGTTACAGTTTTATCTTGAAGGGGGCTATTCTACTAAAGCCCCAGTTGGGGAGCAGAGTTGGTAATCCCTCCTCAAATGTTGCTAAGTTTGATATTTTATAGAAGGTTATGCACAATCTAAAGTAAGACTCCAGTCACTGAGTAGTTTCCCCTTGTTATTTTATTTTTCTATCAATCCTAGAACATTCTTGTGGAGTGCACAAGAAATTTTGCAATACATTTTTAAGTAGTTTTGCATAAGTGAGGTATCCTAATTTTCCCAGATATTTATTACTTTTATTGTATTTAACTTTACAACTCAGGAAGAACTTATGGTATCATTTCGTAAAATCTCCACTCTAACTCTGATGCTTGCCTAGGGTGTATCTGGTTCTATTTAACTGAAATGGGGGAACTGAATACTTTTAGCTTTTTCTGCTATTTTTAGTTGACTGTTGGACTTCTCTAGTGCCATTTTGTAAGAAACCTTGACAAGTTAAATTTACCCACACAGAAACCTATAGTTAGGAGACCTGTGAGACGACTGTAATTTCCTTCCCATTAGCTTCAATGAATTCCATGCACAGAGAAAAAAGAAGCAGGAGAGAATATGGAGCCCATGTTTCCCGTGGTGCAGGTATGCTGGGGAGAGACAGAGTCCAGGTCTTCCTATGTTGCTCTTCTGCAGTGCATTACCCTTAATCCTCTGAGCAAGCACAGAATGAAACAGTATGCCAAGAACCAGACACTTAACTCTTCGAACACAAAAGGGCCATGGACAGATAACTTACTTCTCACACATAACCTGTGAAATGGTTAATAAATACTTGTGAGTATTGTTTCTATTGTACCCAACGTGAGCAAGAAGAATTGAACCACAGCCAGCATTTATTTAAGCATCATTTTTGCCATCTGGATCCTTTGTGGGGAAAGAAGCATTTGAAGGGAATTACCTTTGGTCACAAAGATGATTTGATTCTCCTTTCTATTTATATGTTAATCATCCCATAGGAACCTATGTTCAAAGTTCCATAAAGGAGACCCCCTTTCCCCTCACTGCCGCTTGACAGTTTAGATAGCACGGTGATCTCTAAGAGCTGTGGAAGGATAACAAACATTTCTACATACAAATTACATTGACTTATATGAAAGAAAAACAACTAAATGACTAAACAACTTAGTCCAAATAAAAGCTGCATAACCAATCACCCACAGAGAGCCAGTTAGTTTCTTCTTCTCATTGGCCTCTTTCTTAAAACACAAGCTGCTTCGTGTGACAAATAATGTGTACCTCAGTATTCAAATGCAAATGCTTATCAGACACCTACATGATTAGCTGGTTCTGTACAGTCTTCAGCAATGAACATAAAATCAAAACTATAGAGAAACCCCCTTCTCATCATTTTTAACTTACCTGTGACCTTGGGTAGAGTAAACTAAAACATGATCGTCACCCTCTCACACAAATGTTTTAAAGATTAATCATGAGAAGATTGTCATCCACATATAAGAACTATAAATTCATTCTGGTACAGGAAGAAAAGATTTTGTATGACTATGGTCAGATTTCTTTTATTGTGTGTTTATAGGATTCAGAGCCAGTGGTTATTATTTATTTGTAAGACCAGATCACTTTTGTGTCTTGTGAGAGCTCTTTAATAATATGTATTAATTAAATCTCTATACATAAGAGCTTTAGAGTGGAGCATTGAGCAGTGAGGTATAGTCTGGGGATCCTTAGCCATGTATTATTTTGAAGTGTATTGAGATAAAACTATTAATGATTTCTTAAGAACTCCTGGAACTCACATAAAAGAAAGATCCACAATAAAGCTCTTTCAGACCTACAATAAAGTAATAAATGAATAAATGAGCAATAGTATAATCCATAGGAGGTATTTATATGTTATTCACATGCACACTAAAGGATGATTGGAAGGAGAAAATTATGAGGCTATAATTCTAAATATCCAGTTCCTAATAGTCTTAACTGGAAACTGATGCATTACTTAATTCTTTGGCAGAAATAGATGATATTCACAAATTAGGAGAAAGTTATAAAATCAGAAGGTAAATGCTAAAGCCCATGTTTGTGTGTGTATGTGTGTGTGTGTGTGTGTGTGTGTGTGTGTGTATGTGCATGCGTGCATGCTTGCACACACAAATGTGCATGTGTGTGCAGGTGCAGGTGCACACATGCATGTGTATATGCATGGATTTATTCATCTCATCATTAGAAGGAGAAAACAGGGCCTTTAAAGTTTTCATTATCCATTATGTCAGGTAGCAAATATCTTCTCAATGTAACTCCAGACATTAAATCTGTCGAGAGGAATGCTGTAAAATAAATGTCTGGAATACCTTCATAAACAAAAATCTTATTTCCATAATTCATACAGCTGGCTGGCATTTATTGGCACGTCAGGTGCAATGGGGACATTTCAGGAACATTAACATGTACAGCATCATTTGTCAACAAAGCAACAATGTAAGCAAATCGTTCAGAACTCATACAGATTTACAGCTTTCTCTGCCAGCTGCTAATTACGGTGTGCTCGGCCTATTTGGTATGGTCTTTTTATTGGAAAATGACAAAGGGGTTATAGTATCCTGCTTTGGAATATAGATGTGGCTTTTAGTAATAATATGAGTGTAATATGAGCATGGAGCTTGGAGTTGTGATCCAGTTTTGCCGGTCTTATAATTGATCAGCTTTGATTGATGAAAGACAAAGAGAAATTCACAGCCTATTTTCTTTCTGATGTAAGTAACCTCTAAAACAAAGGGAAATAAGGAGGAAATTATCAAAGCCCATGTCATAGCACTACTTAATGTCTTTCCCTATGGAACATGACACATAATATTTACCTCTCAAGGAAGATCTGACGTGCTGATTGCTGATGGAGCAAATGTTACAGAAGCCTACACATGTCAGATTTCTAGGTTGGGCTTGAACGATAAGGACACCCATCCATAAATACACTTAACTCTAGTTAAGGTTATGACATAAGGTGACAAATGTCAGCACTGTCAAAGTTACATCTATAATCACCCCCTGCTAGGTTGTTCAGTTTGCAGGAAAGACACAACTGTGTTAGCAAACAATGGAGTGTCAACTCTACCTTCAGATCCCCTAGGCTGTGTCAAGACACATTATAGTCTACAAAATGAATGGCACTGCTATTTCATGCTCATAGTGTAAATCTGTGTTTGGAGATATAAATTTCTTCCATTCAAGCAAAATATAAAAAGTAAATTAGTAAATACTTACTCAAACATTATTTAGATTTATCCCATCTCCAACCTTATTAAAACACATTAAATTCCAGAGTGAACAGATTTGACATTCAGCAAATCAATTGCTGTCAGGCAGCTGAGATGACCAGATATTAAAATTTTTTTAGCTTTACTGGCACCAGATCTTCCGCTATTCCTAAAGCTTATAAAATCAAGACAGCCATGGTAGACTGGGTCCAAAATGCATCATACAGAACAAGTATCATCTTCATTCTTCTACCATCGAAGGCCAACTGCAAAACGTGTTTCCACTCAAATTGTCGCTCTAAATTAATTAATGCTCCTGAGGAATTAGTCTTCTCATACACATTTGCCATTGTGTGTGGTGGCTGGTTTCTATCGCTTTAAAATAGCAGAACTCCTAAAATACTGTACTGTGTTTTCCACCTTTCATGTCTAAGCAATGCCTGAAACCCAGTGGATGCACAATGAAAGCTAGTCAAATGTTTGGATGAGCATGTGCTTGTGCAACTACTAGACCAACACCAGACAGTAATATGATAAAGGAGAAATTTGGCTTACTCTCTCTTTTGCCAAATTACTCCTCCGACAGTTTCTTCTCCCAAGTCCTCTGGGATGCTATTTTCTATATGCCTTTCTCTTCTTCTAAAGCTGATTCATAAAAGAATATCTGAAACTGGAGAGGATGAAGATGGGGAGTAGGAAGTCTCACTCTGTCACTGAAATTTATAATTAGCTTGAGGCTTCCAGACATTATCTTTATATAAAGAAGTATTGTGTGTGTGCCCATTTTTATGTGCATCTTCATGAGTGCCAGGATGTATACAGGTGTGTACATGAACGTGGAGGTTGAAGGACAACCTCAAGTATCATCCTCAGACATACTATCCTTCTCCTTTGAAAGAGTATCTCCCATTGGATTGGAATGCACCAATTAGGATTGATTGGCTCATCAGAGGGCCCTGGGGTTCTTCTGCCTCACCCCCAACCCAGTTGCCCAGCCCTGGGATTGTACTCAGACACTACCACTCTCAGCATGTTTATTGTCTTTGTGTACATGGGGCAGGATGGTGATCAAACTCAAGTTCCCACACTTCCAAGGCAGATGCTTTTCTGACTGGCCTGTGCCAACCAGCTCTACAAGAGGACCACTGAGGTGAAAGTACTATTTTTCTTCCCTGGAATTGACAGGATGGAAATGCAGCTTTGCTCAGGTTTGAACTCACATTGCTGTAAAAAGCCCTTCTGGTTCAGCCAGCGTGAAGAGAACAACCTACTTTACAACATCAGATCAAAGCCCACGCAACCCGTATGATCTCTGGCTGTGTTGCTATGAAAGCTAGAAGCATGCATGATGCTTTATTAGTTTGCACTTTTCAAAGAATATGAAAACTTTCAGAGAATGTCAAACAATCCAGCAAAAATCAGAATGGATGGAGACAGACAAGTCTGAGAAGAGACACCTCAATTGTAAATGTGGACTTATTAAGATGCATACCTTGTCTTCTGCTTTTAAAATATTACTGTGGGAGGATGATGTTATCCCTGTGGGAGTGATACATAAAATTGATTTTAAATTCACAATTAGTTGGAAAAACCTATTTCTGAAACTACTGTTTGCATAAAACAAAAATGATAACCTTTGAAGGTAAGTTACTCATATGTACTTATTTGTAAACTCGCACTTGTTTTAGGCTGTACCTAAAAGAAATATCATTAACTACATGTTTTAGAAGAGTCTGTTTTATCTTCCATACAATGGAGGTTTCACTAATTAACAATTCATGCATGTTTGAAACAAAATGATTTGATATTTATCTATTTGTTTTGCATAAAAGTCTTTATTGAAAACATTTCTAAAGTTCCAGGAATGTTTTTAAATAATTCTTAATTGCTTTAGAGCTACCCATTTGTCTCTGTAAGTGTGATATTATAGCTATAAAACCTTTGTAAGTGATCATGAACTCACACTCCACTAAGAACTTCATTATCTACAACACTGCTTAAGAATTCTATGTAGAACCTTCTCAAAGTTCACTAGAAATTCATTTCTCACTAACTTCCATGGGCTTCCCATTCACTTGTTCTTATAATCCTCCCTCTTCTTTTTCCCATAGTAATAAAAGTTTACTAACTATATTGAAGAATAGATTATATAAAACAGTGTTTTGAGAATTCATTTGCATTTCACAAGACAGCAAAATCCTCAAGTTCTCTTATTAATAGGGAAATTAGTCCTCAAAATTGTCCTATTTTAATTGCTTAAATATCAACTCTTATAATGAAGCAATGAAGAAATAAAATTATGTAGCTGATATTTGTTTGTAACAACTATACTAACTTTATAGTTAGTGAGATATATAGTGCATATCTAAGATCTTATGGAAGATGAACATTAAGACAGAAAATCAACCATTAACCTGAATATTTAGGAAAAGCTATGCCATGATTTTTCAAGGCAGAAAGGAGTTTAATCATTAGAATTATATTGTACAGGAATTCATCAATATATTAGTCAGCCATCTGCTTTTATAAGAGTGAGTACTATATTGATGGATAAAAGAGAGATGAGGTGAGGAAAATATTTTAGCTTCACAGGAAAGCATTTAACTTTAACAATGGTACAGAACAATGGGCAAAATGTATTTAAAAACTACATAGCAATTACTTATGTGAGTGGATATAACACAAACTGATAGCATGAATCTATTTAATTTTGGTCTGTAGAACTACAAAACCTTTCTGAATAAAGAATCTTGAGATTCTAACATCCACAGACTCTCTGGAGAAGATTTTGTCTTAGTGTCTTGTACAACTGTAACCCAATAGTAGCTAAGATCGGAAAATTTTTAAGGAATAGAAATGTATTTCTTTTCACTTCTGGGATCCAGAAAGTAGATGTCATGAAGAAGGCGAAAAGCAAACAGGCAAGAACGAATGAGCCCACTTCCATAGGATAAAGCAACATCAATCTAGTCATGAGGGTACTGACTTCATGATGTAAATACACCCAGAAGATTCTGCTGTTCAGTGCCATAACTTTGAGGATGACATTTCTTACACATGAGAGGGACATTGAGACCATAGCAGATATGATAAGGACATTGTCCTAAAGCGAATACCAGTGCTGCAGAAAGGAAACCCAAGGAAAGGATACCTAAACTAGCGGAAAGATCCAGTCCAAGAAACCCTAAAGCAACAAAGGCTGGAATCTGTGGGGCATAAAGTATACGTTGAGGTAAAGACCAATTATTAGTCAAAAACAATATACAAAATGGTTGAGAGGTGCTTAAAGTTAACATCTTCAAGATTGTTAACTTTTAGAGGAATAAAGACTTTAGATTACAATCACTGAAGCTGCATTATAATGACAAGACCACTGTGTTGTGCCACATGGCTTGGGAAGAGAGTAGGAGCTGGTTTGGGGCAGCATACATCTATGAGATTTGCCATGCCACAGCCTGCCTGTAATAGCATGCCCTGCCTAATCAGTAGTGAGTGTTCCACCCTTTGAATGAAAGCCTTACTTAGGTTTTCAGGATGTAAGCAACTTGGTATTTTTGGTGGCACACATCTGTAATCCTGGCACTCAGGAGGATGGGGCAGGAGTACAAGTTCAAGGTTAGTCTGGACTACTTGGAAAGGAGGAAGAGGAGGAGAAGGAGGAGGAGGAGGAAGAGAAGAAGAAGAAGAAGAAGAAGAAGAAGAAGAAGAAGAAGAAGAAGAAGAAGAAGAAGAAGAAGAAGAAGAAGAAGAAGAAGAAGAAGAAATGAAGAGGAAAGAAAGAAAAAAAGGAAAAGATCAAGGAGGATAAGAAAGGAAGAGAGAAGGTGGAATAACAACACTAAAAACAAAACAACAACAACAACAAATGCTGAAGGCAACAAGAAGACATTTATTCTCAAGATTATGAAGGGACCCTGAGTAAAGAAACAGAAGGATAAGTCTGTTCTAAAAGACAGAACACCAATGGCAAAAAGGTACATTCTGTCTTCTAGAATCAATGTTGCTCGTGCAGTTCATCATTTATTTGTACACTTTCTCCTGGATGATTGAAAACTACCGCAATAAATAAAAACATCTGGATAGTGTTGCTGGACATAGACAACCCACAGCTTAAGGAGCTATCCTCCAGCCTAGAGTAGATATCTGTAGATTCCGATTAATACACAACAAGGACAGGAAACAATACTCAGCTGAACTTTTCACAGAATGGAAAAAAATATTTTTGTGATAACTACAATAGAATAAATTTTCCTTCCAAAATATATGATAAAAGACACAAAAGTACAACTATCAGTGCTAAAGCCAGAAAACCATACCTCACAGGAAAACAAAACAAAGCAAAAGGCGAAAAGCGAACAGGCAAGAACAAATGAGCACACTTCAATAGGATAAAGCAACATCAATCTAATTGTCCAAATTTTTAAAATCCTGTTTCTTGATGCTGCTAAAATTCATCATCCGTGTCCAGTCTCACTGGTCCTAGCCTCTTTCCATTGCTACTGGGTAACAAGAACGATTCCATCTCCTTACTGATGTTCAGCTTCTGCTTCCTATTCTGTGTATCTGCCTCTGTGAGTTTTAAATGGCTAAACTATTTGCTTTGAATTCAGGTGTTTTTTTCTTGCATATATTTCTGACTGAAGCTGTTGCAGTCACATATTGTGGGATTTCAACCCCCCCCCTCCCTGAAACACCACCAGGAAAGCAATTTCAATGCTCTCCTCATCAACACTTCCGATAGTTAGTGAGGCAGGCGCCCGTTGCAAGAGAAGTTGCTGGAGACAGAAACATGAAGGGAGCTTGGCATGGAGAAGTGGATGGTACTAAACACATGGGTGAAGTTATTTACTTAAGATTCCTCTTGTCGGCCTGATTTGGCTATATCTCCACAATTGACACGTACCATGCTATAGGCTTCTATTTTCACTCGCTGAGAAACAGAACGATTACAGACTTTTGCATGTTATGCATTTTTAAATATCACCATGTTAAACTTAGATCTTGATTCCATGCCCAAGACCCAGTGGAAAATCTCCATCTTCAATGGTTTCCATTATCTTTGAGTCACACAACCACACACTGTACTTCTTCCACAAGTGGAGCACTCACATGGAGTCCCAGGCGTCTCAGCACCAGTGGAGTATTCAGGAACTCAGTAGGTCTTCATATTCACATTAGATATTCAGAACAGAGCCAATATTTAATCCATCCAACACATATTTGTCAAGCAACTACTTCCACAATGACTACTGAAGCATGACTACCTCTTCAGGTAGTTCTTTAAGTATTTTAAATTGCTTTTATAAACCTCATCTCATTTAACTACCATAGTGAAACTGTTCACTGCCTTGAAGCAGCTTATAGTCCCATAAAATATAATTGCCATCAACATCAGGCTTCAAAGTTCTTGTCTATAATGGCACTAGCTACCATAGTATTTTAGATGATTTTAATAAAGTGACAACCGATCTCAAGCAAAAGGTTTAGTAGCATAAAATTATAATTATATTCCCCTTTTATTAAAACATATTTTTAGAATTAAAGAAATATGGTAAAACTCTAATATATGTCAACTTTATGACCATATTGTTGACATATATTAGAGTTATTTGAAAATGTCTTATTTAAAATATGATCTATTTTTATAAAATTGTTTTATGTATACATACATATGAAGAGATTCAAAAGCCAGTTTGCTCACAGGCTAAAATGTGAGCAGGTTTATTCATGTTTCTGGTACACAGTAGTTCTAAAGGTTTCTAGAGCCAGTAAAATAGCTTTAGAAATCCATAGACCGGTTTTAATAACTTAGAATAACAGAAATACTAAGTTTAATGAAATCTCAACCCATTAGCTATCATTCAATTTCTCTTTATATGTTTAAGTTTGTTTTTCAATGTGGTAGCATCCTCCATATATGTCTTGGTTTCAGTTAGTGTTTTCCAACAGTTTATCCTGGTATATCTTCCAAAATCCTCACCTTTCTTAAGTTTCTTGGAAGGAGAAGCAGTAGGGTTTTCCTAATAAAGGAATCACATTACATGGCCTCCAGAGATCTTCATATACAACCAGATATTTCATATGCTTGGGATACTCTTCTTCTACAGCTAAAATTCATCAAATATAACAAGTAGTGGTAATAGAATAAATAAAACTGGTAAATTCTATTTCTCTACTATAGTTAATATTTATAGACTTTGAAATAATTATTGCTTAGTAGCCAAAGCCCACAGGACTGAAGCATCTAAAACTGGAGCCTGTGATTTTCCTGGTAGAGTGGTGAGAGACTCCAAGCTTCTTTTTACTGGTAAATATTTACCCTTTATAGTCCAGTCATGAAGGCTGAGAACATAGCTCAAAAGACCACTTGCCTGTCATGTGCAGGACCATGAGCTACGTCCTAAGTACCACAGATGAAAAGAAACACACAGTCGTAAGAATAAAACTACCTTTAAAGAAAACTGTCTCATGCTTAAATTTTGTATGGACTTAGTTTCTCTTCTAATTATTCAAGGTTGACTGACCTTCAAACTGTCGCACCTAAAACTAAGAAAAGTATTATGTACTTTAACTTTGATTTGTTTCCATTCCTTAACTGTTCATTTATTCTTTACACCTTCTCTGAGAATGGACTGATAACCTTGCCCCAAACCCAGTTATTTGCCTTCTTATCAATGAACATTGACCACTAAATACTTACCTTACCTTGTGAGAGATTCATTTCAAGGGGTTATTTTCTCATGTAACATAAAACAGACAGGCATTCATTCGTCATTATTAAATCCATTCTTCTTTCCCTCTTTATTGGATTCAAAAGGAAAATCAGCTGGCCTCTCTTTTTGGCATGCATCAGCAAAAGTATGCTATTACGATGTATTCTTAAACCATATATCTTCATAAAACAATATAGGTACAGGTTTAAACAGGAACAAGGAAATAAATTGGAACCATCTGGGAACTGAACGCAGAGAAATGTTTTGCTAATGGTTGTCATGTCCATGTTTTCTTTTTTTTTTTAAACAAAACAAAAAACCACTGGATAGGTTTCTGACTGGACAGGAAGAATCAGAAGTTTTTTAAAAGAAGACAGTTTGAACGCCAATCGGACAAATAGAATCAGTTATCCAAACTAGACTTAGAAGAGAAGTAGAGAGTCCCAGTCACTGGGTCAGTAAGCGTCAAACTAGCCTCACAGGTGATCTGCCTGGCAGTGGAAAGGAAGTGGAACTAATTTTAAGGATGGGAGCCTGCCTACACAGGGACTGAGGAGAAAGGACCCAATGAATGAGGGAGGTGTTATCCAAACAGTACAAAGACCTCACCGACTCTGGTTTTCTCTCTCTTTGTGATTTCTCTAGGAAAAAAAATAGCCACTCAAACAGGATGTATAATTCTTACAAGTTTTGTGAGGTTGGCCCAATTGATTATTTTTAATCGTAACTAAACAGGTATGCTCTAATTTTTCCTGTTTCTGCCTCATGTTGCCCAGCATGGTAGAAGGCTTGCCTCAAACAGGCACCCCGTCTCAGAGACATAGCTGTACACTTTACCTTGAAGTCAATTGAAAACAGAATATTCCTTATTGATTTTGCCTGCTTGGCGGCTGTTTGCTGTCAGTGAGCCCACACGGACGTAAACAGAATGAATCAACTCTTGCTGGCCCTGGGCCTCCTTGAGTCCTGTGAAGTGAACCTCCGATTCCTTTATGCTCGGGCACAGCCAGGAAGACAAGAGTGCTACTGTCTTCTGCTGCTGCACGGAGTCACCTCGGGCTATGCTAGAAAAATGCTTTTTTCTTATTTTTAGACCTGAATCAGTCTATGCCACTAAATGTATTCTTGTGAATACAGATAGCACTTTGTTGCTGGGCTCATGGGAAGGCTGTGGAGTAACCTGTTTGGACGCAGCTGCAGGCCACCTGTAGAGAAAGTCAAATTAGGGAGAGACCCCACTGTTCTTTGCATTAATGCTTTTTGTATTGTTGTTTGACTTTTCCCCCCTCTGTCTATGTATCTTTTTCAACTAGGGAGATCGGAGCACATTTTAAGGCCTTCTGTCCCTTTAAGGCATCTAATGATTGAAAGGACTCTAAGGTTTGAAAGGCTGTAAAAACTCCCCAGTTACCAATGAATGATGGCAACACAAAGAATCTTGAAGCTGTTGAAGTCCGCTTACAGATTTGGGTTTTCTGGTGAACTTCCACTCCTCAAATATTACCACCTATCTGCACTTCTTCTTGTAAAGATGTACCATATTCCCACTGGGAAAGTAGTTATCCGTATTAGTAGTTAACTTTATGACACTTAAGGAGGAAAAAGAAGAAGAAAAGAAGTTCTAAGTTAAAAAAAAAAAAATAACAACACTTTTTTTTTAACCATTTGCCCATTTGAAGCTTTAAAAAAAAAAGCCCATAAATGAAATATCAGTATTAGCCATAAATATTAAAGGAGGGAAATGCGCAAATAAAACTTGTTTCTGGAAATCTTGAATTTGGCCGAATATCAAAAACCATTTCCTGACAACGAGATCCATTAGACTACAAAATAATCTCTCCAAGTAGTGGCTGCATGGTTATAAGACAGCATTTAAGGGTAGACTAAGGACAGCCACACAGTGAGGCTTAGCTGCAAGAGGTTATTCCCGGAGGTGGGGGAGGGGGCAAGGGGCTGGGGGTTGGGGTGACTCTTTAAGCCTGCTTGTTTCTCTTATTTCTGTTCCTTTCATTGAAAATTTTGTTTTAGAATGCAAGGTTGGAAGATTCTGGAGTCTCCACCATAGATTCTAGCAAGATGCTGATAGTAGCTAGCTATGAAATTCTGTTTCTAACAAGTCATATATATATATATATATATATATATATATATATATATATATGTTCAGTATGTTACTCTTCAAGTAGCGATGCCACCATGAATTGCAAATCCTTTCAGAGGGTTCTTTTTGCCTCAGATGGTTCCTGTAAGACACCTGTGCTGTTGCGAAATTTCAACTTTTGATCCTCACTATTGTAATAAATATAGAGTGCCCTTTCAGAGAAAAGTACTATATGTAGCTAGTTGTTGAGAAATCCCTAATAAATTCTTCTTGAAGGTGGAGTTCCAGTACTTTACTCCCAATGACTTAACTCTACAATGTGTCTCTTAAAGGCCCTACTAAACTCAGCACAGTTTGAGCATAATTTGTCGCAACCACATAGTGGTGGCTACACAGCTTTATTTCTCTGGAAAGTGCCACACACTCCGTGAGCCAAAGAGCTTTCTTCAACGTGGTCTACACTTTGCAGCTCTTTTCAGTGTAGAAAACAATAGAGCAATATATTTCTTTTAGAGTGAAATATTTTGAATTTTTCTCAGCTCACTCTTCCCCTAACATTTTTAACTAATGCCCACAGTTACCTAGCAAGTCAGGCTAATGGATGAAGGCAGAAAAGTTCTGGCTCTCTGCTTCTTCTTGCTCTGTCCACTGTGGCTCCATGGCTGAACTCATCCATAAGAAACATGTTTCATGTGGCTGGGTTTTTCCCCCTGAGACCAATACATAATTAGCATTTAAAAGTATAATCCCAAGTAAAGACTCACAGGCCTCCCTGTGAAAGGAAAATTCATACCTCATTTTGTGTGGGTACTCAGGGTTGGAAATCAGCCAAATTTTACAAAACAAACAAACAAACCAAACAACAACAACAAAACCCCCAGGCTTGTAGTTCTTCAGATGACAGTTATGCAAAGTTACACCCCCAGAAAACAGTTCCAGGATGTTTTAATACATGGCATTTGACTTACAAGGCAAGGAGATGAGGCTGGTCAGCCATAAGGAGCACATTTTAAGACCTCTCTGAAAAGTGTGTTTACTGCATCCTACAAGTGACTGTGTTTTGGTTTTGAAAACGCTTTATTGTGTTTTTTTCATTAGATGCATTTCTTCATAGTTTAACCTAAGTAAGTTTACATGGGATAATGAGAAGCTGATTTAAACAGCAGCAAGGATGACATCAAACTGTTTTATTGAAAACCCTGGTTTAAATATTGGCTGACCTGTTTATAATATTTGTATAGCTTTCGTCTTGACCCTTTATTCATTGTTCTATAAGATGAAAAGGAAACTAAGATGAACTTTTTCCAGATTGGTGAGATTTATTTAGTAAGATGCCGGCTATAAGGTTGTTGTGTTGTCTGTGACTATCTACCTCAGTATGGTCCATAATTATATTTTCTTTGACCTTCTCCCTGGTACATTCCATGATTGTATTGGCTCCAATTTGTTTGGTAACTCACTAAAAATAATTTCTTAAAACATCTAGCTAATTATTTCTTCAACACCTCCATTTGATCTCTCTGTGCACTCAGCCCATATCGGAGTAATTAAAAATGAAATGGAAAAGACACCAACAATTTATGACAATCTCTTTTTGAACCACTATATGTGAACATGAAAAGTCGAGAGAGAGAGAGAGAGAGAGAGAGAGAGAGAGAGAGAGAGACTATATGTATATAGTCAATTTATATGTAAAATATCTGTACCCAAACTTATAGCCTATTTTGTAAAGGAATTTTCAATACTGGAAATGTTATATGATTTTGATCAAGTTAAAACTATATACATTTCCTAGGGTGAAGCCTAAAGTTTGGACCACTCACTGTAGGCTCTGCCACAGGTAAAAACCTAAAGGGCCAGTGACCTTGTATCTTTCTTCACCTGCCCTGCCTCGCCATACGGACAGAATCCTGCCAAAACATGGTGGCTAAATGACTTTATAAAGTTACTATACATGGAAATACTAAATGTTTTCAGTTTTGAAATATCTCTACAAAGTATAACTATATACATGATTTACTTGTGACTTTACTACATCTCAAGGACTCTGTGAAATGACTTCCTTCTGAGATTTTGGCCAAATTTGCCATATCATTTTCCTAGACATAAGAGACAATTACCCCTCATACATTTGACTTGACTATTCTAATTTGGCTAGAGGGTTAAGCACCAAAATTCTTCTGTGTCAGGTAGCAAAGGATATGAGAGGACACTTCAAAGATAGACCTACTTGAGGGGATTGCTTGGCAGAAGGAGCCAGATTCTACTCTGTCCCTGGTGAATTTCATAACTCTTATCTTTGGACTCAGAACCCTTGCCAAAGAAATTTTCCTTCCTTGAGCAAGTACCTCTGATAAGTTGCGATCCAGACACTTCTTAGAAGTTTACAAACATCTCCACATTATCAAAAGCTCTGTGAATTACTGGTCATCTAAATACCAACTATCTGGACTTTTGTTTCAGATTGCTTTTTCATATGTAGTTGCTCTCATTTCCTGTTGTGACCTTTGTGTTTCAGAGAAAAGCAAGTAGAGGTTGGAGAGAATATCTTTTATTGTGACCGACAGAGGTCCTAACTTGGCCAGTAAATTTGCCACACACTCTTGGAATGCTGTTGTACTGTTTCAAAAGTGGCCATACCCAGCTTCCCAGAATTTCTTTTCTGCCTGGAGGACGCCACTGGAACAAGGAGAGCCTTGTTCACAAGTTGCAATGTCTCTCGCAAACAAAACAGGATTTGGATATAAATCATCATTTCAGCTCAAAGAACTATGTTCTCCACCCCACTGAAGGGCTTCATTTACATCTAAAATAGTTACCACTGATCTCCAGCAGAAGTCCTAAGTGGAGGAATGCAGCTGCCATGTGCTTAGTGACTCCAAGGTTAGGGAAGAATGGCTTTGCTCGCCTTAAGTTATCACAATGACAGAGAGGCACCTTGTGTTCTCCTCGGTGGATAGAGCGAGGATTGTGCTCTGTCCTGTGTTTTTTCTTTTTTCCTTTTAAAGAATACCTTTCCCCCTCCTTTCTCCCCAGCTGCAAAATGAAGGGTTGAAAATGTCACTTCAACTAATGATGAATGATGCTTGACCTCTAGATGGGTTACTCTGCATTTTATGCAATTCTCAATTAATATGAAAGATCCCAAGTCAAAGGACCATTAGGGAGGGTTTCAAGGATGGATTTGTGTGACCAGACAGTTAGTTTGGAGGTTTTCTGGTTTGGTTGTCATTCTGTCTTTGTGGAATAGTTTACTTTATAAGCAAGGTAAAGGACAGAGTCTGCTGATTTATTTTAATGTGTGTTCTCCTGTGAGATTAATATCTTTTCTTCCTAGAAATATTGTCAGTAAGAAGAGGCAGTTTGCAGGGAAAAAAAAATCTCAAAAGGGCAACTGGCCAACATGTCTTTGTTGTTTGTATTTGAATATAATTAATTATGTAAAGCAATAGTTAGTGGAAGATTAACAATTAGTAGATTCTGTCAAGTAGTCACATGGAAATTACTAACTAATTGAACCACTGGTCCTCTATTGTGTCAGAAAGCAATACTGAGTGTCGTTCTTTTCATCCTCTTACTTTGTTGTTTTCACAGATCTCCTTTTTTTCACAGCACACTAATAAATAAATAACCCTGCTTGTGGTTTCATAACAGGCAAAGGGGTTTGAAAAAAACAAACAAACAAAAAAACCACCTGTTTTAATTAGCATGATGGTTTGTTCAATTTTTTTAAAAAGTGATAATCCTGACGCACCGAACTGACATTTCTGCAGCTTTGAATTTCCATCTGCATCTTATATTATGATGCTTCTGGATCGTCATGAGTTAATTATGTTAACTTGGGAAGCACTGCGTGCATTCCAAATGAAAAACTTCAGCTTGAATAGACAGAAAAGCAGATGCTATCTTTCTTGTCAATTGCTTTGTTGTGAGCTGCTTTGCAACTTTTCGCGTATTTCTGGATCTAAAGGGAAGTGTAAATCTATTTATTTTAAGTTTTACATAAACTACACAATTTCAATATTCTGTTTGGGCTGTATGTGTCTAGTGTATCTTTACATGTGTAGCTTCCCTGCCCCCCCACACACACACACAAATTCAGCAATCCACACTCAAATTATCTTCCCTTTAATTTGTAATTTGTTTTGTTGTGCCGAGACATTATGGAGATTAACATGTAATGAAATCTAGGAAGAGGACAGCTCTGCTGGCTCCATCCTCACTCTGATGTTCCTATCACCTCTTTATTTTTGTACATCAACCTTTTAAATGGTGCAATAACTGCACACGGCATCTGGGCACAACAAGGCATGTGCAGGAAGGAAGAAGGCATTCTAAGTAGGGATTTCCATGTTGTGTGAGTTTAATGTTCCTTTAACATTGAGAGCAGCTGGGCTTATGTCAATAATTAGAAATAAATGCACATCATGTGTTTCTTTATGGGGTTAAAGATGCTAAGGATAGACTCAAACAAATGATTTTTGCCCCCTACCCCACCTACTGAGATGCTCTTCAAGATTCTAAACCAAGCTATGCTATTTTGAGGATCTAGAATGCCATTCCTGGCTGCTGACCTTCCAGATTTCAACTGGCATTATTTTGGATTGTTTATAGTGTCCTGTCTTCTTCCTACCCAACATCTATTCTCCAGGGTCTCTGCCCTGCTCCATACCCACACACTTTCCTGAACATGTTTCATGATTCAGTCCTCCTTGAAAAAAGTCTCCCAGTTAGGTCAATGAGAAGTGTCCACAAGACAGCAAAGAACAAACAACAACCTAAGAATGTTGTGATTGCTTGATTGCTGAGGTTTAATTTTCAAAAGTTTCTCCCATAGGTGGTAAATGCATCCGTTTTTCCCAAAAGGCATCGTGGTGAATTATAGAAAGCAACCTGAGCTCTCACAGGCAGGATTTGGAGAAGGTGAAATTTTCTTTTAGGCTTTGAGGTATTAATAGTCCCCCATCCAAGTACTTCCTCTATGTGATTGCTATGTATCAAGCAAAACCAAAACATGAAGCAAGAGGAAAATGAATTGTTAGGATAGCATAGGACAGTGTAGGTCAAGAATGACTGAGAGCCAATGACTACTTGCAGGCTAGTTTTTGCTTGGACACAGCATTGGGTTTAGAGGGAGTATTACTCAGGCTCTGAATACTCAGGTTATGGCCGTGAAATTCAGCTCCAGAATGGTTGGAGGGCTTATTGTTTAAAATATATAGCAAAGGTGTGTTCAGAATGTAAATGCAATCTGTAAATGATATGTACTGTGCCTTATCACAGATTCAAATTAATGTACGGCTGTTCTGCCACTTAAAATAGCTCTGTTCATTAAAAGAACTGTAACCTAGATTTTCAGAAAAATTAAAATATTTTATTTCTAGAATTATGTTATGCCTTTCACCACAACTCATCGTTTAGCACTACCTTCTTCCACATCTTGAGCTAAAGCAGAAGGTTAAAGATCTGATAGGTTTTTCTCTACTTGACCAACTGTTTTGCCATTTTGGTAGCAACTACTGTTGAACTAGACTATCAGACTCACCACTGAGCCTGGAAAACACCAATCTATTTGTTTCAACTTCAGATTTTTTTTCTAAGACCTTAGTCAGTGTGGCTCATTTCTATACACTGAGAGCTTGTGTTAGTAAGTAGTTCACAAGCACTAATGGCATTCATCTCAGACAAGTCTGTTCTTATTAAGACAAGCATCACTGTCTAGAGACAAAACTCAGTGGAGGTAGACAGCCTGATTTGTCTAGACTCTGAGCTTTGTAGATACATTGTTAACACAGGAATCCCCACTGCTTACTGTTCCTTCTGTTTTCCTCTCACCAAGTTTGTTTATAAGCTTTAGTTAAAGAGTAATTGTGGAAGGCGAGAATCAACCAAAAAGAAATATGTATGAGATTTCATTTGGAAATGTATTACTTTGTAAGCAATTTCTTATTTTATTTCTATTATTCATTTAGTTTTGAATTTATATATGTTTATATTTTTTTCTTTTTTAAAGTTTTGAGATGTGCCAAGCACCATCAATGGTCCAAGATAGATGCTCATGGTCTCAGGTTGTTAGCATCCTTGACATCATTACTGCTCTGCTATCACAGTTCAGCTTTCACTTCCATGATTATTCTTAAATTCATCTATCCAAGTTGTAGTCCTTGGGCTTTGTACTCAAGTTGCCCGATGTCTATTTGCCACCATCACATAAAAGTATTACTGTTGTCTCTAAACTAAACTCATTATCCCTAGCATCAGAAGACCCAAAGTAAACACAACTAAATGCTAGATGAACTTTCCCACATATCTTGTATGACTGTGCCAGCACAGCAGCATTCTTCCAGCTATAGACAAGGTTTGCCCTGACAGCTTCTGCCCTTTGCCACACCAGCTTGGAATCAGGACTCAGACCTCTGTTCACCACTATGTTCTTATATTTCCAATAAACTTATCTCCTTAATATACAGACTGATTAGTGCTGCTTCTCTAAACTTTTGAGGCCCCCTTTATTCCTGAAAGGAATATATAGCCACTGGTTATTTTTGAGGATTTCACTGACCTCCAACAAGCTTAGTCTTCATGATTTTTTACAACCCGACAACAGTAGTTCTCTGACTATGATGTGCATCAAAATTGCCCAAAATACTATTGCACCAGAGCCCACCATTATACCACAGAGATTCCAGACTCAGTAAAATTGATGAAAACTTCATAATTTTTATTTTGAATGTCTTATGTGATACATCTATACTGATGCCAGACCACATCTTAATAACTCAGGTTTAGCATATGCTTCTTACCCATCTCAGTCCATCAAAGGCATATACATCATGAGAGTCTTTGAACAAAGGACATTTCATCTGTCAGTAGCAGGAAGAATATAATGGCTGGTGGTAAATGTCTTTATCCATGATGTACTTCCATAATAGAATACCATTGCCTAGAAAGACTCAATTGAGCAGAAATATATTAGCTCAGGACTAAATGTTGGAAGTTAAACAACAATGCACCACCACCTTGGCTGGGTCATTTTGCATGATCATGTGGAATCCAAAAGGACAAGTAGAAAGCAAAATGGGAAACAGGGTGCACTTTTACAATGTCACTGTGCTGACTAGTTTTACGTAAACTAGGCACAAGCTAGAGTTATCTGAGAGGAGGGATCCTCAACTGAAATAGGCCAGCCTATAGGGCATTTCCTAATTAATGTGATAGGTTTTTCTCTATTTGACCAACTGTTTTGCCATTTGGTAGCAACTACTGTTGAACTGGACTATCAGACTCACCACTGAGCCTGGGAAACACCAATCTATTTGTTTCAACTTCAGATTTTTTTTCTAAGACCTTAGTCAGTGTGGCTCATTTCTATACACTGAGAGCTTGTGTTAGTAAGTAGTTCACAAGCACTAATGGCATTCATCTCAGACAAGTCTGTTCTTATTAAGACAAGCATCACTGTCTAGAGACAAAACTCAGTGGAGGTAGACAGCATTGCCCTGATCCCCAGCCTGATTTGTCTAGACTCTGAGCTTTGTAGATACATTGTTAACACAGGAATCCCCACTGCTTACTGTTCCTTCTGTTTTCCTCTCACCACGTTTGTTTATAAGCTTTAGTTAAAGAGTAATTGTGGAAGGCAATGTCTGACCTCCAGTAAAGATACGACGAACTGTTCTTCCTCAAGAGTTTTGGCCCCTGGCAGGTCAATCATGTTCCATGCACATGAACGTATAGGCATTGTGGGTAGAGTCCTGCATGGGATGCATGGTCTATAAGAAAGCAGCTAGTCATGAGGATGAAGCCAGTAAAT